>CM031233.1:162989986-163353091 GCA_018340775.1 Taxus wallichiana var. yunnanensis | reverse complement strand
ACTAGTTTGAATGTCGATGAAAGTCAAACCTTCTGAAAAATGGAAGTTGTCACTAGATATAGCGTAATAATGTCACCATGATACATTAACCAAGAAATCAAGGTGTTAGTACCATGAAAACCTTATTATGATATATAAAAGGTGTTATCAACACTTTTCAAAAAGACTTTGACGTCGAGACTGAAACTAAGTGATAAGTATAACAAGGAGTTTTTTAATTGTGTGAGAAGCATAACCACATAATAAAGGGACTTATACCATTTTCTCAAAAAATGAGAATACGATGTAAGTACCAAGATTGTGTCTAGGATGTGAACAAAACTATCAAATCAAGAAGAGATGAAAGATGAACTGGACTCACAGTGGTGAAGATGATCTTGAAATCAAGATAGAAGGACTTTTATCAAAGATATGAAAAGCGTACCTACACACTTTAGATGTTTAACAACCCAGCTGCAAATATGGATGGGTGTAAATGGACAAAAAAGTGGCAAGCACTATCTATGATAAAAATGCGCAAGGTATGCACCTTTCTCACCCCGAAAAGTGGGCGGTGAGAATGCAAGGGTATATATCAAAAGGATGAAAACAAACCAAGCGCCACTTGGGTAGAGTTTTACCTCGTCCGAAGACAAGAATAAAACTAAGCAATAGTGGGACGTAGTTTAGTTTCATGATGAAAGACACTTGGATAAAACTCACAAGGGTTCTTTGCCTTGTTTAAAAACAAGGTTCATATTCCGATGCGTTGTCACCTCGTGATTTCTTGACGCAACAATGGACTAGTAAAGCGGGCTCCAAGACAAAATGGTCTCCTTAATAAGTTCTCTCACCTAGGTGTTACAAAGTTGTCTTAAGCGAGCACGATTTACCCAAATAGTCCCTTTCCTATCTTGGGAGTATCTCGGCTTTACTTTACCCCCTTCAAGCACAATGGGAAATAAATGTGTCCACGTGTACTCTCACTGGGGTCGCCATATGGACAACCGGTAACTCTATCTCACAAGGCGTACTAGTCAAGTGGGTAAGCAAAGCGCTTCCTATTTCATCCACGAGGTTACTTAGCGGTGGATTACTTTAGGGTTCCTGGAACCACCCCCATTATTGTAGCTTAAGGCATTATGCCAAAGGGGTTATGTTCCAGTTGAGTGGATAGGGACGTACCCTTTTCTAAAACCTACAATACAATGTTTTGAATATGGTGTGTTTTTTATCTTGCTTAACTTAATGTGGTTTTAAGTAGCACACCTTTTGGCAACCTATAAGAACATGTGTATTAGCAGTTTTGTGTTTTATCTTTGACACCTTTCTTTGACAAGCGTTAGGTCATGTAGACAACGAGTTTAGTAATTTTCCATTTGTAATTTGATATCAAGAAAGGGAATTTACACCTTGCTTTTGATTCCTAACATCGCCAAAAGGTGCGAAGGAAGAGCATACACAAATGTGAAAAATCCCACTGAATCATAAAAGTTTTACTTTATCCCTTACAAAACAAGTGTTTTAAACATTTAATATGAGTTTTGTATAAGTGTTTTTGATCTCCAAGATTGCCTTTAAAGACACAAGGAGAGATCATATGCACTTCTACAAACCTAATTTAAGCTAAGAACAAAAACACTTTTAACTCATGCAAACCAAAAAATCAAGGAAAACCTCTATTTTTTAATTTGCTTAGTCCTAGAAACCTACAAGGATCGGGATCAAAAAAAATTGCAGACTTGTAAAAATTTCAATTTTAACATAGACACCTGTACTTCCAAACCGACACCAATGCTCCCAAACCGATGGGTATGCGCCCAACCCAATGGATATGCCTACAAGCAAAAATTAGTGAAACCCAGAATATTAAAAACATAGACACATACAACCAGGCAGGATGCTTGTGTATTAATGTGTACACTTACAAATTAACGCATATGCAGCCAAGCATAAAACAAACAACTACAAGTTTACATAGTCAATTTATTTACGCATACGCGCGAGAGTCGGATATGCGGCCGGCTGACGGAGACATATGCGTCATCCCTATAGAGAAAATTTTTGCAAATGATAAGGTCTTCCAGATAGGTACACTCCTGTTTCGACAGGGACACCAAGGTTTCAACGTGTACGCGCCCGTTGTTTTACACCTACATGCACCCTTTCAAATACTTGCAAAAAACACGGATTTTCAAAATTTCAAGAGCAAACAGGTTAGTTGTTAGTCAAAGTTTCCTAATTATACATCAAACCCACAAAATACCTACAACTGAAGGTCATTTATCTAGTGTTAAAAATAGAAATGAGGAAATAACAAGTGATTTGCTCCAAAGAACTTGAAAATGAACTTTGAAGAACACAAAAGACCTCCATTAAAGGAGGATGGACATAAGTGTCCCACCGGGCATGCTAAATGTGTTCAATGAAAATTTGCAAAAGCCATGGATTTGGGGTAAGAATCTCTAAAGAAATCCCAAAGGCTTTTAACAATTTGATCAATGGACCATGTGATAAGAAATGAGCAAGTGTTTCTTCTTTGCATACATTAATTTGAAGTAAACAATCAAACTAAGCAAATGAAACTAACCTCTAATCTTTGAAAGCTTGAAATAATGAACCTAAGAGGATCTAAGCATTCAGTTATGTGTTTAAGAGAAAGAGACATCCCCATTAATGGCTTCAAGGCTAATGGATCTTCCCTTTTACTCCATATTATGCTATAAAACACAAAAGAAAATGCTACTAGCTCAATATAAGAAAATGAAATACAATATAAAGCCTAAAAAAATATTATAAGCTGTCTTTAGGAAGAAGAGAATTCTTAGGAAATGAGGGAGGGGGTATAGCCCTATTTATAGTTTTCTATTTGGGAAAATGGGATATTTGGGTGCATGTGGGACAAATGCTAAAGTCCAAAAAGCACTTTTAGCAAGTCAAAGTGTGATTTGACTATGTTTAGAAGAGATAAACCATAGTTAAGTTTAATTAACCATGTTTAGAGGGTAATTAGGGTTCTCGAGAGGTTCGATCAATCCAATGAAATGGATTGATAGTCTAGGAAGATGGTAGAGGTAGACTAGAAGGGAATAAGAAGCTAATGTAGTCAGAACGAGGCTATAATAGCCTGTTTAGATGGTTTACAAGAGGAAAAATGACCAAAAGGGTGTCGTAAGAGGGTAGTTAGATAGGTCTAACTGACAGTGTGTCGTCAATTTGCAAGGAGGATAATAGTTAGTGCATTATTAGAAATAATAGTGCATTGATCAAACTACAGGTGTCTACACCTCCCAATCCTTAAATAGAAGTAATAACAACAATAAAACTTTAATCTAAGATAATATAAACTAGATATCCTTGTAGAATCCTCCATGGCTCTTCCTCTTTTTCTCCCATGGCTTCCTCCTCTCCAACCTACAAATTTTAACAAAAGGAAATAGACCAAATGAGAAGAATAGAATAAGGAAAGGATTTAATAAAATTCATAAGGAAATTTAGGGCTAGTTTGGAGCCCTAGGATCTAGTGGCCAAGATTTTTTTGATCTAAGGGTGGAGGATTCACCCTAATTTTTTTAGGTAGAAATGTATTTTAAATGTTTAATTTAAAATCCTTAAGGGTGTGTGTAATTGGGGAATGGGGCCATTTAAATTGCCTTAGAGTGCTAATCCTTTGTTAGTTCTTAGCAAGCCTTGAGAAGTCACAAAAGGACTCTAAGTTAATAAGATAATGAATTTAACATAAGGTTAACCTTTCTAGGATTGAAAATTAGCTAAAGAGAAGAAAATATTTAATTAAGTAAATTACTCCTTGGTACCTTCCTAATGAATAATTGGTTAATGGACCTTTGAGATAAATTTGAAAATATGTTAACCTTTTAACTAGACTGGTTCTTCAATCGTAAAGATGAGTTTAGTAGTGTAACCCATTTATCTATGAGGAACTAAAGATATCATTAACAAGAGTTTAAGTCATAGAACAACTATTTCACTCTCTCCATTTGTGTTTTCTGGGGTCCCACAAGGAATTCATTCGATGACAAGAAAAAAATTTCTAGATATAAATTTGTAAGATTTATTAGTCCACTAGGATACTAAGGGGTTAATAGTTATACCTACCCCGTAAATGGTAAGGTTACACTGCATAGTCATTGATTCGAACAAGGACTCTTAAGGTGACTTCAAGGGTGGTCTTCACCACTCAACACGGTGTCATACCTAAAGCACATAAATTCTCCTCACGGTTACAAAACCTAGAAGGAAACCACATATTCCAGATAAGGTTGGACCATGTCATTCCTATAAGATGGGTTAACGATAATATTGCTAAATATAACAAATATGACGGTAAAATCAAACTAGGGGTTTTATTTACCTAAACGAGGAGGTTCCATCGAGTGCAAATTTTAAGTTCATTCTACAATTTCAATTTCTTCTATGGTAAGAAGGATCACACATGAAGACAAGTTATGAATGAATCTTATACCATGGTTAAGTGTTTTAATTAAATCTCCTTATTACATTTAAAAGACACTAAAAATTCACTACAAGATATTAACTTGAAATTCATTTACCACATATATATCAAACCTTTTTACCATACGTAACTATGAATCAAATTGAACTTATGATTAAGTGCACATTTCACAAGATATCCCTAAAACTAGAATCTCATACATATTAGAAAATTTCAAATATAACTATTATGTAACATGAGACTACATTAAAGACAAATTCATTTTACAATTACTTATATAAATTAAAATAATAAATAATGAATTACACATCACCTTTTCTCCATGTTTCTTACATCCTGCAAAACCATGTGAGCATGAAATCAACGATAAAGCACTGGCATGGAATCCACCCTAATATAACATAATTAATGTCTTTAGTTTCTCATTTACATATAATAATAATTATAATTTGCATCCGAAAGAAAAGGTTTAGAAGCATGTATTCATTTCATTTCATTTCACTTCATTCCGTAACCAAGGAGAGAGAGAGAGAGGGAAAGAAAAGAGAGAGAAACACCATTTAGTCAAAAGTTCCATTTCACAACAAGTTACACTATAGAGTTTCAACTAGGTATTTACATGTGTCAAAACGTTTCCACAGTGGTTTGGCAACCCAATAGGGGTCCTTCAACTTTCTTTTTATGTTTTCCTCCTAGTTGCAAAAACATTCAAATTAGACTCGAGGCTAAGAAACCACTTTCAAACGTTATCTTCCGAGGAGCAAGCATACCACGGGTAAGTTTCTACGTGTCCATTTATATACCAAGAGTTTATAGGAATAGGAAAATTTAAACTGACGATTAAGCTTTACGATTGGTAGCTATTTTTCCAAGGCCATCAAACGTAATTGACCTAGTTATAAATGATCAAAAGTTAGCTCAAGGGCTTAGAAAACCACATCCAAAACTAACGTTCGATGGAATAATGCACCAAATAAATTTTCTATGAGTTCCACCATATATGGAGAATTCACAAAGTCATTGAAACTAGAAACTACAACACGGTTTTCAAACAACGACATGATTGCTGAAGCCACCGGTCCTAATTGGTCCAATTTAACCTAGTCAAACTGCAACCCGAGGCCTACAAAATGGCTTTTCCAAACTATACAGAAAAGTGTTTTTCCCTAAACTGAAGGTTCCATGTAATTGTCTAGTAAAAACACTAGAGGTTTGTGAAGATAGATAATAATTTCTCTATCCAGGTTTCAAATGGTGGTTCAAAACGAAAGCCAATTTTTTAGATTTAGTAGCTTCCTACCGCTGCAAAACAATGTAACAAGGCTCCTATAAGGGCATCAAAAAGGTCACAAATGTTCATTCGGGGTCGATCCAAAGATTAAAGTGACACCTCACATAACAAGGTACATAAAGGAAGCTTAACCTCCCTTTCCGAGTTACGAAGGTTACTTTTCGAGTCTCCGAAAGTCACAATTTATCTATTTAAACTAGGAGATGGTCAACATATTTACCAGAAGTCAACTTCAACTTGTCAATAAAACAATACTGTAGTGATCTAGTTTGGTCAAGAAGTTTTCTAAATCACCTCAAAATGAGGGTTGAAGTTCATGGTTTACTACAAAATGGTTATTTTGATTGTGTGAGTTATGATATGACATTTTATTATTTTGTAACAAATTAATATAAAACAATTAAATCTTATGATAATCCTAAGCTTTTAAAATTATATTTCATTGCAAAAGAAAACTAAAGTACAAGAATTATGAAAGATAAGGAGAGATGAACCATGCCTATCCAAGAACGACATGGTCGAAACTGGGAATTCAATTTTGCATGTCAATTAGGCATTTGGTCAAATGGTTTGCATGGTTTCAAAAAAAAAAACTTGTCAATCTGAGCATATCCTGTAACCATCGCACTCCATAAATCCACATTTCAATGCCACGTCCCATGGTGGTCATACTCCATATGTGCCAAGCAGTCTAAGACCATCCAAACCCCCTTTTTGGCAGTTTTCAAATGCCTTTTCAACCGATCCACATAAGCACATGCTACCTTCCCTCAAAAGAAGAAAAATCAAAATATCAAGCAACCCAGTCAGACCATTGAAATCCCCCAATACATAAGCCATAAATCGTACAAGAGTTTGAATGCATGTTGGGAGGTTTCAAAATGTCCATGCAGAAAGGATATCCAAGTCATTGTATTCACCTATTGGGAGTGCACACTTATTTCATACATGCAACATTTGTATAAATTTGACTTTGTATTGGTTAAAAAAATTGCTTGAAAGTTTCTAAAGCCTCCTTTTTAAAAGATTCATATCCTATGATCAACGAGAAAACATTTACGCCCCACATACAACCAAACATCCCCGAACCACATATATTTTTGGCATTCAATCAAACAGTTCCCACATCTTGCGTAGGGTTCCACATTTACATACATGTCCCACAGGACTTGCAACTATGATGTCTAATGAAAATATTTATTATGCTTTAAAGGATGAGTAAAGCTCTCAATTTGGCGTAGGGAGAATGGTGAAAAGGACAAAATTTCTTTACCTTTTACTATGTTGGACGTCCACCTGTTCCAAATCTCACATTTTGCACAGGCAACGAGGGGGTTGCTAGAAGCGGTTGAATATATTTTCTTTTCCTACCAAAACTCGTTTTCTTGAAAGTTTCTGAGCCTTTTTAGTAAATCCCATTTTGTATATATCCTACATTAATTGCAGTCCACCGAACCATGTTTTTAGGGACTTAGTCGAACATTGCACATGTCAAGTGTTTTCTTCCACATCTACATACACACCTCCTACAACACTTCCAACTACAATGTTTGAAAGAACCCCCATATTTTATGCTTTGATGGATGTCCACGCTCTGCCTCAGAGCTCAAGTTTTAGCACAAGATGGGAAAATGCTAACAAGGAGACATATGGGAGAGTGAAAGACACAAACTCCTGCAAAGGTATACACGGGATATCAAGAGAGTGACACTTTCAATGTCATAAATAAAAACACCAAGTGTTGTTGAATTCTTTAATGTTGGCACATGGGTTTCACGTGGTTGTGCCTTTGGAGTCTAAAAAAATACATGATTTTCTATGAAGGATAATGAAAAGTTGAATATATCTCACGACACCCATACCCTGCAACTCTCCTGCCCCCATGTCCACTTTCCACCTAACACAATCTTCTTTTTATTATTATTATTATTATTATTATTTTTAATAAATTTATTTATTTATTATTTTTTTCGTGCACTACAAAACAAGATGATGAAGAAGGATACAAAATATAAATTTCACTCACAAACAAAGGATAATCTCAAATGAGAGTAGCTTATAAAATTCTAAGTTGCCACATTTTATTTTGTGAACATATTCATAGAGAATAAAATTAGTTAAAATTTATATGTTAAACAATTCAAACATAAAATTTGGAAAGATAAATATTTTTATTGTTTCATTTATTCGAGTATATAAAAATAGTCAAAGAAAAAATTATGTGAATCTAGCTACAAGAGGTGGAAATATCTCCAAAAGATAAAATCCCTAAAATTAAAGTGTGTTCACGTGATGGGTTCACCAAAATGATTAAGAAAAATATTGACAGATGAATAAAATTCCTAATCTAAATATGTAATAGTGTTGTAAATTAAATATGCAATGAAGTATAGAATTTGACCTATGCAAATTAAGATAAAAAAATATGAAACCCTAAATGCAAGGAGGAGATAAAAGGACTCTTGGTTCATAATTAATCTTGGACTATGCCAAAGTGACGAACTGATGAATAGAGAGGGAGAAGTTTTGCACAAATCCTCAAAAAATTGTGTGACTAGAATATTTTCTTGGATTGGAGAACCTTTAATGGGTCAGGGGTGCTGCGAACCGCAGACCTACTATGGGTACATGTGACTACTCAAATTCCCAGAACCCTCTTTTTAGGGTTTTGAGATGTATATATCCTCTTTTTTTTGTCTTTGGTATGTCACACCAAGTCCATAGATGTCACTGGTAACCTACAATAAATGAAATGACCTCTAAAATCATCAAATAAACATCAAATCCCAAAAAGAAAATAATGAAAAATGAGGAGTTGAACTATCCTTAGGTGTCAAACAACTGATCTTATAACTTAGTGTTGCACTAAATTTCAAACCTAGTATAGTTCTATGTGTTTATGTGAAGATATTATGCCCTAGGTGGCTCTTGTGCATGTCACACTTAATATTGAGAAAATAGCTAGTCTTAAACAATATAAGTAGATGTGTACATAAAATAATGGACTTCCACTCCTATGTGTGTATGAAAAAGTATCAATGCCTTTCCCTTATGTGTGGATGTTAGATGGATGCTTGAATGTTCTTGATAATGGCCTTTAAGATGTAACCTTAGGTGGTGATAGCTAATGTTTAGTGCTTGATCCTTTATTATGATCACATAACATTATATGTATATGATTTCCTTTCTTTCATTTCATAATTAACCATGACAAGGCCAACTACAAAAGAGATAAGATGCTCAAATGGCTAGAAAGGACCCAAAAGATTTGAACAAAATGCAATGAGTTTGGGGGTTCCCATAGGGGATGAGGGTGTCTAACACTGGCATCTTGGTTGGGTGCCGGTGTCTAGGATGGGAAATGTTAAAGTATAAAAAGATAGACAAGGATAGAAGGTGTACAAGACCAATAAGGATAACATAAAGTAATTAAATATGGCCAAAGACATGGGTTAATTAGTAATTTTATTACTTAGGAATCATATGAATAGTAGTATGTGATGAAGACTAGATAGATACCCAAAGTGTGTGATTTTTTATCTACATAACATCCATACCTCTTCAATATTCCTTCACACGTCATAATTAGGATTCCTACACTTGAGATTCAATAAGGCTTCTTTAAGAATGGACTCTGACTTATAAATTGACCATAACATCCTTCATGTTGTCTTAAAATTATCTCCATGTCTTCAAGAACCTTTGACATCACTGAATCATCTTTATTGGCATCAACAAGGACACTGAACAACTTAACATCAATTACACTTGCCTATTTCTCATCAAGATGACATCAATAACAAAACTTAAAAATCTACCCATAACATCAATGACCTCTGAAATCAAGCATGACATCAACCATGTTCAACATTATAAACTTTACATCAATGACAACTCACAAAAATCACTAGTGATGGATCTTTCATGATCTCACAAAGGAGAGTGAGGATCACTTTCTTGTTACTTAGGCATGATGGTTCTTTCATGATTTCATAGTGAGAGTGAGGATAACTAGGTTTCTTGTACTTGAGCTTCAATAAGGCTTTTATGAGAATGGCATATGACTTACAAATTGACCATGACATCCTTTATGTTTTACTCGAATTCTCTCCTTCTCTTCAAGAACCTTTGACATCAGTGACTCATCATTCTTGGCATAAACAAGGAATCTAAACAACTTGACATCAATTATAGTTTTCTATTTATCCTCAAGATGACATAAATGAAAACGCTTAACAATATCCCCATGACATCAATTACCTATGAAATCAACCATGACATCAACCATGCACAACATTATCAACTTGACATAAATGACAACTCATAAAAAATTACTCATGGTGGTTATTTCATGATCTCACAGTGAGAGTGAGGATCAATTTCTCATTATCTAGGATTTCACAACTGACCAGGTTCGATAAAAAATCAAATCTATGATGCTTTAATATCTTTATGTCTATCTATTACTTAATTAAATAGGCCTTCATTATATTGGTGAAAGGATTACCCAAAAATGAAATTCTTGTTATGTATCCATCCATTGATCTGAAATGAGGCGATTGTGATGTACTTATTCCCTGAGGCATGGTCACATGACATAATTTGAATGGATTATTAAGAAAACTACCCTATGAATGACATCACATGGAAGTGATATGGTTTCTCATTTTGAATGAATTGTGTTGTGCTCCATATGAGGATCAACCTCTTACCTTTCTTGGTTCCATAATTCTCCTTGAATGAGATCAACTCATACACCTCCTTCTCACATGTTTCTCATGGAATAGATGATTTCTTGATTCTTCACACACAATGGCCTTGGATTCCTTGGATTAGCTCTTAATCACTTGTTCATTGAAGAAGATTTAAATATAATGGTGGAGTTAGGATGTGGTGATCACTTAATAACTCCTTAAGTATCACACTTCATCTTTGAACATGATGACCTTTTCACCACTCACTTTCTTGACCATGAGTGGAAACATCCCTATCATTTTCAGACATTATTCTTCTTGATTTCTCCTCATGGAGATAGGATTTATCTTACATATAGCGAGAATGATCCTGAATGGTACCGTTATCCAAAATTCACCCCTCAAGGTAATTTTGATAACATGCATCAAATTATTCAGTCCCGAGCAAGTAGATTGATTCAAGGCCCGAAATCATGTTTTGGGGACCCTCGGCTTCTCTCTAACTCTCCCATCCAAGAAGAAATCCCAACGAGTTAGAAAAAAGGAAAAAAATGCAAAAATAAGGTTGCAGGATTGTTTTAAGGCATTTCGGTCTGAGGGGTTCGGGTCGTACCAGTTCGGGTCGTATTGAGGTTCGTCGTACCAAGCTTGGGGCTGAAAAAGCAAGAAAAATCATATAAGTCTCTTGTTTCACGTGGTTTGGGACAGCCGGGACAAAAGTACACATGGGATGCGAATCGGCCGGTTTGCCGACGCATACCCATTTCAGGCGGTTCGAGATATTTGTCCACGGCGATGCAGGGCAGCAGACAAAAGTACGCGCGTGGGACGCGAATCGCCGATTTTCCCGGCCCATACCATTTCAAAGGCAAATTCATAGATATTTGTCCTGGGCAGTCTGGGACATCCGGGACAAATGTACATGCGGGACACGAGGGACACGAAAAGCCGAACCGGCCGAAGGCAAAGAAGAAAAGTCAACGTTTGACCCGTGAAACTTCAAACGGCCATAACTTTTGACTCCGAGCTCTGATTTTCACAAAATTGGACTTTCTAGAATGAGCTCCAATTTTTAATGAGGGTATATGTATTTAAATAAAAGAAACATATTTGGCTCTAGTTAGTTAATGCTCATTCCAGGTCAAATAACAAAAAACGCTCTCAGACCTAAAATAGCTACCCGCACTCAGAAGGCCATAACTTTTGCATTTCTCAACGAAATCACACAAAATTGGTACCATTGGAATTGTGACTCCAAGCCTGATGTAAAAAAATCAAGAAATTGAATATTTTATGAGATATTGGTGGGGAAGTTTCACAAAATGTGGACGGGTTCATAACAGTGTTTTACTTGGTGGTTGGGAGTGCAATTAAGAGGCATGGTCATCATTCTTTCTTTGCTGAAGCACCTGGGACAGTATGGGGAGCCTTTTGCAAGTAATATATAATCATTTTAATCCATTTAATGCCTCTTACAAGTGGTTGAAGGATAGATTTCAGGATTTCTATTTTCCCTTCTCTTTCCCTTCTCATTTTTCTATAAATTGGAGTGTTGGGCTCATTGTAAAAGGGAGGTAGTTTTGTAGAAAATCTCTACCAAATTGCTTTGTGAAGCCAATGTGTTGCAGGACCTTGTTGTGGACTCCTTGCATGGTGATCCAGGCCCTTATCTTGTAATAGATTGAATTGTGCATATCATGAAGCAATAAAATATAAGTTTGTGGATATATCTTCCCCTGCTGTGTTTTCTTGCATTCTTCTTGCCCCTTCAACCTTGATTACAAGAATATTGTGTCTATTATTATGTTCTTGCAGGGATCCATTATCATTGTGTATGTTTGAGGTACTTTTGTGAATGCATTTTGCTAGATTGTGGAGAACTGTCATCACCCCTTCTAGTGTGCACTTTGCTTCTGCATCTCACGCATTTGAAAACTACTCTCACACCCTCCTTTTCTGGTGTATCACCGCTTTAGTGTAGGATTTCATTTTATGCATTCTCTCTCCCTGGTCCCTTGGAAGTTTAGATTAGAATAGTTATTTTCCCCTACATTAGAGTAGATTGTGGCAGGTAGTTTAGGAGCAAGAACCAGCTTTCTCTGGAGGTCTATCTCAAGTAGCAAGTCCCACAACTTGGAGATAGTACCCATGTTATCCAATCACACCGTAAGTTCAAGTATATGCACTTATGGAAACATAAGGGTGCTGTGATTCGGTGATAACAGTTACTTGAAGGAGTGAATGACAATGAGTTCCATGTTATTGTCCTCTACACTACACTAGAATAATGCAAATTCCACCTCCTCTGTCTTATAAGATGTGAACTCATTATCAATCATGGATCAAGTGTTCAAAACACTTCTCAAAGTATGCATTTCTTGATATCACATCCATATTCAATCACAGTGAGATTCTCATCTCATGATCATGATAATCATCCTCTTGGTGACTTGAAATTGAATGAATCTTTTGATGTTTCAGAGAATTTTCAAACCCCATGATGCTCTTGGTTTCTCTCACTTTCCAAGTAACTATCTTTAACACCCATGATGACTAATTCTATAGTGCCCACATTCCTTCGACACATTTTTCTTGTTTTCGATACTGTCGAATACACTTATGGACATTGTTGTAGCTTTTGATTTATCATGATACTAGATGTTAGAGATACTAGATTGTTGTTGTTTTTGATTCATATATGATGCATGTGGATTATTAGAGACATTTTATATTGATGATGACATGTTGGGACATGGTTATTTATATATATTTCTGACATGTGATATATTTCGTCATATTGAGTAGACCTTTGATAATTGGATTAATGTTGTGATCATTTTGACATGGATGAAATGTGGAATAGAAATGTTGCTAGAAATTGTAAATGATATCGTATTTGCCAACATCTTATTCGATTCATATATAGATGATTTTAGATTTATATTGTATATTTTATCATAGATGTTTTTAATGTGGCCACGAGGTCAAGATGGTATTTATGTGTTTTTCAGTAAGATTATTCACAACAAACATCGGCGGGGGGGTGTGGAGGGGGTTGGAGACCAACCGCATTGGAATTCTAGATTAATTCAACAAGGTTCACCATCGCAACACGTAATTGTGTGTGTGTTAGAATTTTTGGCTTGGGGGAAAATTGTGACCAAGGGGTCTTGTGTTGTCTTTTATTATTAGATCCCTTTTATTTTAATTATTTCAATTGTGATGTATGTTTTACCCCTTTATTATTAGTGGGTTGTAGTGTCTTAATTAAGTTAATTCAACCTTGTCCTAAACTAATTAAAGAAGTGACCAAAATGAGGTTCATTTATTAGACTTGATTTACTCTTGGATTTTGTGTTGTGTGTTGAATGCTTGAGATCTTGAATGTTCTACACTGTACCCTTCATGGAAATTCAAAGTTTGCCTCAGAGGCCAAATTTGCAAGCTTGTGGTACAAGTCAAACTCGTCCCATACCTCTTAAATTTCTATCTCAACCCTACCTATGGTTTGGGGGGGTAAAAATTAGACCCCATTGGGTGTTTTGGGAAGATAAAAAGGTAAAATGTTTATTGCACTTCTTTTCTTGTAAATAATTTTTCCTTAGGGGGTGTGGGCTTAGATTGTGTGTGTAAGTATAATGTTATTCCTTCACCCACTTATTAATGGTCCTTTGGAATATGAGGTTGACTAAGGTGATGTGGAATGAAGAGGAAATGAGGTGGAATTCTACTTGGAGCCAAATCATCCTCCTCTCTCCTTTTTCTATTTATTGAAGTTCTTTTGCTTGTTTAGGGGTTACTTCATTATTTTGTACTCTTGAATTTTTGGAGAGTTAGAGGATTTTTGGGAGTGCTTGTGGATTGTTGGAGCTTGTGGATGCTTTCTTGGTTTTAAGGAGATTGGAGACTTACTCTTGGAACAATCTCTACTATGGAAAGGTAGGATCTTTACCTTGTTTATGTTATGCTTATTTTGTGTTTATGTGCTTGTGTTGAGTATTGTTTTTCTTTGGAATGCTTGTTGGGTATAGGTAGATTTCCTGAGTTTGGAGTAGGAGGAGACTATCGGGAGATTTCATGTAGGGAGGCATAAGAATTTACCTTTTTATTTAGATGGAGTTTGGGTTGGGTGCCCCATCTTGTACAAGGATTGCTTGCATTTCTTCTTCTTTCTTTTATGAGGGAGGCATAAGAGTATGTGGGAGGTATAAGGGGTACTTGAGGGAGGAATAAGAGTATGTAGGGGATTTGAGATATATATTGGAGGCTTTAAGGTGGGAACCCATTCCCATTGGGAGGCATAAGTGGCCTCCCCATAGGTCTTGCTCCTTTGGATTTCATTTTAAGCCTTGTTTACTTGTTGTTTTGTTGTTTTCCTTTCATTCTTGTGTTGTAGATGATTGAAATGTGGTTGGAATGGTTGTGAAACAATTGTTGTGTTGTGGAAGATTATTGTTTCCATGTGTTGGAATCATCTCCCATTATAATGTGGTTAGGGCTCGAGGGCAATGGAGAGGATGGCTTCTCCTCTCCATTGGATATCTTGGTTGGGTGGAGAGCGTTGCCTCTCCCCCATTTTGTTGTGAATCAAACAAATCTTGGAGGAGCTATCTTGTTGGAGTTGTGAAGCTTGGAGTCTTGTTGGAGACCTTGTGAAACTTCCTTAGTATTATTCCCACTTAGAGTGGAGGAAAATTGTAATATGATATTCTATTTTAGCTTGTATTATTGTATGATCTTTCCCACTTCAAGTGGAGGACATTGTATTGATCTTGTAAAGGAAAGTTGTATTCAAATAGTTGTTATTGATATTGTATTGTATGTGGAAAGAAACAAATAAGAAAAGAAAGAAGGAAGGAATTGTATTGTAGAGTTAGTTTTACAAATAGAAAAGAAAGTAATTCTCTTTGTTGAAATCTTGGTTGTATTGTGAGAAAAGTAGTTCTTTGTGTTAAAAGATATGAGCTATTTCAATGGAAAAGAAAGTTTACTTTCATTGTGAAGTTGTTTTATTGTAAATGTGAAATAAGAATATAGAAGTGTAGATGTTGAAAATGCATACATAGTAAAATTGGAATGGAAAATAAAGTTGTTATAGTTGTTTGAACATACATATGTTATAGTAAAAATGGGAACAAGAGAACAAGTTTGAAGTTTATTGTGTTTGGAAATATTGATTTTGTATTAAGAAAATAACAATGTAGAAGTAGATATAAAATATGTTATTTTACTTTTGAAATAGAAAGAAAATTTATTTGAACAAACTGGAATAGACCTTGTAGTTATTATTATTATTATTATTAGTTTTCAAAATATTTAAAATGAGTATTTTTAACTAAGAAATGAACTAATGGAATGAAATTCCAAAACTGGAAACTTTAAGAGCATAAAATCAAGTTCAGAATGTATTTTAGAACTTTGTAGTAAAATTTGATTTTGAGAAAATTCCAGATTTAAGGTTTTGTTTTTAGAAATAAGACCACCGTCTAGTGCAGTAGGCGGCGGTCCTGTAACCACCGTTTAGGCTAAGGCGGTGGTCTCAAAACCATCGCTTAATAGGGTGGTGCTCCGTGGTTTGTCACCGTACGTACCCAAAATTGTAAGGTACTTGCATCGCAGAACGGTGTAATAAATGCCCCAATGATGATACAGTCTCCTCGCAAGGTGTTCGGATCCGTAGAAGAGCTCTTCGGATATGCGTTAACATCCCGCATGCCCCGCTTAGCCCCCGCGTGCTTTGTTTTCCCCTTTTTCCTCTTTTCTTGGCTTTTTGGTCTTCAGTGACGAAACCGCCGCCCTGAAGGGCGGCGGTCCTTTACGCGTTTTCCAGAACGTTCTTTTGACGGAACGCACGCAAAGTTCAACGCTTCACCAGCTTTTCTTGCCGACTTGAGCATGCATTAATGTTTTTGGTCCCCTGGAATAGTGTTTTTCCTTTGTTTATTGTTTAGGAGTTCAGTTTGGTTTTGATCTTTGGGTGTTTGAATTCCTATAAATGCATGGTTTGTGCACATGCAAATGGCCCCTCATTCTTGTTTCAAAACTCACCATTTTCAATAGTTCAGTCTTCTAGTTTGCTTAAGTTTGATAGTTTAAATATTTTATATGCTTAGTTGCATTACTCAGCTGTTGGTAAGCCACAGATCCAACTTGTGCAAATAGTATTATTGTTTCTGGAGTAGAATAGTTTAGGCAGCCATTAAAGTTGCAGGTTTTGTTCTTCATACAAACTAGATTCTGTTTATGGACACTTTTGTTGCATGATTCGCAAAGAGACCCCGCTAGGAATTGCATAGGCCAAGCTCTGTACTCTTGCGCTATCCCTCTCCTATCCGCATTCTATTCTGTCTGCATTCTGAAGGCTTTCCATTGATCCAAATATCTATTCCTGTTGATGCAAGCATTACACGCTTTTCTGGATTCACGTGAGCACAAAAGATGAAGAGATCACACTGAGGGGACAAGAACACACACACCATCGGATTCGCCACTGTTCTGCGAAATCCAGGTTCCATCTTTCAAAGTTTTAGTTAGAACTTATCAAATAAAGTAGTTAATCACTTTATTACAGTTATTTCCATTCTCGATATTGCCAGGGAAGTTGTGGGGATTGATAGTTTCTGAGAAACTATGATTCATTCCTCACTTCTAAGGTAGGATCGAGAATCTCGCAAATAGATTAGTTATTTCGTTGTTTAGAATAGATATACAAAATTACACAGACAAATAGCTACACTCGGCTATTTTGTTTGTTTTACGTTATTAGTTTAGTTGTCAATTCTAAATATTTTAAATAGCTGCTTTCTTATAAATTGCCAGAAAATACAAAAAGAAATTATATATGCTAGAAGTGTACTTAGATTTTACTTTATTATAGTTTGTTTCATTACTGCTTTTGCATGACAATTACGGGACCTAGGGAGCCCAGGGAATACATTTTCGAGCCAATTGTGCCCCAGCCCAATATCGTAGTGGCAATAACTGACATTGACCAAAACCTTAGGATACAAGTCTTCCAAACAACAACAGACTTCCAACAGATCAGGTCACAGTTGAGAGGGTTAAACATAGAAGACGACCAAGCACACACATTTTGGTCAAATCAACCAAACTACAGGTTATCCTAGAAAACATCCGCATGACTCAGAGAGGATTTGAAAGAGAACAAATATTCGGTGCTATCCTTTAGTTCCATAGCCAGACGCTGGAGACACCCTCGTAGATATAGATACCAGCTTAAGAATTCAAGTTGCTAGAACACCTATGAGGTATTCTGAGAAAATCACACAATTACTTATTCTAAACATAGAGGCTGAGAAAGCGTATTTACACTCTGGATACTAGGGATTAGAACTTGATCTCACGTATGACCATAACAGACCGCAACAACCAAGAGTCTAAGGTTGCGATCCACAAATCCCACAAATGCCCTAACGAATCCACAAGTCAGCTTAGATATGACACTAGCCTACGCACATTAGTGTTTCATGTCTATTCCGATTCCACCTATCATCGCTCAACAGCTTGTCCCTACTAGACACAATAGCTAACAAAGCTAGAGAATTTTGGACTAGGCCGAGAATCATCCATAGAGTTGACTATATTCACCATATGACCCTATCAGAGAAATACACGAAACCATCCCGGTCATTTTCCACACATCCCACAACCCATAGATCAAATCACGCCGAGCTCGATATTGATTGAGCCTTCTGAGCAGCCATCCTCCTTGATTGATCTATCACACCACTCCAAGTTAGAAGGGCCTTCTTTGCCTTAGATTCGCAAATACCATTAGTGCGTGTCGAAGACATTAGACTCCCCAACTAGTTTGTCTGCATATTCTACCCCCACCGGCTGTCTCGGCACGACCTCGAGAGGTCGGGTACATGGAAGAGTCACTTGTTGATTCTCACGCTCGCCTTGTTGCTTTTCCAATGTACAAAATTGGTGAACCCGACGTGAACCTTACAATTGCTTCACCTTCTCTCTGAGAAGTTTCATCTTATCCAAATCACCTTCGCTCCTTCCCATTATTCTGCGGGTATTCATATACCCCCCGAATATGTCGGGATTCGATGCATATGGCAGACCCCTCCTGGGTCTTGAGGCATACTATGCCCAACAGAATAGGCAGTCATCACCCTCACTCTCAATGTGGGGCGACAACTATTCAACTAATCAGTTGTCAACGCAAACGCCAAGGACTAGATATAGTTCGTCCTTCCAAGCAGAGGGGTTGGAGCAACAACTCGCTCAAACACAAACAGAGCCTTCAGGCTCAAACAATATGACATTGACTGGAGAATCTGCTTCATCTCCTCAGGTGCTACTTAGACCACATATTAGCAGACAATCAGATCCATACTCAGTTCTAGATGACGAGTACTCAATACGTTATCCTAGGAATGAACAACGCTCTCAAGGCATGTACCCACCTGTAGGAATTTTGCAAATACAGCCCGAGTTCTCTCCTCAAGAAAATACCTCTATGCCATCACGTATAGAAAATACTCTCAGAGAAACTTGGCAAGATAGCAATCAGTTCATGACAGGCTATCACATGCCTATACAACACCAGGATATACAACAAACGCCACCAAGGCACGATATCGTGACTTCACCAAACGAAGTCATTTCAACTCTAATAGAAAAGGTTAGAGGATTAGAACTTGCCCAAGCGAATCAAAATTCGAAATTCATACAAACAGGGAGTTCCAATCCTCCGCACCATCCTAGCCAAGTAGATCTCCTCACAGGAGTAGGCACGTTAGGTATGACTCCTCAGTATTCACAACAAGTACCAACTAGACCCACTATCGCTAAGACAAGCCCACCCTGGTCCAGTACAGAGCAATCCATTCCTAGATAGTACCCCTTCGTACTTAAACATGTATTCCAAATCGCCACAAGGGGATATGTACTCATCCCCCGGCATGTTTACTCAAATGCAAGGATTGCCTTATGCCCCTCGCTAACGCGTCGTTACGCCATATCAACAACCCGCTCCGCCACCGCCTCCTCAACAGGCACCATCAATGGTTGAGACGTATGCAATAGGGACTTATTCAGAATATTTAAAGGAGCCCTTAGATTTCACCATAAGAAGCGTTATGCTTCCAAGGCCTCTTCCCGATTTGCCCAAATACAAAGGAGAAGGAGATCCGAATGCGCATATCAAAGCTTACGCTACAGCCATTCGAGAATTACTCCCATGGGATGGGGTCGTTGCTAAAATATTCCCCAAAATGCTGGAAGGCATTGCCCTCGATTGGTATTACAGAATACCCGAGGCTTCCATACATTCATTCAAACAACTCGTGTCTGAGTTCATCAAAGCCTTCGACATGAACAAACTATTAAGGACAGGAATCAGGGAGTTCTTGCACATCAAGCAAGAACATAACGAGTCTGTCACCCATTTCATCCAAAGGTGGCGCACAGTCCTTTATTCCTCGGCAAGCGCTCCAAACATGGATCAGATGGAGCTATGCGATTTATTCCTTCATTCTCTTAGCAAAGAAGTGAAGGAAGAAGTCCAGAAGTTCCCACTAAGGACTTATGACGAAGTACTTGAGAGCGCTCTACGAATAGACCAGGCAGCAATAGATAGTGGCCGTAAGACGTATGGAGCAAATGGGAGGTTAATCACCTCCACTCAAAATACTACAACTACCACAAATGTCAATCAAGGACCCAAAATCCTTAACAAAAATCGTGGGGTAACAACAGATGGGGTAACTGACCAGCCCAAGAGGGTAAATGTCGTTAATACTCCGTCACAAATAAACAACCAAAGAAACAACAATTTTACCCCGACGGTCAATACGGTGGATTTTAATAATCCACAACAACAACGGCGAAATCCCATGCAAGGGCCAAGCCAAAACTCATTTGGTTACCAAAACCAAAGTCAAAACCAAAAACAACAATTCCAAAACTTTGGTCCTAATAGGCAACAGTTTGATCGGAATTTTAGGCCACAATACACACCAAACCAACAAAACAGGAATTATAATCCCAATTCTTATTGTGGTTTCCAAAAATTCGGGTCATGACACTAGAACGTGTCGTGACTACAACAAATTCATGCAACGCTTGCCAAATGAACAAAAACAATTTTTTATGGATATGTTCTTAGCAGATCCTATGTCACCAACGGCAAGTACCTTCGCAGGGGGCTTCCCCTCAGAATGCCCCTCTCAAGATCTTTAATGATCCACTCCCAAATCATGATAACGATGGGTTGAAACCAACTGGAACAAACAAAGGCGCAATAACAGGAAACAACGATCACGAGGCCTCAACTTCGCTAAATCCGTTAGTCGCGCCACAACTAGGAAGTCAGCCGTGACCTAAGGTAGTTGGATTAGTGGAGTTAGACTCCGAATTACCCGTTGAAGCAATTATGAGGACACGAGAGTATTTCTCTCAACCAAGTCCAAGCCATATGCCGAAGCAGAGATAACATCCAAAGAAACCGTAGCAAAACCTATGGGTGCTTACGATCTAATTAATGATCTAACAAAACCTTCTCGCATATTTCATTCCTTGATTTACTAAAGAATTCCCCGCTCATAGGGCTACTCTTTTAGAGCCGTTAGGTTTGGGTCATTTAATTAGTATCACTCCACCACCAGAAGCACAAGTAAATCATATAGACTTTGATGTTTATCCTCCGGGACAGGCGGATAGGGATGTCGAATTCATATTCGAAATAAGTAAAATGCCTACGGATGCCGAGATCGCACGCCGAGGCGATCCAGCCCTACACTTGCAAGTACAGGTTTATAATAATTATGTAAAACGGGCAATGGTTGACGATGGAGCTGCGGTTAACATAGTCCCTTTCTCTTTTCTCCAAAAATTGGGATATGGTGAAACAAACTGTTCCACTACTCGAAATACCTTGAGAGGCTACGATAGCCTTAAAGCCACATCGATAGGAACTATAATACTACCGGTCACTTTGGGACCTAAAACAATCCTGACTGAGTTTTATATTATAGATCGGGAAACTAACTATAATATGATCCTCGGCCGGCCGTGGATACATCGAATGAAGGCAATCCCTTCCACGCTATTTCAAGAAGTAAGATTCTTGCATCTGGGAAAGGTATTTGTAGCCAAAGGTGATCCAAAGCCGTTTGACGTACACCTAGCTGATTTAAAGAAGAGACCAGGTGTACACTCAGAATTCGAACTTCCAACAAACCAACTAAATAAACCCACTGACTCAAAGTCAAAAGAAAAGTTGGTACCTACGACGGATCTGGAAACCATCAGCGTAGCCAAAACAACCCCAATTCCTGGCGGTAAAGCTAAAGAAACTGTATCATTAGGGACTACTGCAAAAATCGTTGAATTAATAGAACAAGATTTACCAATGTTCTTACCATTTGATTCGGTAGGTATAGGATATTCCTTAGGGGTTGGCTCTCTTCCAGTAGAAGATCTTTGCATGGTCGAAGTAGAATGTGCAAATACAGTAGATACACCTACATCTATGCTCCCGGCTAAATATTGGACTCTCCATTTCGATGGAGCTAAATGCCGCTATGGAGCGGGGGCAGGTATAATTCTTACCTCACCCGAGGAAAAGGTCCTCCCATTCTCTTTCAAGTTGAACTTTGAATGCACAAACAATGGCGCTGAGTACGAAGCTCTCCTCCTTGGCCTTACCTTAGCCAAAAGAATTGGTATTGATAACATCAAAGTTTTAGGAGACTCGCAATTAGTAACAAACCAAGTTTCTGAAATATATGAAACTAAAGCCGAACATTTACAACTCTACAAAGACGCTGTGTTAGATTTAAGCAAAGCGTTTAATTTCATATCCATTGAAGCAATCCCACGAGAGAAAATATTCTCGCCGATTCAATAACAACTTCGGCATCACGCTTCACTCCAAGCAATGAGCTAGAAGATACTCACTTCACAAGATCCATTCGTAACGAACCATTGATAAAAACAATGACAAATCCTCTTTCAAGCGAAATGAATCTACCGTCTAGACCATGTTGGAAATGATGCGCTACTTTGAATTACTTAAATGCCTATGCAGCATTACATCACTCCCGTCACACACTAGATTTATCTCTGATCCCGCATTCATCTTTCTACTTCGGAAATCCCATAACGGATCTTTCCTCGCAAAGGGAACCTAGCATATACGCAATAGAAAATGGGGATGATATAGATCTACCTCCAGCACCACCTGAGTTTGAAGAGGGTAACGCCTCTTTAATCGAAGAAACAATCGATGTAAACATTGGGATAGAAAATGAACCAAGGATATTGAAACTAGGTTCTTCATTAACCCCAAAAGAAGTAGAAATAAATACTCAGGTTCTCAAAGAACATCAGAAGGCATTTTCATTTAATTACAAAGAGATGACATGAGTCACACCCCACATTGCGGTGCACAACCTCGTCACTAGATCAGATGCGAAGCCAATTAAGCAAAAATCAAGACCCATGAAGCCCAAGGTAGCCCTTATGGTAAAAGAGGAGGTAATAAAACTCCTTCAGGTAGGATTCATCAAGCCAGTTGACTACTCCCAATGGGTATCAAACATCGTCCCGCTTCTCAAGAAGAATGGAAAGATACGCATCTCGCATAGATTTTCGGACATTAACAAAGCATGTCCTAAGGATGACTTCCCATTGCCATCTATCGATGTCATTGTTGATGCAACATTTGGGTTTGAGCTCTTGTCTCTCATGGATGGATTCTCGGATACAATCAAATCGAATATCCGAGCAAGATCAAGCTAAAACCACCTTTATAACTCCTTGGGAACCTATTGCTACGGTGTTATGCCATTCGGTCAAGAACGCCGGTGCCACGTTATGCAGCGGGCTATGACATATATATTTCACGATTTAATTCATAAAACCATGGAATCCTACGTAGATGACTTGTTGGCTAAAGCCAAGAAGTGTTGTGACCATCCCGAAGTACTCCGTGTCATTCTTTCACGTTTAATAGAATACGGAGTTACGCTAAATCCGGAAAAATGCGTCTTTGGTGTAACAGGAGGAAAGCTCCTAGGTTACATCATATCGTCACGAGGGATCGACGTTGATCCAACCAAAATTCGGGTTGTCCTCGAAATGGTCCCACCTTCGAGTGAATCTGGAATCAGATCATTTCTCGGGAAGCTGGGTGCAATCCGGAGATTCATCCCGGACTTAAGCTTCGCTATTCATCCAATCAATAATTTACTCAAGAAAGACTATAGCATTGATTGGACTGAAGACTGCAACGAAGCTTTCAACGCAGTTAAACGCTTCTTACTATCACCACCTACGCTAATGCCACCTAAGCTAGATCACCCATTAATTCTATACTCACGGGCTACCGATGTTTCGTTAGCTTGCATGCTAGCCCAAGAAGACGATGACAAGAGAGAGCGTGCAATTTATTTCATTAGCCGAACATTGCTCGACTACGAAACGCGCTATACACAAGCAGAACGAGAATGCCTTGCCATAGTTTTCGCAACCAAACACCTAAGACACTACATGCTAAATCAAGAGACAAGGGTCATGGTAAAAACTGACCACTTACGAACCTTCCTCACACAAGGGTCCCTGTCTAAAAAGGCGGGACGTTTTATAACCTTAATGGGAGAGTTCGAATTAACTTTTGTAAACCAAAAGTCAGTTAAAGGGAAAATCATCGTAGATTGGTTAGCTGATAACCCGCTAGACAGAGGTGACTTAGTAGACTTAGACTTTCCAGACGAATGCGTGTACTACGTCAAAACCCGACCTGCTATATCTGAGTGCCCTTGGTATGCTGATATCATTAGTTATATCATGGACCATAGGTACCCAGAAGGAGCTACACCTCAACAAAGAAGGCGGTTACGCATTATCGTAGCTAAATACGTCATTATAGAGCAAGTGCTCTATCGGAAAGCATTCGATGGAATGCTCTTAAGGTGTGTTGACACAGAAGAGTCCAAGAAGATTCTCCATGAATCTCACAGCGGTATATGTGGAGGCCACTTCGGCGGCCACGCCACCACTCAAAAAATACATCGAATGGGCTATTTCTGGCCCACTCTAGAACATGACGCAATAGAGTTTGTACGCAGGTGTCATAAATGTCAGGAGTTCTCTCATGAGATCCACATGCCGGCACAAGCTTTGCAACCGATCGCTACTCCGTGGCCCTTTTCTACATGGGGCCTGGACTTGATAGGGAAGTTCTCTCCCTCGTCCACAGACGGCCACAATTTTATAATCACGGCCACTGAATATTTCACTAAATGGGTAGAGGCCATGCCTCTTACAACTGTACCTGGTTCTGTAATCGCTAAGTTCATTTTGAACCAAATCATTTGCAGGTACGGTATCCCGCAAATTATTATCTCAGATAATGGAACTTCTTTCAAGAATGAAGAAGTTCGTGAGCTATGCAACAAATTTAAAATCAGCCATCATACGGCTTCCTTGTACTATCCCCAAGCCAATGGGCAGGCTGAAGCAACGAACAAAACACTGAAAGCCATTCTCCTTAAAACAGTGAAAGAAAACAAGCGGGATTGGCATTTGAAATTATATCCGGCCTTGTGGGCCCATCGAACCTCAATAAGAACTCCGACAGGAGCAACTCCTTTCTCGCTGGTATTTGGGTCAGAAGCTCCCACTCGAAGTTGAAATCCCCAGTCTCCGCATTTCACTACAAGGGATTCTGGATGAGGACGCTTACAGAGAAGCACGTCTTTCTCAATTAGAAAGCCTGGATGAAGCTAGGTTAGATGCTGAACAACGACATAGAGTCTATGCCGACCGAATGTGCCGGCAGTATAACAAGAAAGTCTATGAATGTGACATATACGAAGGTGACCTAGTTCTGAGGTTAGACAGCCGGATCGACAAGAAGACCGGCGAAGGAAGGAAATTCCGGCCCAAATGGTTGGGCCCATACCGAGTCATGAAAGACTACGGGAATGGTGCTTATCTCTTATGCACGCTAGAAGGTGAGGAGTTTGGTGAAACAATCAATTCCCTCCACCTCAAACGTTTCTACGCATAAGCAGCAAGCGCTGCCTATATAACTATCTACATCGCATTTTCATATAAATTAGGATCATTTTGTCCACTTGTTCTTACACAAATTGTGATCAAGGAATCTATTCTCAAAGCAATTTATTTCAAACTCGTGATGTTTCTGGCATGAAGTTCTTTAATCATACCTCTCCATCTTCGATATCATCAATCAATTCAGAATCTTTTATCTAATAAAATCAGACATGACGAAGTCCTAATGGTAACCATACCAAGCTCTACAAGTTTATTCTCGCTTTGGTTTCTTCTTAGGATAGGTGTCTTGCCTATGGTCTGTTCTAGAAGCTTCATGGTGTCACATCTATCCCATATGCACATCTCTTTGGAAATAAGAATATACTGACATCTTACTCAAACAAACAAGTCAAGAAGTGATTAAACAGAAAATTTTATTTTACACATTTCCTTGCCCCACCAACCTTCGGTGATGAGCTTGCGTCTCTTACTAGTGACGTAGGGTTGGGAAAGGATGGAAATGCCCTTACTCACCTATGCCTTGCCCACGGTGATAAACCCATGCTTCTTACAGGTAGCACGGGGCAAAGTGTAGGGGGTCCTCTAGACAAAGTAAATGTTAAAAGGGTCATAAACAAACAATTCAAAACTTTGAGTCAAAAACGAATGAATCAGATATTCAAAATTCCAAAAAGAGTTAAAAATCCTAAAAACCCAGATTTTGTCTACTATGTGGCCATCTACGGGTCTAAGTCTGGATAAACCGCAAGGTAAGTTACATCCAAAACTATGAAGTCATTCAGGTAGAGTAAGCTTGTAGTTTTCAATTTGGTTCCACCAAAGCTTCGTCTGTCTTTCATCACTATCACTTCACCATATTTCATAACTTGCACCCTTCTTGGCTCTTGGTGATGAGCCCTCGCATCTTACTAGTTGCGTGGAGTTAAGGGTGGGGCAAGTCAATCTGTTCATCATACTGGTTGTTCTCATCACTTTGCCAAAACAAATCATGAGGTATCCAAATTGCTAAACAAAAGTTAAGATTCAAGATCACAATATATATCTACAATATCATGTATCAGCATCATGAAATACAAAAAGAAAGCAAACATTTGCATCATCTGTTTTCCATTGCATACATTCTAGAAAGCATATAAAACATACATCGTAGTATACACGAAAAAGCTGGAACAGAAAGGGAAGACACAAGTGACAAAGTTTTGATCCAAAATCGGCGCATATATATAAATAGTCAATATTTGTATACAATGCCATCATGCACTAGGCATGGTCAAAACGCTCAAAGAGCCCGTAATACACAAAAGAATCCATAATACAAAAAGTGCATAGGAGCCAAGTGGCCTCTCAACCCCTACGCGATCCCGCTGAAGGTGCGCGCCCTCGCCTAGGACTACGACTACGCTGGCGCTCTGAATGGACGGAAGGCTCAGGGTCTCGAGGGTGGTCGTGGTCTCGCCATGAGAACGGCTCCTCATAAGGCGCTCGGCTGTCCTATAGCCTGCCAACTCTGTACGGAGAGTAGACACCATCTTGGCCACATGCCAAACGGGAGCAAAGACGCGGTATGCTCGCCATTTGCGAGAGGGCTCCCGGCATCTACGGATAGCCGCATGGGTCTTATCCATAGGGATCATTAGAGAATCAATACATACCCTACGGATTAGATCCCGCCACTCATCAACAGTCTCTGCAAAACAAAGAAGAAAGACGAATTAGAAACTAGGCAAGAGGCTAAAATATACAAGATACAAATATAAGGAGGGATAGCAGTTAAAACAAGTCAAAAAAAATCAAACTAACACTGAAAGGGAGAAAGGATAACTTACTCGGGTCACCGGGCCTCCAAGATGGGTCACTAGGGCCAGCACCCGCTGCAGATGCCGCCGCCGACTGAGGAGCTGCTCCTGTAGTTGGGGCAACATGACGCCCCGCAACGGACTCATCATCTCCACCATGGCCCCGGGAGAGTGGCTCCTCGGAAACCAGAGTCTCTCTCTCTGCGCTCTGCTCCACCCTCTCCGCCTGCATGATATCCTGAGTATCATGCCACTCAGGATCACTCTCGTCCATCTGCTCCTCCGACCCTCCCTCTGTGGACTCCTCAGAATCGGAGTCAATATCTATAGGGTCATCGCTACTATGAGCAGGACCCACGGTAATCCGAAGTAAAGGTGCCCGAGGTGCACCAGCTCTCCCTCTGGCCCGAACTATCCCCCTGGCTGCAATAGGAATGCCAGGGGTAACCACTGTCCAACCACGGCCTCTAGGCCCCCCTCTAGCCTCCCGAACTGATCTGTAAACTGGTGCTACTGGAGGAAGCATGCCCACATATGGGAGGCCGAACTGCTGAGGAACCCTGCTGAAAGGATGTACCTCCACCCGTCCCACACGGTCAATAAGCTGCCCTGTAATGGAGCAGGAAACCAATGTCATGGCCTCCTCTCCCCATACGCCGGCCATAAGCTGGTACGGTGTGGCCTCCATGTCTGCTATAGTGAGGGAGGCTACTGGCTGGTGAGGTGCTCTAAGCACCGACATATTTGACCATCTGGCCACCTTCACAACCCCAGGATCTGCCACCTCCACGCCTCTGCCATAAGGAATAAAATGCTCATACACCCAACTCATGACTAGAGTTGGGTGGCTCAACGACTGTCCCTGTAAATGGACCACCCTATATAAGTCGTGATAGGTGGTCCCCAAAATATCTGCCCCCCAGGCATATATCCGGCCATGCCCTCTATCTGTGCAATGATGGGGGCCCAAAGAAGATAACAATGTATCCCCTCCCTTGTCCCCGATCAGTCTCGAGGCAAGGATCCCCATGATGGCCTGTCGAAATACAAGGATGGGCAAAGAAGGAATGGATCTAACTCTCACTCCCTTCTTCGGCCCCGTGGAAATAGCTGCATCCCCCATATACCCTGCCCACTGTGCAATCGTGCCCGTGAGCCTGCTCTCTCTAAAGTGAGTTGCCTCCCGATGATCGGGACCCCGAATACGGTAAACGTCCTCCAGAGTAATATTCCACTCACCGCGGACCCCTGGCAATCGGAAAGTGTTCCGATCTGCATCCCAATAAGAAAACAAGTCACAAAGGATGTGACTCGATGGCGTAACATGGGGCACACGTGATATACGCAATATGCCGGCCCTCTGCAACGTGTCCTCCTCGTCTGGCGAAAGGGCATCCAGTACCCCGGCAGCCAGTCACACTCTCTCTCCCGGCTCCATCTGATATACTCCTCTTTTGCCTACATACACCCAAAAACACACAAAACAGAGCAAGTTAGTATCTAAACGATATCAAGAGAATCATAAAAACATATAGAAATGCTAAAAATACAAGTGTAAGTTTTCAAAAGAGGTTCTTTTGCATTCTGTGCAAAACCGCCGCCCTGAGCAGGGGGTGGTTCTCAGAACCGCGCTTTAAGGCGGCGGTCTCAGAAACTTCGCCGCCACGATCAGGGGCAGCGGTCGTGTAACCACCACCTTGGCCAGACAAATGGTCGCGGTCCGAAAACCCGCGCGGGTTTTTAACCCTAAAAAGTCCAAAAAACACAAAAATAGACCATTTTAGCTAAAAAAAGAGCCTACCCAGTAGGCGCCCCCCCTAGATGGACCTTTTGAACCTAACATTTTCAAAAATGACCCCCCCATTACAACAAATTTAGCATTTCAAAATTGAAGAGGGAAAAACACAAAATTGAAGAAAAACCAACCTGTGATCTCGCGGGGTGGCGTTCCGCACGTGGAGGCATGATCACTATCTCGCTGTGGATGTTTTGACTCTACTCGCATGAGAAACCGTTACCGTGGGCCCCAGAGCTCAAAATCTATCAAATCGACTCGCGCAAATGAATAGTAAAATGGGCCCACTTTTATATATATAGCGCTCTAATTCGTTTTAAATCCCCTTTTCACAGGTTCGGAGCGCCAACGGAGGTAAGTTTCTATCCTCGCACTAATGGTACGTCCTCTTCCCCTATTATTTTAGCGTTTATTTTCCAAGTTATTGTATCTATCTGCACTTGAGTTCCCTTTTCATTTTGCAGGTAGTGGGAATTTCGGGTGGCGTCATTTTGACACATGGACATATAAGGTATAACTTCTAACTTCCCATTTCGGGACGGCCATACTCGGACCCACCGTTTTATGCCTCTTCATGGCTAAAACACTTCTCCGAGGGGGCAATATGTACGTACCCAAAATTGTAAGGTACTGTACTGCGGAACGGTGTAATAAATGCCCCAATGATGATACAGGTCTCCTCGCAAGGTGTTCGGGATCCAAAAAGAGCTCTTCGGATATGTGTTAACATCCCGCATACCCCGCTTAGCCCCGCGTGCTTTTTTCCCCCTTTTTCCTCTTTTCTTGGCTTTTTGGTCTTCGATGGAAACCGCCGCCCTGAGCAGGGCGGCGGTCCTTTACGCGTTTTCCAGAACGTTCTTTTGACTGGAACGCACGCAAAGTTCAACGCTTCACCAGCTTTTCTTGCCGACTTGAGCATGCATTTATGTTTTTGGTCCCCTGGAATAGTGTTTTTCCTTTGTTTATTGTTTAGGAGTTCAGTTTGGTTTTGATCTTTGGGTGTTTGAATTCCTATAAATGCATGGTTTGTGCACATGCAAATGGCCCCTCATTCTTGTTTCAAACTCACCATTTTCAGTAGTTCAGTCTTCTAGTTTGCTTAAGTTTGATAGTTTAAATCCTTTACATGCTTAGTTGCATTACTCAGCTGTTGGTAAGCCACAGATCCAACTTGTGCAAACAATATTATTGTTTCTGGAGTAGAATAGTTTAGGCAGCCATTAAAGTTGCAGGTTTTGTTCTTCATACAGACTAGTTTCGTGTTCGAAACTTTTGTTGCATGATTCGCAGTAGACCCCGCTAGGAATTGCATAGACCAAGCTCTGTACTCTTGCGTTATCCCTCTCCTATCCGCATTCTATTCTGTCTGCATTCTGAAGGATATCCATTGATCCAAATATCTATTCTTGTTGATGCAAGGATTACACGCTTTTCTAGATTCACGTGAGCACAAAAGACGAAGAGATCACACCGAGGGGACAAGAACACACATACCATCGGATTTGCCACTGTTTCGCGAAATCCAGTTCCATCTTTCAAAGTTTTAGTTAGAACTTATCAAATAAAGTAGTTAATCGCTTTATTTCAGTTATTTCCATTCTCGATATTGCCAGGGAAGTTGTGGGGATTGATAGTTTCTGAGAAACTATGATTCATTCCTCACTTCTGAGGTAGGATCGAGAATCTTGCAAATAGATTAGTTATTTCGTTGTTTAGAATAGATATACAAAATTACACAGACAAATAGCTACACTCGGCTATTTTGTTTGTTTTACGTTATTAGTTTAGTTGTCAATTCTAAATATTTTAAATAGCTGCTTTCTTATAAATTGCCAGAAAATACAAAAAGAAATTATATATGCTAGAAGTGTACTTAGATTTTACTTTATTATAGTTTGTTTCATTACTGCTTTTGCATGACAATTACGGGACCTAGGGAGCCCAGGGAATACATTTTCGAGCCAATTGTGCCCCAGCCCAATATCGTAGTGGCAGTAACTGACATTGACCAAAACCTTAGGATACAAGTCTTCCAAACAACAACAGACTTCCAACAGATCAGGTCACAGTTGAGAGGGTTAAACGTAGAAGACGACCAAGCACACACATTTTGGTCAAATCAACCAAACTACAGGTTATCCTAGAAAACATCCGCATGACTGTAGAAGGATTTGAAAGAGAACAAATATTCGGGTGCGATCCTTTAGTTCCACAGCCAGACGCTGGAGACACCCTCGTAGATATAGATACCAGCTTAAGAATTCAAGTTGCTAGAACACCTGTGAGGTATTATGAGAAAATCGCACAATTACTGATTCTAAACGTAGAGGCTGAGAAAGCTTACGACTACTGGATACTAGGGATTAGAACTTGATCTCACGTATGACCATAATAGGACCGCAACAACCAAGAGTCTAAGGTTGCGATCCACAAATCCCACAGCCTAACGAATCCACAAGTCAGTTAGATATAGACACTGCCCTACGCACATTAGTGTTTCAGTCTATTCCGATTCCACCTATCATCGTTCAATAGTTGTCCCTACTAGACACAACAGCTAAAGAAAGCTAGAGAATTTTGGACTAGGCCAGGAGAATCGTCCATAGAGTTGACTATATTCACCATATGACCCTATCGGAGAAATACACGAAACCATCCCGGTCATTTTCCACGCATCCCACAACCCATAGATCGAATCACGCCGAGCTCGATATTGATTGGAGCCTTGAGCAGTCATCCTCGCTGATCGATCTATCACACCACTCCAAGTTAGAAGGGCCTTCTTTGCCTTAGATTCGCAAATACCATTAGTGCGTGTCGAAGACATTAGACTCCCCAACTAGTTTGTTTGCATATTCTACCCCCACCGGCTGTCTCAGCATGACCTCGGGAGGTCGGGTACGTGGAAGAGTCACTTGTTGATTCTCACGCTCGCCTGTTGCTTTTCCGACGTACGAGTCACCTAGGTAGGGTGATGGTCCCAGGGACCGCCGGTCTACTTAGCCGGCGGTTCTGTCACTTACGACAGAACTTCTCGGATCCGCACCTTTGTGCATATTTTATAACTGGTTTATACTAAATTTTAAGTTAAAAATTTGAGTAGGAGACTTCCAGCAGACAAACAATGCTCAAATCTTGTTGTATTAAACATTTAAGCATACAAATAGAAGATTAAAAACATTCCTTCTCATTTATATTTATGGGATTGGGTTTGCCCAAATAGAAAACCCCAAATACATATAATTTGGAAATAAAATTAGATTGGTGAGGGAAACCCCCTCCCAATCCTTGAATGGAAGTAATAACAACAATAAAACTTAAATCTAAGCTAATCTAAACTAGATCTCCTTGTAGAATCCTCCATGGCTCTTCCTCTTTTGCTCCCATGGCTTCCTCCTCTCCAACATGCAAATTTAACAAAAGGAAATAGACCAAATGAGAAGAATAGAATAAGGAAAGGCTTTAATAAAATTCATAAGGAAATTTAGGGCTAGTTTGGAGCCCTAGGATCTAGTGGCCAAGATTGTTTTGATCTAAGGGTGGAGAATTCACCCTACTTTTGTTAGGTAGAAATGTATTTTAAATGTTTAATTTAAAAACCCTTAAGGGTATGTGTAATTAGGGAATGGGGCCATCTAATTGCCTTAGAATGCTAACCTTTGTTAGTTCTTAGCAAGCCTTAAGAAGTCAATGGAAAGGGCTCTAAGTAATAGAATAATAAATTAACATAAGGTTAACCTTGTTAGGATTGAACATTATCTAAAAAGAAGAAAATATTTAATTAAGTAAATTAATCTTTGGTACCTTCCTAATGAATTATTGACCAATGGACCTTAGAGATAATTTTGAAATATGTTAACCTTTTAACTAGACCTGGTTCTTCAATCGTAAAGCTGAGTTTAGTGGTGTAAGTTAATTTAATGAACCCTAAGGGGTCAAGCACCCTTGTAACATTCTTATAACTTAAACAAAAATAATAGTCATAAATTTTGAGTTAGGTGTTAGGTTGAAGCGTGTTCCTAGAATGTAGTTTTATAGGTGTTACACTTGGTATCAAAGCCATGGGTTCAAATCTTGGACCCTTAGGCACACCTAGAAAACATGAGACATGAACTTTTAACCTAGTGCAAAATTGTTCTTTTGAATCTAGAAAACCACACTAGTTGATATTTGGATAAATTTAGAAAACATAAAAAAATTGAAACAAGACCTAGAGTAATGAACTAACTCTTGCCTTGATCTGTGTAGGAGGCGCAGATCAGATGAGGGGTCTTTTCACATAGACCTAGATGTACCACCTCCAAAGAAGGCTATAGCAGCCAGTCTACCTCGATTTTATAGATGCTTCAGGATGTTAATGTCACTATACGTTAAGAGCCCTTCAGCGCAAAATTTTCTAGACATGACATGGAGCCATCAGTAGAGGCCCATGTATCCCCTCGACACAGCGAGGATTATAGGGAAGAGAACTTCCGCATGGAGTCATCTAGGGCAGAGTCACCATAGAGAGGACATGGGGATAGGATCTCAGGTCATAGGGACAGGTCTCAGAGCCCTAGACAAAGGGAGGAGAAATCAGAGAGACCTAAGGGTCATGAGACATCAGCTGCAGACCATATCAAGGAGATCCTGAAGCTACGACTGTCACACTATTCTAGTGATACATGAGATTTTCAGGAAGAGGCCTTGTTGGTGAGCTTGAGTGGATGCTTTAAGTTCTACCCTTGTACTAGCAACACGAAAGCTCATGTTACGATCCATCTTCTGAAGGATGGAGCAGGAGTTTGGTGGAGGACCGAGGAGTAGAAGCTTGATGTTCACTCGGAGATAATTACGTAGGAGATATTTGAGGAGCATTTCAGGAGCAGGTATTTTCCCAGGAGGTTTATTTAGTAGCGAATAGATGAGTTTCATGACCTTTGTCAAGCATCGATGACTGTAGCCAAGTATGAGATTCAATTTCTAGACCTACTCCAGTACATCGACTATATGTAGGATGAGAAGGTATCAGATTCACAGGTTCATCCGGGGCCTAAATTTGGATTTGGGTGGCACGGTGCGCATTCACTTCCCATAGACATTAGCAGAGGCCATGGAGAAGGCCTATATTGTAGAGGAGACACAAGGGAAGACGTAGCAGGCTAGAGATAGAGTTCAGAGTGATATCCAAAGGCAGTGCAGGATGACAGATCGAGGGGGTCAGTTCCTCCTCCACGTGGTGGATAGAGTTCAGGAAAAGCTTCATTTAGGCCACCAAAGAAGCCACCTCGCGAAGCAGAGCAGACCTGCCCACCTTATATAACTCCTCAAAGATTTGATGCATAGAGGGCGAGTAATGGGCCTCCTCTTAGAGGTCCCATTAGCACACATGGTACACCGAGAGCTCATTCGGTAGAAACCTCGGTGAGATCAGTAACCAAATCATCAGGATCCACAGCTCAAACCTCTAGAGTATTGGCTAGAGATGCATCCCACTGGAGAGGACCAAGAAGTTGTTATGGTTGTGGTGTTGCTAGACATCATTGGAGAGATTTCCCACAAAACCCTAGCAACAAGGGTAAGATGTAGATCTCAGAGCCTACTTTGTTGGAGATATGGCACGAGCCATCGGATCTACACAATGGTCGAGAACCACCAAGCTGAGCACCAGAGTACTATGATAGAGATGACAGGTAGTATAAGTGGTATCTCTCGCCTCTATATTATTTGATTTCGGTTCATCTGATTCTTTTATTACACCATCCTTAGTAGAGTGTTGCAGGCTAGTGACAGTTAGGTAGGGTCGTAGTTGGGACGTTGAGATGGCTTCTGGAGCCAAAATTTCTATAGACTCCTTAGTTAAGGAGTGTGTAGTGGATTTGGGACCCTTCACCACTACCTTGGATCTTTGAATCCTTCCGTTGGGTTCTTATGGTGTCATCTTGGGCATGGACTAGTTGTCTACACACAAAGCTAGAGTGGATTGTTACCATAAGACTATTGCTTGTACAGATGATCTAGGAGTGGAGTCAGTCATATCAGGAGTTAGGAGGCTCATTTCTATTTGCACCATCTCCACTATGCAGCTTAAGCGGTGTGTGCGATGGGGTTGTCAGTTATATGTTGTTACGGTTAGTGACAGATCCAAGGGTGAGTCTAGTGGACCATCCCTTGGTGACCATCACATTTTGAGATATTTTTTGATGTTTTTAGGGGAGATACCGGGATACCCCACACATGAGAGATATTTCCACATAGATCTAGTTCCGGGCACATAGCCTATCTCACGAGCATCTTATCAGATGACTACTCCTGAGCTATGTGAGCTCAAGTTGTAGCTAGAGGGCCTTCTGGAGAAATTCCTAATCCATCGTAGTGTATCCCCTTGGGATGCATTGGTGATCTTTGTGAAGAAGAAGGATGGATATCTGTGGTTGTGTATTGATTACCGTCAACTGAACAAAGTAACAATCAAGAATTGTTACCCCTTCCACGCATTGATGATTTATTTGATCAGATGAAGGGGGCCACAATTTTCTCTAAGATAGATATTAAGTCAAGATATCATCAGCTCAGGATCACGAAGGTAGATATTCATAAGACTACCTTATGTACGAGATATGGCCACTACAAGTTCACCGTAGTGTATTTTTGTTTGAAGAATGCCCCTGTAATGTTTATGAGCTTGATGAATGGGGTATTCAGGACTTTTTGAGATCACTCCATTCTCATATTCCCCGATAACATTATAAATTACTCACACACATGTGAGGAGCATGAGGAACACCTTCGCCAAGTTATTTAGTGCCTTCAAGAGCAGCATATTTTTGAGAACTTGGAGAGGTGTGCATTCTTTTAGACAGATGTGTAGTATTTGGGCCACATCATTTCTAGGGAAGGTATTGCAGTCGATCCTTCCAATATTTGAGCCATCATGGATTGGCCAGCACCCACTAGTGTGACCGAGGTGCGTAACTTCATGGGTCTAGCAGGTTATTATAGGAGTTTTCTCATATTACGCACCCCATCACTTTCCTTCAAAGGTGGAAACAAAGAAGTTTGTTTGGTCAAACATATGTGAGTAGGCCTTCAGTACACTGAAGGAATGCCTCATGACAACACCTATTCTAGCAGTGTCGGACCCTCAGGGTGAGTTCTACGTTTGTACAGATGCTTCTTTGGCAGGACTTGGAGGTGTGTTGATGTAGGAGGGCAGAGTAGTTTCTTTTAAGTCTCGCAAACTCAAGGATTATGAGATCAATTATCCGACTCATGATCTTGAGCTTGCAGCAGTTGTACATGCCTTAGTGCAGTGGATACATTTCCTTCTTGGCCGAAGATTTACACTCATGACTGATCACTTGAGTCTTCACCACCTCTTCACGCAACCCAATCTCAATGCTTCTCAACAACGTTGGATGGATTTACTTTGTGAGTATGACATAGAGATAGAGCATGTGAAAGGGAAGGATAATGTGGTTGCAGATGCTTTGAGTAGACAGAAACATGTGGCTATGGCTACTTTACTAGTTACAGATTTGCAGAGAAGGATTTTATAGTAGATTCCTCAGAATGGACGTTCCTTCTTGAGATATTTAAATCTTATTACTGCCCAAATAGTAACCAAGGACTGGACCCCGTTGATTTGAAGCGTGTTGTCATGAAAGTGAATATCCTTCATAAAAATTTGGAGTCTGTTGTGAGGGAAGGACAACTCTCTATGTCGAGATAGATAGCGAGGTGCTTGTGAATTTTGACACTCAAGAAGAAATACACGATGTTCCAATAGATCTTGGAGATCTCTTGATTGAAGTGCGGGATAGTGGCACTGGAGCTTGCACCTACGAAGAATCCATTTCAAATGATAAAGTCTTGTCCGATCTAAGATCAAGGCTAGGCACAATTTTTAAAAGAAAAGGTGTAAATGGTGACCAATGGCACTCTGTGTTTCAGAGTTTCTTAGGGGATTTGATAGAGAGACGGTGTGATCGTGTTCAAAAGTGGCTCTGCAGTAACACAACAGAATTTACTGGTAATCATGATGTACAGAAGTTGCAATTAGAGGTAGTTGCAACCCTAGCAGAGCTCAAACAGGGTCTCTCTGTCTGTGGTTGCAAGTGCTTTGTCTGTTTCTGGCGATGCGTTCTACAGAAAGGCCATTCCTCTGATCACTCCTGCATGGGAAATCATGCATGTATGGAGAAGTGCACATATTGTTCTCTTGAAACAGGCCTAGCTGAAGTGGAGGAATGTCGTAATGTGGCGGGTCATGAAGGAGATCATGATTGCAAAAGGAGAAACCATACCTGCGGCAAGATTTGTTCTTTAAATGAGAAGTCATCTAATTGCACGATGGCATGTTGTCTTAAAATTGGGCATGAAGGACTTCACAAGTGTAATTCACCACAACATATGTGCAAGATGAAGTGTTCTCTTGCAAGGTGCAGAAATCCTTGTGTGGTGCCTATTGAACTTGGGGATCATGAAAAACATGCTTGTCATGAGAGGTTTTGCCCCAAGAAATGCATCATGGATGGTTTCCCAAGACTATTTGGATGGAATTCAGGGGCCTGTGTATGTGGGTACAGGATGTGTTTTCAATAGAACGACACTATATGGTTATGATCCCCCCCTCAAGCAGAAGTCCAGGGCATCAACATGTCTTTCTGCATGCTGTGGTGGAGATAGAAAGAAGAACAAGAAAGTGAACAAAAAGCACGCGGATAACAAAAACACATTGAAGCAAACTGACTCCACTATTCCCATATTCAATTTGGAAGATATAGAGGAGGGCGTTGAAGGTGAATTAAGTTGGTTTAGTTATTTATTTCTTATGATGAAGCATGTTTATCTCGTCTTACACTATCATCTCCTCTTATGGCCTTAAGGTGCTGGATTCGATGACGAGAAATCACTTCTGATGTCTCAGAAGAGCTTAGAGAAATGGTTTGGCCAATCAACATTTTTGAGGCATTAAAGCACAATTTTTGAGGCATTTCATCTCTTCCCATCCCACAATATAGGAAACATCCTCCCACTCCCAATTGGAGAAGAATGAGCATGTCCAGGATGCCTACTGAGATCTTTGTTCGAGCTGCTGATATGTTTCCCAATCAAACATGTACTCTTCACAGCTGAAAGACTCTGCACACTATAGCCAATGATATGATTTTTCATAAGCTTCAACTTCATTGTTTTTTGTATGGAGATCTCCTCCAAAAACTTCCAAAAACAGAGGACAACAACTGTAACAGTCTGCTATTTGCTTGATCTCGAGGTCTTTTTTCTAACATGGAATTTACGTCACTTTCACTGTCTATTTTTCTAGCATAGAACTTGAACGGCTGCTTCAAGAGAAAGGGGAACCATGTGTTAAATTTCACATTCTTTAATTTTGCAATCTTTCATTACCTCCGAGACATTTGTTTTCCTAGATGTTACAAGCAACCTGAGTTTCTTCAGATTTGTTATTTGCCTCGGTAGAAGCTCCCTTAGAGGCTGCATGTCCAAGAAATTGTCAATATATAAAAATACGGATTCCTTTTGCATAATATCTTTTAAGATCTGTTGTCCTCTGTGGAAGTCTGTAACATCTTGTTTCAAACTTGTCAAATGCCCCAAAATCTGGGACTGCAACTCTTCTATGTTTGGATGCTCTTCCATGTTTCAGAAAAGAATGACTTTGGAATGTTTCCAACCTTGGAGTTTGTCTTCCAAAGACTTGCACTGCATCTGCCAACGTGGTTTATCCAGATCCACCAATTCCATGCAAAACCACTACTCTGCAGTACGCTTCTCTTTCCAACAGATGCAACTCCTAAGCTTAATGATTAAATTGGACATCTCCTAAGCCTTTGACAGATGCAACTGGTAGTTCCATTTCTATACTTTATCCAAATTTGGATTCCATACAGATATAATCCAATGCACAGGAAATTGCATAAGCACTCCTGCATTCAATGTCACTTCAATGGTGAAACATACATTAATGTTCACTCGTCCAGAGGATTACGACAAGGAGACCCACTCAGTCCGAGCCTCTTTATTCTTATGAGTGAAACTCTTTTAAGATCCCTTCATCGGCAAAAGAAGTGAACCATATCAGCAGTCTTGCAGCCACTGGAACTAGAAGGTACTCAAATTTCCATTTTGCTGATGATTCATTCATTACTTTTCTCCACTATTACCAGTAAGTTGTGGTGCATTGAGATCAGAAAATGAAGCCATGTGCAAGGTTATAAATTAAAACAACAAACACAATGGAGTAAGAGCTCAAAGATAATGCCTAGAGACCAAGGTATAGGAGTAGAAAATAATGAGTTGAGCAACAATGAATAATAATGTTCGTGAATGAATATAACAAAAAGATTGGGTGTGGTAAATGAAAACCCAATTATAAAAATGAATTTATAGATCTATAGTAAGGAAGTAACAAAATTGAGCCATTTCAATAAAACAAAACAACAAAGTCCAAGTTAGCACTAAACTCGGAAAGTTTAAAATACCCCCTGAAGCAAGCAAGGCTTGAATTGAGCCATATATCAAACTCAGCGAGAAAACAAAAACAATCAGTGAGCAGAGATAAGGAAACAACAAAAACACCCACATGTTGCCATGAGTCCATGAGTTTGAACATGGAAAATCTAGATATCCATGATAAATGTCACCTAATATATCCATTGGTGTCATGGGATCAGATTACCACAGGGAAACTTAATGGGTGACTAAATATAAAAAAGTTTAATAAGGCTCTTACAATGAAAGTTACATGGCATCTACACCACAGTTAGGGAATGTTGTGGTAGCTCATCCTCTCTAAAAATACAAGCTCTATCCTTTAGCACAACCTGTTCATCCTCCGTCTCCCAGGACTCCCACTGTAAGTCATCTACTTATAGAAAGTCACTTGCAGGAATGGATTGCAATGAAAGTCATTAGGGAAAGACAAACAAACCACAATTATTTTTCCTTGCTAGTACTACTTTATGTTTTGGGGCTCTCCATATGTCTAAGCAGTGCTCTCAATAATTCTACTTGTATATCCCATATTTCTGTAGATGACTTATGTTTATCTTGATTTTATTTTCTGGTAACATCATTAAGCATTTTGTTAACATAACAAATTCACAAAGATGAAGTAACTCATTGTTCTTAGAAATCAGCTCTTGAAACACAATGTCTAATATAGATCATAATAGCAATATTCATCCATACCATTATTTAACTATGGATGACAATCACCATACTACACTAAGCATATAGATTCTCCAGTAATAAAAGGTCAGAAATTATAATTCTTACCACACTGCTTGCATCTCTTCCTCCACAAAGCAAAAGTAGACCATCTGAATGAGCACTTGCAGTTGCATACCAGTCAATGCAAGCAAACGATTAGCAATGGAAGATTCAACAGATACCTTACTGACTTATTGAAACGAGATCAATACATTTGTCTACAATTTTTTGAATATAAAAATTCAAGTCGTTATGATTAGCCCCACATGTCACAAACTAATTAAAGTAAAATATTGATAACATTGTAATAAACAAGCCCATTTAGGTCTGAAAAAGAAATAGGATTGTTTTGACGTATCAAAACAAATGAGCAGTATGCAGGACAAATTGAAGTCGACAAACCATTTCTACAAAGGATGGATTCCAGGAGCTGGTGCAAGAAGATATCATGATTTGTGAGACTGAATATAGTCTCCAATCAAAATAAATAAAATCCTAATAACTCTTACCTCTCGTCATTACAAATTCACACATCATATCAAGTCTTATCCCCAGTTCTGCTTTGGGTTATTATCAACTGTGTTGATTTCAATAAATTAATGGATTATCTACAGTCCTGTAGCTCAGAGCAAGCTACCCTTTATCCCAGTCCAGAGCTAGTCCCTTCATGTCAGTTTGCAACTCTTCAAAATTTAGATGCAAGGATGAATTGCTCGTACATGATAAACAAAAAGATTTATACCTGGGGGCTGCAAACCAAAAGATAATGATCATAATAGAATTAAAGATCAATCAACCTTATTGAGTATATTATAGCCATCTCATAAAAAAGAAGGTTATAGAAGTTCTTATGAGGAAAAAAAAGCCATCTTAAAATGTACAGATACATGCTATAAATCTGGCTATCACATAAATATCTGTGTTTGACACGCATTTGAGCAGATTTATAGACCGATCAAACTCTCAATAAGTTCATAAAACAAATCAATAAGTTCACTGGTAATGAAATAGCCAATAATTCATAAAATAATAGTCAATTTAAATCTATTTAGCCGGATAGGAAAAATGTCTATTCTTTTTTGTCCTCTTTTGACGAGGAACTATAATAGATGGTGCAACATGATAATCATCCTGAACTCTTGTCTGTTGGATTTCTGGGTTGTTTTCTAGATGAGTTGCAAGAAGGTCAATCGATTCATTTTGTCCAACAAAAAAATCATCACATCCTTCTGTGGCATCTTCATGTTCACTGTCAGTTGCACCCTTTAAGGAGTTTGATTGTTACACATCCTATTAAACAACATACTTTAGTTAATTAAATTACCACAACATTGATACTTAAATGTTTTATTATGTCATCAAATACTATAATAAAATTACCTCAGATTCATGCTCAATGACCAATTTCTCCCCTCGATCTATCATATGTTGTCGGAGCCCTTGGGAACCATGCATTAAAGCATATTTCAGATCTTCATCTGAAGCTTCCTTTTGAAATTGGTGAACCTAAGTGTACAAAGACATTTTAATTTATCAAGTATCATTTGTCATCCAATACATTCAAGTCACCAAAAAATATTAAAAAATAAAATGAAATTATTCACTTACCAAGCTCCCACGAATACTATTATACCCACCCGACCCTAATTTATGGGACCCAATACTTGACAACCTAGCTTGGGTAGCCTTTGTTGTATCTCGAAGGCATCTTTTACCTCCTTCTCGTGCAGATGGCATGTATTTTGGATTTTTGAAGGACTTTCTCTTGAATTTGGCATCTTTGATAAGCTCATCCCATGTTGTTTGGTTAGTGATCCAAGCTGGTCGGGGATATCTCAGGTCATTTGTTAGCTTTGATCTTATTTTGTCTCTTTTAGAATGAATGAATTTCCATGCATAATCCATTATGAAATCCTTGTTAAAACCGGGATTTCCAAACTCTTTTATGACATCTTCAAAGAGTTCATCTTTCTTAGAATTGGCTTGCTTTCTCCAATCCACTTGTATGGTATTTCCAAATAGGCATTCTGCATGATGAAATAGAAATTGGAAAAATTTCAACCCCATTTCATCTTTTAAGACATTTCCATCCGAGGTTAACAAGATTGTAACCTCTTTCTTTCCTTTTGTGTTCAATGTGGAGATTGTTGTAGTCATAGGGGTCACAGTAGCTTCCCCTATAGGTACATCGGGGGCATGGCATTTTCTTCCTGTATGTATAGAGCATGAATGTTTGTTAGGACTATTGTAAACCATGCAATATGAAATTTTTTTGTTATGACTATTTTATAGCACATGAAAAATTGTTGTTATGGTACTGTTTTATAGCACATTAATTATCATAAGCATACATGTTCGGTGCGGTAAGACCTATACTTTCTAACAATGTAGACTCCAATGCATGAATTTACTTAATTAATTCTGTCTAACTTCATAAAATTCAGGAGTATCTCATTAGGAGCATTAAAATTTTGGCTTGTGATTCTATGATACTTGTCAAGGAAGCATGTTATGGTGTTGTAGGGTGAATTCGAAGAGAACCCACACATGAAGGGTTACTCTTTAACTCGGTGCTATACTATGTGTTTGCATGCTTGATGGATTTGGAATACTAAATGTTTTAATGTTGGATGTAGAAAGTATGGTACGTGATTTACTTCTCGGCGGCACTCTCATGTTAGGATTTTCTAGTGCATATGTAGAGGGCCTGCCACGATCCTTCAAAATATCATAAAACAAAATTATTAATAGTAAAAAAAAACTTCAAAGTTGCATGTAACATTGAACAACTTCACTAACAAATGAATAATAACATATGCAATACTAAATTTCCATTTCATTTCATGTATCAAAAAATATATATATTCAAAAGGACCAAAAGGTGTGCATCTTCATATAATCTTCAATAAGGAAACATTTAATGAAACAAGGAAACATGTGCAATGTATGCATTGACATAGAGAAAAAAACATTAGCAATCCACTCATAAAATATATCAAATTGTGTTATGTCCTTACAATGAATTTAAGGTTTACATTATGATTAAATAAAATCATCTTCATCTGACATTACAATTTCCTCATTTGGAGGCATGAATACACCATAATTAATGGGCCCCAGATCCATAAATAAATTAATACCATGGTTCTCATGATCTTCATCCCCTTCAGCCATAGGTAAATGATGATCAATAAACTCATCATGTTCATGTATTTGATCACCAAAATGTTGTTCTTGTCCTTCTAGAACTTCATCTTATTCATATTCATCATCAATAGTCATGTTATCATCATCCTCCACTTGGTCATCTATGTCTTCAAGTGGATCTTCTACCTCTTCAATTACATCATGGCCTTCTACATCTTCGGAAAAGGTGACTCTTCGTCCTCTTGGATCATAATCTATCACAAAGGACCAGCTAGGGTGTTCTAAATTTGGAACAAGAAATATTTGACTGCATTGGTTTGGAAACACATAAGGTTCAGAAGTAGATTCAAACCTCAATGTATTTATCATATTGAATCCATTCTCATGCAACAAAAGAGTTTTGTCAAGGCCCACTTCAATGAGCCTATACCATTCAACACGAAAAATAAATTTTTTAAAAGATGTGAAATCAAGCTCTATTATATCCTCCAAAACTCCATAATACTTGAAGTGTACTCGTGATTGTGTTTATGTCATATGCATGTGAATGACACTCCACTTCAAATAGTGCTGAAATTCCACTATCATAGGTTTTCCGCTTCTCATCGATCTTCCCCGATTCGAAAATGATGACCGCTAATCCATATTGCTTTGTAATATGTTACCTAAATGCATATGTACATATTATCCAATTAGATTAAAGGACACAAAAATTTAACTAAATAGTTTCAACGATAAAAAAATCTTTAGATTAAATAATTTTCATCATAATACTTTATTTATATATTACCTCCCCATTTATAGATCGTTTAACGAAATCTACTTGTTTTTTTGTCACGATTTCATTCCCTTGGTTGCCTCATGTTCAACATTTGTCTTTAACCAATGCCATGAGCAGCTATCTCGGCCATTTTCTTTTATGGCATGCAGAAGTCCTCTCTTAGAGTTTTGACCATGTCTATTATATATATATATATCAGGCCATGCCTTCTCATCTTCTATTTTCTTTTGTTCGAATACTTCTCCATCCATTGTAACATAAATTTAGAGTTGTATGCAACATACAAATGCAATGACTCCCACTCCTTAGCATCTACAACAAAAAGTATTTAACTAATCATTGATCTAACCATTCTTTAAAGGATGCATCATACAATACTTAGGATTTAAAAACTACTACTAACATTTATCCTCTTTGAAGTTCCTTGACCCTCTAGTTTTCTATCTCCAATGGATTGAGGTTGTTGATCACCCCATAATCTTGGAGCCTCCAGATGCAATTGAGGCAAGTACTCAGATAAATGAACCATGGTTTGAAAAACCATGTACCCTTCAACCATAGAACCTTTAGGTCGAGCTCTTTGCCTCACAAAATGTTTTAGGACCTTCATATATCTCTCTACAAGCCACATTGTCCTAAGATGGATGGGCCCACATTGTTCAATCTCTTCTACCAGGTGTATAAGGTAGTGCTCTTGAGAATTGAAGAAACTTGGAGGGAAACACATTTGAATGTCACACATCAAAAGAGCAACATTCCTCTTCCAATAGTTCAACTCATCTGGATGTATCTCTTTAGATGATACCCACCTATAAATTTTAGTAACAAGCATTAACATATCACCAGTTATAATATTTGCAAAATATATGTTAAAACAATTATAAAGACATTGAAAATAATATTTATAGAAGGAAAAAAAATAATTATTGAATAACAAATGATGGTTTATAATACCTCAAATATTTGGACAATTTGTAAATTGTTTGTGCGATGTCATGGTTGAAAGTGCTTTGTATTGCTGTAGGAAGCACATACTACACCAACATTGAAAACTAGAATTTAAAATATATATTATCTTCTACATTACTAATATATTGAAAATTTCAATTATGCTACCAAGAAATATAAGATATCATGAATTACTTTTATCCAATTATGCCAATCATGTGTTTTCATTCCAGAAAACTCTGAACCATCTCTTATGAATACGGTTTTTAATGTTGCACCAAAACCAATTGGAAATATTATGGCACACATAGTATCAAACATATATTGTTTCTCCTCTGCTATAAGAACCCATGGCACAAGATCATATGTGTTATTTTCATATAACCACATGTTTGGAATCATATTGATAGTTTTGAGGTCCTTCCTTAATTTTATTTGGTCTTCATTGTTGGTTCCCTTTAGATGTTTCCATAAGCACTCTGCCACATTTTTTCCAATATGCATTGTATCAAATAGATGAGCTATTGGGAGATGCTCGTAATAATCTAACTTATAAAACTTAGATAGTCTTTTCATTCCCAATGGATAAGCTCTCCCTTCCTTTTTGTCATATGTTGATTTCCACCTCAAAGGGTTCATCCTTTTTGGTTGCCTCCTTTCCTCTTCCTTTCCATTGAACTTATTTTTCTCATGCATGCGATAACGATGGTTTTGAGGTAAGAAGTGCCTGTATTCATCGTACATGGTTTTTTTAAGATCCTTTGATTGCCTAGATACAATGTTTGGCCCACATGATGGACAACCATGTTTCCCTTTAGTCTGTAGGCCTGAAAAATTAGTATGGAAACCATATTTAATTAATGGGTAGCAACATAAATAGAATGATTACAAATGAATATGATAAATAGATTACCACAATACAGAGAGACCCCCAGAGCGTTGTGAATTGTCCACATAAGTATTACACGAAAAAGTAAGATCCTATCATTGCTAGGTCTCGATACATCATACATGTTGACACCCTTCCATAATTCACATAGCTCATCAATGAGAGGCTCCATGTATGTGTCCATATCTTTCACCTAGGGTTTTCCTATGAATAAAATGTGAATTAAAATTTAAATATATTCATGTAAATTTACATCATATTCAAGAGAACATAACACTAAGAAGTTCATATACCTGGTATTATTAGAGTTAGCATTACATGCTCTTTTTTCATTGCCATCCAAGGGGGAAGATTATTGTTAATAAGGAAAACCGGCCAAACAGAGTATGTTGTTCTAAGATCTCCGAAAGGATTGACACCATCCATTGCCAATGAAAGTCTTGCATTCCTTGGCTCATTTCTTAAATCAGGCCATTTTTCTTCAAGCTCCTTCCAATCTTTGCTATCAGCCACCATACACATGACACCATCTTGGCTCCTTCTTAGTGCATGATAGTCCATAAATTTTGCCAAATCCTTACATTTGAACATCCTCTCAAACCTCGGTGTTATTGGAATGTGGCGTAGAACCTTATAAGGAACTTTCTTGGACACTTGATCTTCACGATATCTATTGGTGAAACATATTGGGCATTGTTGTAAATTTTCATTTTCACCATAGTATAAGATATGGTCATTTAGACATGCATCATATGTTTTGCACTCCATCCCAATGTCTTTCGTTACTTAAGATACTTCCTTTTGTGAATGAGGCATCTTATTTTCCTTTGGAAGTATCTTATCTGCCAAAAGTCTACATAAAACAACAAAAGATCTTTATATTATTCACTATACACAATATTCAAAACTTGAATGACATGGAGAGATATAGTTTAGAGGAGTTTAAAATATACCTCAAGATATCAGTGAAGCATGTATTCGTCATTCCATGCATAACTTTCAAGTTCAAAAATAACATAAGTGTTGCCAATACAGACAAATTTACATTTGGGTAAATAGGCATCCTAGTAAGTTGAGTTAGGGCGAATCAACTTCTTCAACATATGTGTAGAAGTCTTGTAAAAATTTGTTCACTCCATCCTCATTTAATTGAGAAGTGGTATCACCCATATATGTGTCTTCTCCTTCATTGTGAGTGTCACTATCATCATTGTCATATGCCCTTTCATCAACATTATTATGAACTTGGATTGGCTAAACATTACAATATCATTTAAAATAGTTAATAATAATGTGATATGAAAAGTTTATATTTTTTAATAACAAGCATTTTTGAAATTTCATTGTAGTATACCTCTTCTATATAAACTTCATACTTCAACCTATGGATACCAATGAGTCGGCACTTCTTTAATTTTCTATTTTTGCACTTTTCACAAGTACAATATATCATTTCATTAAAATATTCATTTGTCCCTGGAGTAGGTCTCGGTACATGTTCATCTGAACATTCAGATGAAGATATACTATTTTCCTACATAAATCATATACTCATGAAAATTATGGTCCTTGGCCCTTACTTATCCATTTTTTGTAAGCTAAAATAGGGTCCATTATGAGTGTTATTTAAGATCTGAGTATTATTAAAAAAACTCATGACTATGATAATATTAATCTTCATTGAGATTCAATTCATTAAAAAAATAATACAAGTGGCAGAAAATGAAAGTACCTGTCTTTCCATTTTTTCCAAGAATAGTGGCTAATTGGGTAATAGTGTCCTACAAAAAAAAGTAACACTCGTGATAATAATACAAAAAATATTTTTAAAAAATGAATAAAAGTATCTGCACGTTCTAATTATTTACCAATATATCTAGGACTAGAATGTCATCTTATCTTACCTTCTTGCACTAAAGCCACTCCACACCAACTAGAGCAAGAGAAGACAATGAAACCTAGAAAAAAGGAAAAGACGAAGAAATTAGACAAGGAAAAGCAATCTAATTTATTAAAAATGAAAACAAAATAGCATGAGAAGGTCCACATATTCAAAACCATGTTGCAATAAGACCTACGATAAGTTACAAGGTTAACTTGGAAGCAAACTTGAATCTTGGAACTTATCATAGGTCTTTGTTTTCATTAGAGATAAAGTAGATTGCTTTTCATTGTCTAGTATCCAGTATCAATCCAATTTATACTCTACAAGCTCCATCATTATAATATCTAATGACCAAATATGTGCCTTGAGAAGAGGCTTCTCTACCCAAATGTACAAGTCATGAAATATTTTAATTCCTTTCTCAAATGAAAGGAGGGCAGAGAAGCCTCTTATCAAGGCACGTATCTTGTGATTATATATTATAATGACAAGAGATTATTCTACTTTATTATTGTGTTACTCCACTTAATCTTTTCAAATATAGCCTTTATTTCTGATCTTAGAATTTTCCAAACCCGAGAATAAGTTACAGTGTGCTCAGCTGTAATGTATTATAACATTAAAACTATACTAACAAGGAGGAACATTAATCAAGCCTAAAGATAGTTTGGGTCAGAATAGTAATCCAAAGAAAGTAGGAAAAATCTTGTAGAAACCAAGAAATATCAGGCTAGAAAGCATCCTGACCAGACAAATACTATGGAGGGAGTTCATCCACTCCTGACCAGATAGATTATTTGCATCACAACATCAACTATTTAAAAGAGATGCCACATTCTTTTACTCAACTATTGCAACTTCAGTATTTAACATTGAGAAATTGCAGTAAGCTCGTCCTCCCGGATTTGGGAAAAATCTCCACTCTCAAATCATGTTCCATATCCAAGCTATGATATATAAAACACATCGTAACTAAACATATAATACATGTACATGTTGCTGGTGGAGACTTGCTAAGAGCAGAAGCTGCAGTAGGGACAGAGAATGGGAAGAGAGCCAAGGAGTGCATGGAAAGGGGGTCTTTGGTTCCTGATGAAATTGTTTGCACAGTAGATCTGCTTCTATCTTTTGTGCATTCATCTCATTTTTTTGTGTGTTAATTTGTTATTAATGCTCTCTCCTTGATCTTTTGGGAGTATAGATGGTGAAGGAGCGGCTGGCACAAGAAGATTCACAAGAAAAGGGATGGCTATGAGATGGTTAACCTCAAAACCACATCGTCATAAGCAAAGAACCTTGAGAGTCTTGGGATCAGGCCAGATCTCTTTATTCTCTTAGATGTAATCTATTTTCTAATGACACTCAGAATCTCACTAGGAATTCAGCGTGAATATTAAGTAGGCTATAGATGGATTGCACACTAATACAACACGAAATCTTTTGGACCGAGATCTTGATCTGCACTGTGCAAATTTATAAACTGATGAAGTGACTGACAGCTCCTATGAAGCCTTGAGGTAGTTACAAAAGATTCTATTACCTAAATGTTATATTGTTTTGATTCAATAACCTTAACTCTATGTAGTCGTTAAACAGATTCCATTTCCACTTAAAAATGAGTCTATCACCTTAAATCTGGACTGGTGCTGAACCCAGGTTTGTTGTTTGTGTAAAACTCCAGCTGGAACTCTGCAAATAGAGGGATTATGAATGAACTGAAATAATTAGCAGATAAAATAATATATTTAATGTTCCAGCCAAAAATGCAGCGACCCAGTCGTTGTCTTTTGGGGTAGGAGAGTTGTAATGGTGGTGATTTGACAACCAAAATAGAAGTTCATGGTCCCTTTTAGTGGCCTCCACACAAGGCACACAAGTATAAAGCAGGTGTTCAGATATATAGTGTCTGGAGAATATACTAGAGTTGGTAGATCCACCTCAATTGCATGACATTCTATATTGTATGTTTGCATCGATGCTAGTGTACTTTCATGCATTTGTGCAAGAAGTCAAGCATATATATATATATAGTGTACTAAGTTGTGAAAGTCACTATGGGGTTACTTGAGAGTGAGAAGCAACCAGTGAGTTAAGTGCCTATTTGGAAGGCTAATAGAATTGGGGTATAAACAAAGATCAAGACTCGAGCCATTGTTTTTCAAGATTCTCCTCCGGCTGATGACGAGCAAAGTAGATATATTGCTGTTGCATCCCAAAACATGGACAAAAATTTCAATTGCAATATAATTAATTATGAACAGCTCATCCACACGTGTAGAGGAGAGAGCTTTAGAAAAAGATTAATTGTTGTTAACAGAAGGGACAGAGTATGGTAAATATAAATGTTTTTGAATGTGGGCGTGACAAGCCATACAAATGTGTTTCAGTTGCACGTTTACATGGAGAAATTGTTAATGATGAGAAACGGAAAATTGTGGGTGATTCACATTACAGATTTTTAATTCTGATTATTTGTAATGTAAATTTTGTTGGCCACATGATGCTTAGCCATGGTGTTTGAGAGTTGTTCCCGGTAGGGGGTGGAAACCATGTGGCCCATCTCACATTGGGAAGCAGGGGACAAGAGAAAAATGCATGATTGATATAATGATACAAATTTTGTAGAATTAGATGCTTTCTGTCTGCTTGGGGTGCCCCATCATGATCATGTTGAGTTGTATAAATCATATTAATAGGCAGGCAGGAAGTCATCATATGAGATCCTTGAAGCAACAAGCATCGGCATCAGAGGAATCAATACAATGAGCATGAGCATTGCAGTACCCTCTATGTCTCTTCTCTCATCTCTTGTGAACCTGCACTCTCCTCGGAAGCATAAACATAAGCGGTCAAAGAGCATGCCCTCAAGACTACAGGAGTGTCCAATCCTTACTTCTTTTCAAGACCATCTTGCAGGTGAGGTGCAAAGATTGGAACAACAGGCGAGTGTTCTTCTTCTTCATGTTTTGGGGCAGATTGGCTTGGCCAAGCACTGCAGGTGGTGGTCAATGCCAATTCCAATCTCTCACAAATAGACATAGACACTGAGGGAATGGGGTGTAAGTGGATGAACCAACATCTGGATGACATGGTCCACCTACTTGAAGTGTGCAATCTACTGAGGGATAGCATCTCAGAAATCAGGAAGCAACACATGTGTGTGCAGGTAGCCATTCGCGGCCTCGGAATCAATCCAAATGCCCATGCACTTCAAAGAGCACGCAACTCCCTTGCCTGTTGGCTAGGGAACAAGGAAACCCAGTCCAGGTTGGAGAAATGCATGTCTATTCTAAGGTGAATGGCAGATAAGCTTAACCTTGAGGAGAAAGCACGAGCAGGACTAGAAGCTCCTGCCATAGCCATCGACATAAACCACACCAAGGCCATCACCATCTTGGTTTGCTCTGCACTTGTCACTGTTGTTTCTTTCAAGACACCACGACTGAAGATTCAAGCTCTTCCTCTTCCTAGGAGTTTCACTTCTCTACAAGACAAGCTAAAAGAGGCATTTGGGTTGAAAAGGAGATCCTCATCGTCATCTTCAAGGTTCTTGCATGAGCTAGAGGAGGTAGATATTGCTCTTGGAAACCTCAACAATGTTCTTAATTCCAATTCCAAATTGTTGATTCCCCTTCAGCTCTCTCCCACTAACATGGCACTCCATGGTGTTTGGAGCTACATGCACATAAACAAGGCCGAGTTAATCTCGTGCTATCTCATCTATCCCACATTGGTGGCATTTCAACGCCCATATAGGAATAAATAGATCTAGGGTGCGTGCCATCACTAAGACCGGCTTTAGGTCTTTGGTGTTTGGAACTACATGCACATAAACAAGGACGAGTTAATCTCATGCTATCTTATCTTTAGAGTTCGTCAATCTTTTACAAGCGATCTAATTCTGCTCTGCTCTTAAAGATTGATTATAGGAAACAAATCTCTTAGAATTATTTTGAGAATAATATCTGATTTTACTTAAAGCTAATGCTTCTAGAACTAGCACTATAAATATTATGGTGTTCAAAAACTGGCATTTAATACAAAACGTTGTATCTGATATTCAGGCAACAATATATTCTGTGAACACTTCTGGCACGTGTGCTGCTTTTCTCAGCAATGCACACCCTAGGAAGGATGCAACTGTACAATTCAATGGAAAGTCATATTACCTACCTGCTTGGTCAGTCAGATATTGCCTGGTTGTGAGAATGTTGTCTTCAACACAGCAAGGGTTAGTCATATTTTCACTTTAGAATTTGTGTAATCACAATATGATTAAAGTTGCAGATCATATGGAGCTGTATAAGGATGTCTCTGTCTATGAAATACAGGTAAGTACACAGACTTCTTCAATGGGAATGGAGAAGGTTAGCCTGGAATCCCTTCTTCCTGTTGAAACATCAACCAAAAATACAAAACCATTCGTAAAATGGTTGTGGCACAAAGAACTTATTGGAATTTGGGGTGGTGAACATTTCTCTGGCAACGGCTTGTTAGAGCAGTTGTACACAGCTAAAGATAAAAGTGATTTTCTGTGGTCTACAAACAGTTATGTATCTGCCCTTATTAGCTATAAGACTTATATGATGTACTTAAATTTTAGAAAATTTCAATATGAACCTATGGGCCATGCCTATAATCTCATTGGAAATATCAACTGATTACAACTAAATTTTGTTAAGAATCCTTCATTGGAGATATTGATTTTGGTTGTCTGATTTTGCTGATTTTTTTGGAATTTGGAAATCTGTTCTTGTATTGAAACCTTAAGAGCAGACCTTACTAAAACTTTTAAACATCTTCTAAAATATGTGCTTCAAGGTGTAAAAGTCACAAAGGGATGATTTATGATGCTTGATTTACTATTGTATAAATACAGTGTACATATTGATGAAGATGAACCCTTGTCAAAGAACAAGACGCAAGTATACTTGCATGTTGAAACACGAGGGCATGCACTCCATGTGTTTGTCAATGGGAAGTTTGCAGGTAGGCAACAGCTCCACTGTTATTACACATTTTTGGGTTATTATGTACTATATTATCTCTTAAGTGGGGTGGGATTTGCAAACAACTGATGTAGTATGTTCTACAGGAACTCAAACAGGAAGTTATAACAATACTTCATTCACAATGCATCTTCCAATTACCTTGAAAGTTGGTACAAATGAGATAGCCCTACTCAGCATGACAGTAGGATGGCAGGTTAGCTTAAACCTGCACTCCACAGTGACAAGTATAAATATAGGAAGGAAGTTTTTTTGCTTGCTAATATATCTGCAATCCAAAAATTCTAGAATCATTTATGTTTTGGCTTCCTGAGGAAATAGATATCAATGCATGTTTGCATAGAAAACTAATCATCTTTAATGTCAACTTCAATAAACAGAATTATGGACCATTTTTTGACACGTGGGAAGCTGGAATCAATGGTCCTGTCATGATACTAGGTCTTAAAAATGGCACAAAAGAGTTGACTTTCCAGAAGTGGTATTACCAGGTGGTTTTCTTGTAGCCTTGCTCCTGGAATTGAGTTGCTTCCCAGCCACTTTCTTAACCTTGCATTCACAGAATTATATCTATTGCTCTATTATTGTTAGGATTGATGATCAGAGACTGGTTAATAGTATGAACTGAACATATCTCAACATACTTTTCTATTCTATTGTTTTCTGTTTCATTCACACAGATAGGTTTAAAGGGCGAACAACAAAGTCTATATTCAGATGCAGGGACGAATGTTGTTCAATGAAATTCAGGAATAAATCCTCCCAATCAAACTACCCTAATGTGGTACAAGGTAAATTTTCAATTGGAAATAATAAATATGATTCTCATTCTTCTTTTTCTTCGAGCACTCTCATTTACAATACTGAAACATATATTTCATTGGATTCTGTAGACGGAGTTCACTGCACCAAAAGGAAACAATGCAGTGGCTTTGGACTTGAGCACCATGAGTAAAGGACAAGCATGGGTAAATGGCCACCATATTGGGCGCTATTTTCCTTCATTCAAGGCTCCTAAAGATGGGTGTTCTAATTGGGAAAAGAAAAAAATGGCAAACCAAAAAACCTAGAACCGAGCTATCCGAATGGCACAGTGGCAAGATTGAGTGGGATTCAACCAGCTCTTGACCCCTTAATCAAAAATCCCACACATAGCTCATAACTAGTTCGAATGCAAGCGAGAAAAGCATAAAGCATAAACGATCGAGCTGGTTATAAATATGCCAACCCACACAGCTCGAGCTTAAGAAAAATAAGCACATATTTCCCAAGCAAATTCCAGATCTCAACAACCATGGCGAGATACATAACCCATGGCAAAGCTAAATACAAAATCCAAGATGGTCGGTCTCCCTGGTAAATTCAGAGCTCGGGGAAAAATGAATGCAAAACAGACAATAATGCATAAAACAAGGAAACCCTTCGAGCACCACAAGGATACAAAGCTCTCCAACTGAAAAACAAAGCCATGCACTAAAAAATAAAATAGGGACAAAGAATTGAACCAGAAACACTTGATACTGCGGATACCTATGGATACACTGGATATCTACACCAGCTGCATGAGAAAATGAAAATATTTCCTCCCGCGCCTGAATGCAATTTTCCATTTTCCTGGCATTTATTTTTCCCGCAGTTTCCTCATGCGCTTTGCATGCCGCCCAAAAGATAGAGTATTTTTAGTTAAAATTTGTTTTTTTTTGGGTATTAGAGACAAAAGTAAGTGGGTGTATTAATTAGAGACAAAAATATATTTTTGTCTCTAATTAATGTCTCAAAACACCCCTTCTTGTAGTAGTGTAAGAAGTTTGATGCGAGATAAATGAAAGTAGTTTGAAGAAGACAACTTGCAAGAGCTTTTTTTTCAAGTAGGAAGAATGATACACCAAAATTATCGGGGAAGTTGACAAGGTCATAACTTGAGCTCCAGTGTGTCCATTTTTTTCAAACCACATGTTTTGATGAGAAAATGCATAGCAACCTGCCCTACCAGTTGGGGAAATTTTCAACACATTTTCAGTGCCCTAAATCCGCCATCTTGAGGCTGAAAATTAGGATTTAAGTTTTAACTTAATTTTTTCCTATTTTTGGGAATTAGTTAATTTTAGTCTATTAGTTGCATTATGAGTTAGAAAGTTCACAATTTATTTAATTTAGGAATGTAGAAGATGCATGGCAATTTTTTGCTGCCCATACGAATAAGCATGTAAACTTACTAAGAATAGCAAGTTCTAGTAAACTGCTAAAAATAGTAAATTCCGCCACCTAGAGTAGATTTAGTCAAAGTTGGTCAGGGTTTGCATGTAAAATTGAGTTGGGAGTTATTTTCCTATTTAAGAAACATTGTAATTGATTATTGAATAACGAACAAGGAGATCTATTTTCTTTTGGAGTTCATGTTATTTGCAGTATATCAAGTTTGTTTCGAATTTGGCTACATTATCAGTATCAGAGTTGGTTCAAGTCTTCAAAAATAGATGACAGGAAGAGGAAGAGGAGGCGGTATTGCCCAGGATGAATAGAAATATGTAATATTTACAGAGGCAAGTTGTTGCGCTTCCTACAATGATAACCCGTGAGAGGAAATCAAGATGGAGATGACACAAATAAAGAAGTTTATGAAGAGGAGGAAACCCAAGCACCACCATTAGCCTTTGAAAAAGGATGCTTCAAGAATTGGAAGGAAAAAATGATGGGCTAAGAGTTGATGTTTCGAGTATGGTAGTAGTCTAAAACCGGAGGAGTTGATAGACTGGTTGACTAGCATGGGAGATTTTTTGAGTGGAAGGCCATGTCGGAAGAAAAGAAGGTAAAATTTGCATGCACGAAATTGAAAGGTCATGCTATGTTATGGTGTTATGAAAGGTCATGCATGCACGAAAGAGCATTTAAGAAAGGAGAAAGAAAGAATTAGGACATGGAGTAAGATGGAGAAGAAGCTGAAAGATAAATTTCTCCCAGTGGATTATGCCCAAACCCTTTATAGGAGGTTTCAGAATCTCAGATAGAACTTACAAAAAGTGCAAGAATACAAAGATGAGTTCTACAAGTTGTACATTCGTGTAGAGCATGAAGAAACCGAGGAACAAATGGCTATAAGGTATGTAAATGGATTAAAATTTTCTATTCAAGATGAGATAAGTATGCAAACAGAGCACCGACAAACTCTTAAAACGGATCAAACACAAGCTTCAAACTCGGTGAGTACAAGGTCAACTCGAATTGGGTAGTGCAAGGTATAAAAGAATGTGAAGTACATCCAGGGGAGCTTCAAGATCCATGAGCTGGATCTGTCTCGAATAAATGTGGTCTCAAGGACTGCAATGATTTGCAGTATAGACACAAAATGGGTTTATAGAAAAATCCCATGAACTACAAATAAACGAATGGACAAGAGGAAAAACCAAGAAAAACTCCACAGTCTTTCAAACATCCTCCTATCCTGCGTCGAAAAGGGACGTTAGAGCAGGGCAGACAACCATTGAAGCACAAAGGAAAAAGTTTTTTTAAGATGGAGTCGATTACCTTGGAAGACAGTAAGCACAATGAGGAAGTATACATAAGGCATGTGAACTATCGACAAAATGCTCAAAGAGATGCGATCTCATGGAAACAACCATGACCGCAAGATATGCATAGGAGGACCAGCCAAAAAAATGACCCGCTTAGTTCACCCTTACTACTTATGTGCGCAACCGGTTCTAAACGTGGCGTAGCAAAAACCACCCAAACAAGGAAATCATAAAAAGAAACAACCAACAAGTGTCCAACCTTCAACGAAACATATCCATTTCCCTAAATCATGGGACAAACATTGCATAAAAAGAAAAACAAGGAAACAACAAATGGCCATCAAGTCATAAATTTGGCGTATTCGAACACCATAATAGGTCGAACAAATAGGTGAAATAATAAATAAGGGAATGGCAGGTGGCCATCAATTCCACCCACCTCCAGCCAACAACGAACCAAAAACAAGAAAAAGGATCCCCACCTCTCCTTCACACCTAACATGACACAATAATGATCAAATGTGGAAGACAAAATCAAATGGAGGAAGCATTAAATTCACCTTTAATTTAAAAATTTAAAACAAGCATATGAGCAAACAACAGTGGCTACGGTTTCAAAAGTAAAAACTAGATAACGACCAACCAAGGTGCCACATAGGGTAACCCCTTATTTTACACAAATCGAGGCTCGACCTACGGAGGGATCAACAAAATAATAAAATAGCTTAATGATAATTAATAATGATACTGATAACAATCGACAATAAAATAATGAAATAATCTCTTATTGACAATTAATAATGACTAACAGTCAAGCTCGACAAATAATAATAATAACCAAAGATCAACAATTCATAATAATTATTATTATATGGATATTCCTTTTAACCGGACATGCCCTAACAACACCAAATCGTCATTCAAGCCACCTATAGAATTTGAGAACATGATTTTCCTTTAATAGGATAATCGTAAAGGATGCTACAGAGGCCCACAACTAGAAGCATCGACCACGACACAAGAAGGAAAGACGGAGAGGAATGATAATTCTTCTTTAACAAGGTCGATGGTAATTAATAATCAACGAGTGCACAAACAAATGTTCAATGCCTAAGAACAGGGTCACCGAAGCAAGCACGGGTGTAAACGTCGAACGAGGCATTACTTTAAGATTAGCATACGTAGCATAGTTTATATTTTAGGTGTGTTTGTTTTTTATTATCCCTTTATTCTCTCTTCCTTGTTGTATTCCATTATTCTCTCACCTACATCCATATCTTCCTCCTTTAGTTTAGGGGAATATTGTTTATTGCTTCTCCTATATAATGTACATGCTTCTTCATAATAAAACAAGATGTAGAGTCTTGTTATTCTCTCCATTCTTCTTTTGTTCTAATTTTGTTCCACAGATTTGGTATCGAGCAATAATATCTCTCCTTGTGTGCGAAAGTGTCTTTCTCCTTAGTTATTTTCTCTTGCTGCTACATGAAGAATCCTATGTGTTGATTTAGCATGGAGAGATCATATCAAGTCTTCTACGTGGAATCATAAGAAGAGATAAATGTTTTTTTCTTGCACACAACATGGACATAAAAAATTTGTTGTTTTTTGTTTTTTCTTTCACTTGTGCATGGAGGTCTTGTTTTTCTACGTATAATAGACATACAGATTACGTGGACTAGAGTGAAATCTTCCTAGAGCTGCGTGTAAAGATGAAAGTTACTAGTTGTGCGTGGAGAGAGAAATATCTTCCACCTGCGTGGATTGTTGCTAAGTGACCTGGAGAAAAAGACAAGGAATTAGATATTTTTATGCTAGAAGACATGAAAGAAACTTGCATGGAAAGGAAAATTCATATGCAAGATTAGAATATTCTACTGAGAATTTGTGTGGAGTTGGAGCTACTACATGGAAATATGGAAGCAGCTGGTGTGTGAAAAACAAGAGTCCTCTTCACCTGCTTGGATACCTACGTGGAGATGTGCATGGAAGAATACACCAAGGATCTAACCAAAGAAGTCTTCTAAATCTGCGTTGAAAGTCACTTTGCAGAATCTCATGTAGAAGTTTGTAAAAGATTACATGTTATTTTCTTGATCCTCCACCTGTGTGGAAAGTGAAATCTTCCAGCGTGTAAGAATAATTTGGCTTTGTGAAGCCTAAAGGTCATAATTTTTTTAAAAATAGTACCATTACTATTTTTTTTTTTAAAAAAGGACCTCTCCACCAAGACAAAGAAGGACAAGAAGTTGATCCTATAACACTTCACCGAATGTCAAGTGTAGACAACTCGATTGAGAGCGTCAATAACACGGTTGCCACAGCCGAAAGCCGGAACATCAACTCGCAAGCTAGAGAACACCGTGAAGAAGCTCCTGAGAGCTCTGGGTTCTACTTTTCATTGCTCAACAAGCTAGTTCAAGAAGTACTTTTTGAATATTTCCTTTTCAATGTCAGTTGCCAAGAAAAGTGAGTTTGGGAAGAATTAGAAGTCAGGTAAGATGCTAAATGTGACGATGAAGAACAACTCCCCACAAAGCATCGCCATCTCACAACACATGAATATCGTGAGCATCTATGAGCCAATAATTCTCATCAGTGAGTCAAAGTTGTAATAACTCTTGAAATAAATAAATAAATAAAATTTTATTACAATGTCTGCTCTAAAGTTTCTTCTTTCCGATGCTAAATTGCTCAAAGGGCCTAATTTTGCAGCCTGGAAAACCAATATGCGGACAATCCTTCAGTTTGAAGGATTATGGGGCATCATGACCGGATCGGTGCCCATTCCCACTACTCCTGATGAATTAGTAAAGTATGATATGGCTAGTGCAAAATCCTTGATGTTGATAATGCTTAGTATCAGTGATGATGTGCAAATGCATGTTCGGAATGTGGAGAAACCAAAGGAGGCATGGGACAAGCTGGAAACAATTTATCAAGCCAAAAATCAGACTAAGATTTGTCATCTTCGGTCAAAGTTGTACACCCTCTCTGGGGTCGATGAGAAAGTGGAGGAGTTCTTAAGTCACATGCCTAAGCAGTGATCGGGTTATTATTAGCACTCGCCAAAGAAACGGTGGATGATAAACTTCTCGTGTTGATCACCTTGAGAGCACTCCCTTCTCAATTTCGAGTGTTTGTTATAACGTTGAATGTATCTAAACAAACAGTGGCATTTGAAGAACTTGTGAATTTTCTGTAGCAAGAAGAGGCCATCACTTCATCCCAAGAGGAGTCTCAGGATAAATCCTTGTTCTCAAAGCCATACTGCGTGGCTAGAATAATTGAAAGGGTCCCCCAGAGAAGTCTAATCAAGTGCAACCAAAACAACAGCAGAAAGATCAAAAGTCAAAGGGGTTGTGTCACATTTGTAGAACCAACACTCACCACATTAATCACTGCTAGTACAATAGCTTGAAACAAGGGTCTTCAAGTCAAACAAGCACATCAGGGTGTAAAGATTTTCAAAATTCCAAATGACGTCCCCGCTGGAGAAAGTAGAAGGGACATCTCGCAGCCCAAGAAGATGATGAATCTGATGAGGAGACATTAGAAGGAGCCCATTGTGGTAAGAACCTTATACTCATCTCTCAAACTTCTCAGCCCACAAAGAAATTCTGGTTGATAGACTCTGGTGCAAGCAAGCATATGTCAGGTGACAAGAAGCTATTTGATTCACTACACGAACAACCAACTAGAGATCGAGTTTGGATAGCGGATGACAAAGAGTACATTGCAGAAGGAATAGGAAATGTCACCATTCCTCTGGGACCATGAAAATGTACACTTACAAAGGTACTATATGTTCCTGGCTTGACTAGCAACCTCTTGTCAATTACTCAGCTATTGAATCATCACCTTAAGGTAGAATTTCTAGTTCAAAATGGCATTAAATCATGCTTAATCTCAAGATAAGGTACGGTTCTTGCTAGAGCATTTGTAAAAGATAAGTTATTTGCATATTGTTTCATCTTCTCATAGTAGCTTTATTTGCTTCTACAATAGAATCAACTGCCCTATGGCATTTTAGATATGGACACTTTTCGGCTAGTTCATTACATCATATGGGTTCAAAAGTAATAGTCCATGGACTACCCAAATTTTCCAATTCCTTGCCTATTTTCCCCGTTGTCTTGCAGAAAACAACACAGAGATCCATTTCAAGTGAGCACCTTCCATGCCAAGAAGTGTCTAGAGGTAGTTCATACCAATCTAAATGGCCCATTGCCTACTTTGTTTTCAGGATACAAGTACTTCCAACTATTCGTGGATGACCACTCTCGCAAGATGTGGGTATATTTCCTAAAGAAGAAAAGTGAGGCTCTTCAACATTTCTAGAACTTCTATCATCGTGTTGTGAAAGAGACCAGACAACCACTTCTTCTACTTCACTCAAATCGAGGGGGGAATTCACATCAAAGAAGTTCTTGGCCTTCTTGAACCAACAAGGCATTAAGCAACACCTGACTACTCCCTACATGCCCCAACAGAATGGCATTGTTGAGCGTTACAATCGCACAGTGATGGAGATGGCTCACTGCATGCTAACAACTAGCAAAGCTAGAAGAACGCTATTGGGCTAAAGTAGTATAGATAACTATATATCTTCTCAATAGGGCACCGACAAATATTCTACAAAATAAAATTCCATAAGAGGTATGGAGTGGTAGAAAGCCATCAATTTCTCATTTACGAGTATTTGGTTGCACAACATACATGCATGTCCCAGCTCAGAAGAGAAAGAAGGTTGAGCCAAAGTCACTCCTGTGCATCCTACTTGGCTATAGCACTACCTCGAAGGCATACCATCTCATGGATCTTGAGACAAAGAAAATATATGAGAGTCGGGACATGGTTTGTGATGAGTCATCCTTTGACTCAATAGTGACAACAAGATCCATTACCAACCACCTCTCATCGACTAGTCTCCGAATCAGATGATGAGCTAGAGGAGACTACTCAGAGAAAAGAAATGCTACCAGGAGAGCTATTTTTTGACCTTGGAGAACTGGAGAATGTGACTCCACATCAATCCACATGGAAATGAGAAAGTTCTCAAAAGCAGCCAAGTTCTCGTCTGAAGTGGGTACAAAGCACCATCAAGGACTCACATTTGCAACAACTCCCAGATACATCATCCGAGTCAAAACAAGGAGTCAAACAAGAAATGAGGTAAACTTTACACTCATGAGTTCATTGATTAATAGCTCTGAGCCAGAAAATGTTCGTGAAGCACTCAGTCAACCTCAGTGGAAGAAAGCCATGGATATAGAAATTGACTCACTCAAGAAAAATCAAACATGGGAACTTGTCGATCTGCCTATAGGAAAGAAACCCATAGGCTACAAATGGGTTTTCAAGACAAAATATAAGGCAGATGGATCCATCGACAAACATAAAGCATGACTTGTAGCAAAAGGATATGCTCAGAAAGAGGGCATCGACTATGAAGAAACCTTTGCACCCACTGCGAAGATGAAGACCATCAGATTAGTTTGCGCACTAGCAGCACAGAAAGGATGGATACTTCAAAAATGGATGTCAAGAGTGATTTCCTAAATGGTGATCTGAAATAGAAGTATACATGACCAAACTTGAAGGATTTGTTGATGAAGAGCATCCTAAGAAGGTATGTCGTCTCATCAAATCACTTTATGGACTGAAACAAGCTCCAAGGGCATGGTATATCAAGATCAATGATCACCTTTTGCAGCATGGGTTCACTCATAGCCCCTCATATTCAAATTTGTATATAAAGAAGGTAGGCAAATAAATTGTCATTCTTGTTGTGTATGTAGATGATCTTGTGATCACTGGCAGTTCAGAAGATTAGGTTGATATTGTAAAGAATGATCTTAAAAGAACCTTCGACATGATAGATTTGGGGCTACTACATTACTGTCTTGGCTTGGAGATATGGCAAAAGGAGCATCACATCTTTGTCTCCCAAACAAAGTACGCCAAGACACTCATGGAAAAGTATAGAATGTTTGACTGTAAACCTATATCCACTCCCACGGAGAAAGGCTTGCAACTTTCAAGATTTTAGGACTCACCTTAAGTAGATGCTACTCTCTATAGGTAATTTGTTGGAGGGCTCATCTATTTGACATATACCTAACCAGATCTATTATATGTTGTCAACTATCTTTCTAGGTTCATGCAAGAGCCAAAGCAATGTCACTAGACAACAACAAAGCATGTTTTGAGATATGTCTGAGGAACAAGTGATTATGGTCAAGAATATAAGAAGAATGATCAATTCTTCTTACAGGATACGTCGACTCGGACCACGCCGGATCTAGTTGATGACAGGAAGTCAACTACAAGATACATTTTTCATCTTGGATCTGGACCTATCTCGTAGATAAGCAAGAAGCAGAATTTTGTTTATATCTCATTCATAGAGGCAGAATATCGCACCGCATGAGGAGCCATGTGTGAAGTGATATGGTTATGTCACATTTTGGATGACCTGGGAATTCCTGAAAAACGGTCACCAATTCTCTATTATGACAATCAGAGTGTGTTGAAGCTCGTGCAGAATCCATTCTTTCATGAATGAACAAAGCATATTGAAATTGATTGTCATTTCATTCGAGAGAACATCTTGAACCATCACATTCAGCTCCAGTATTGTCCTACGAAAGCACAAGTAGCTGACATTCTCACAAAATCTCTTGGAAAAGTGAAATTTGAACTTTTCAGGGGTCACATTTGCAAGAATAATGTAATAAGGGGGGGAATGTTAGCATACGTAGCATAGTTTATATTTTAGGTGTGTTTGTTTTAGATTATCCCTTTATTCTCTCTTGCTTGTTGTATTCTATTATTCTCTCACCTACGTCCATATCTTCCTCCTTTAGTTTAGGGGAATGTTGTTTATTGTTTCTCCTATAAAATGTATGTGCTTCTTCATAATAAAACAAGATGTAGAGATTGTTCTTCTCTCCATTCTTCTTTTGTTCTAATTTTGTCCCACGCTTACATGTCCACCTTTCAATTGTGTTTCATTTCTAAGACCAAAACTATTACAATTTTTAAAATTAAAATAATTTTACTATAGGAAAATAGTTTTTATGAAAGGGACTATACCCTTGTACAATAGTGGCTCAGAAGCCGGATGTGCCAATGTGAGTAAAAGAACATAAGATCACAAAGGTAGGAAGATATCCTACCAATACCAGCACCAAAACCCGCAACACTCAGCGATTAAACAACAACTAAGCAAAATCAACGTAGATGAAAACTGTTACATCCTTCTTAAGTGCATCGACGTGCACTCCCCCATGGAAACCACGATATGATTTTCTACTTACAGTGCACCAATCCACATTGTTTCCATCTTCCACATCTAAAACCACTTCTAGATTACCTTTTAATTTGGGTGAATCAAATTTTGAATTCCGCTCCTCCAAAGTTAAAAATGCCGTCATTTCTCCTGAACTGACCTTCATCCTTTCACCACTATTCACGTTAGCATTTAAAAGTAGTTGGTTAGAATCTTTGTTAATGATATTCTGTCTGGTTCCCATCCACCATTTTAGGTGCAAAATCTGCCACGCTTTCCTCTGCCTCGGAGCTAGTTTCCCATTCGGAGGATTCGCTATCTTCCTTGTTTGGCGCATGATCAAATTTTTTTGGATTTTCCCACCCCTCCTCTACCATTTCATCTGTCCTACGTGGGCGAGAGGTTCACCTCCTTGTAGTGCATCGGCTAGGCCCGGTTTGGGCCGGGTCGGTCCACCATTATTGGGCATCGCCTTTGTACAGAGGGCAAGGGATCTCGTCGTTGATGACTTGTAGCTTCCGCTCCTCTTCTCTTTTGCTTCTCCTGTCTATTCCTTCCTCTGCCCTTGTTGAACATGTGCACAGTTTGGCGTGAAAGTTAATCTAGACCAAACCGTGGTCATCAGGAATTATGTTTTGCATGAATCGGCCAGTGGGGGAAGACAGTATGATGTTCTTAGGGAGAACAACCCCCACCTCCATGCTAACACATAACCTGTGCTCTTATAAGCCTACTTCTGGCCTTTGTTGTAGGCTCCATGGAGATTAACTCTCCCATTGATGTGGCTATGCCAAGTAGGACTTCGTCCTCCCAAAATTCCACTGGAAGAGCCGGCAGGGAGATCCAGATGGGCAACTCTTTGATCTGAAGAGAAACCCCTGGCTTCCATCGCTTCAGATGTAGGGTAGCTCTTCCAAACATCCAAGGGGCTACGTTGAGGACCTTAACCATCTCTTCTTCCTTCGAAAAATTGAAAAGAAGGGCGCTATTGGGTAGAGCAATGATATCTACCCAACAACCCCATTTCCGCCCACACCATTTACTGACTGCATCAATATTGGGTCGGTACCCTGCAAAAGCTATAATGAGCGCAAAAGAAAACCTGGATTTGGCCTTCTCAATCACTGATGCTGGGACAACAATGCAATGAGCTTTCTCTTCTTCATCCCAGATGGGGGAAAGAGCAGCATTCACTCTGTGGATTGAGGGAACAACCTGGACGCCCAAGTGCTAGATTGCCATTTACAATATCGGTTGAAACAACATGGAACACTTGGAACAAATTAAAATAAATGTAAATGGAGAACGATTATGAAAAATTTTGTCTCTAGTGAGGCCTATTGTCCAATTACTATTATTGTTGACAAAATTCTAATCATAAAATATTAATATTAGTAAAAAAATTCTTAATTACAACAACATTAATATTACTAACAATAATATTAATAATAATAATAATATCATTAATATTATTGATAAGATGATGATGACAAAGTTGATCATGGTGGTGGTGATGGTGCTAATAATGATGATGAAGATGATCGACAATGAGGATGATGCAGAGGAAAATGATGATGATGATGACCACCACCACCACAACCACGAAAATTGGGTTTTTCTTTAACTTTTAAACCTTTATAAAATTATAATTTGTATTTAATTTTATCACTTTTTATTATTTTTTATATTAATTTTTTATTTTTAATATATTTATTTCTTTATTAGTTTTTAAATATTTTCTAAATTTTAAATACTAATTGAATTAACAGACCTATCAATTTTTATTGATTATTAATTATGGACTTTTTTTCCGATGAAATAGTCTATGTTCCTTTATATAAAATATTATAGCCTCTCCACAAAAACTATGGGTGGTAAAGGGCACACCCCACAAACAAACTAGCCATGACGGATAGGAGACTAAAGTATCAAGCCCAAGGGGCAACAACAAACTTAACAACAATGCCGAAAACCATAAAAAAACTAGGTAGCCGCAGAAACATATAGGGGGGGGGTGGTGGTGGTCCCTTGTCCTCGAAGTTCTACTGGAAGATATTTTCCATCTGAAAGGGGCGGTTCGCTCAAAGAAAATTATTTAACTTTTTCTTCATTCTAGCTAGGAGAAATAGTAAGAGCCAACCTAGGAACTTTGTCAAAGTCCCACCCATCTCTCTACACAGGAGGCGGGGAGTGGTGGTGGGAACCCCACCATCATCTTGCCCCAATGGTGAGGGGACCCCCAACCACCGCAATTAACAGGGCTATGTTGTTGCTTGGGTGCCTCCTAGGAGAGAAATGACGATGTGCTTGGTCTACCGACCGGCCACGGCCACGATGCCCTCTTGGACGAACACTCCCAGAAGGGGAGGTAGGAGGTTCCCACGCCACAATGCAAGGAGCATTGGCCCAATGATCTAGAAGGGTCTGTAGGTGCCACACCTCCAGCTCCACCTTACGGGCCTGGTCCTAGATCTGTAAGAACACATTTGAGATAAGCATGGCCTTATCATAATGTGAAAGAATACAAGAAACTACAAAATTAGCAAAAACAACATAATTGTGTTCTTTCCATATAAAAAAGGATCTCCACTCTAAAAGTATGCCACACTTGTGCAAAAGCATGGGGAATGGAAGTAGAATCCCCCAGCAAAATATGTTGCCAATGAAATTGAGCTGGTCTAAACGGTCGAAAGAAATCATGGATCTAAGCCCAAATAGCTTGAGCTTTTGGGCAGTACCAGAATAGATGCATGAGCATCTCAATGTGCCCAAAAAAAGGGCATAGCCGAGGAGCTATCCCGTAATGAGCTAATCTACACCCAAGAGGAAGGCCTTGATAAAGCAGACACCAAGAAAAACAGGCTAACTTGGGCTGAATGATGGATTTCCATACAATATGAAATCTATCTTCCCCAGGATGACCATCCAAAATTGATGGACCATTTGGAATTTGGCAAGGCCACCATCGGCAACCCGGGGGTCAACAATGCATAAACTTTTCCTAGGGACTAATTTAAAAAGGGGGTATTTGGAAACCATTTCCAATCCTTCCACCAAGGCCTAAGAGAATTGACACCAAATTTGTGATGCATCTCTACAGGAATGGAATCAAGAACTTCTTGATAAGACTCTCTATCAGTAGAAGAAATTTGAAACTTGGATTTAGTTTAAGGCCAAGAGAGAAGTAATCTAGTCTGCCTGCAAAAGATGTCTTTGAGAGTGTCCAAGCCTCGACGAAACAACTTAAGAGCATGAACCCAGGGCACTTAAGCAAGTGGCACATCATGAAAATTGATGAGAGGAGACCACCAAATGTTTTGGTCACTAATGGATAACCCATTTCTAAATCCATCCCCTTCCTAGATTAAAAAGGGTTTGAGCAGCTCTTAAGCTTTCCATATGATTTTGACAATAAAAGTGCCCACAATCTTAACTGGGGCTTTGATAATGAACATTCTATGAAAATTTAGCCCTTACCAATTTTTCACCCCTATGGGGAGCCTTGAAAAATACAGTTTCGAATCAGTACTTTCCAAGCTTCGTTTCCAGTGTAGGCTCGAATAATCCACTTGGCTGCAAGAGCAGACCCCTAGCGGCCAATGTCAGTCAGACCAAGACCTCCAGAATCCTTAGGGAGACAACAATACTCCCAGGAAACTCTATGAAAGCCTTTTCCAAGGTCCGAGCTAGCCCAAAGGAAATCTCTGAGAAGTTTCTCCAATTTCTTGTAAGAGGCTTTAGCTAGCACCCAACAAGAAGAATAATAAACATGTGTGGCTGCCAATATCTTGGAGCAAATCTAAAATTTTCCTGCAAGCGAAAGGGGTTTAGTAATCTAGTACTCCAATTTGTGGGAAACCCTGTCAATAACATATTGCCAAAGTTGACTAGGAGAAGCATCAAAAGAAAAGGGAATGCTCATAAATTTAAAATTTTCTTCATGCTGGATATACCGCTATCAAAATGATTCAAACCAACCAGTGTAGGGATAAAAGATTTCCCCGAAGCATAGGGTCTTTCTCCATTAGATACTAGAACCTGAAGCTAAACAATACGTATCCAAACATTGCATGGCATTGTTGATATTCACTTCCCCCTCCAGGAGCGTGAGAAAGGAGTCATCTGCAAAATGCCCATTGACAAGTTGAAGGGGAGTCATAAAAGGGAGTTGAATACCCTTCACAAGCCCTTGATCACAAGCATGGGCAAGAAGGAAACCAAAACCTTCAACGGCTAGCACATAAAGAGCAAAGCTAAAGCTATTAGGCTATGGTTTTTGTCTAAGAGAGTTTTATTCTCTTTTTTCATCCATTTTATAATCTGTTATTTTGTAAAAGCATCCATTCTAGAAAATTAAACTTGGATTTTTATTTGGCTATTTACAGAGCCTTGTAGCTTTAAATAATGAAATCAATCAGTATTTTATTTTTCAATGTCTTATAATTTAATGGCTTTAACTATATATACTTTGTTCCCTATTTATTTTAGTATATGAAATGTACCATATTTGTCTCTTTTCTATTTACATTTTAAACATTTGATAGAATACCCCTTAGTTTTATGTTATGTTCTAAATTTTTTCTACACAAGTTTCAGTGATTTGGTAGGAAACATAATTATTTTATATATTCCCTAATTTTTTAGAAACATCTAATTTCTAATTAAATATATTTTATTATCTATTTGAGGGTTCAAAGTGAGATATTTCATGGTGTATTAAACATGCTTATCGGGTGTCTGAATCCTTGCACATGTGCGTTACGAGAGACAATGATGCCATGTACAGTATCATATATGCTTTCCTTTTGTGCACTAAAAAGATAAAAGAAAATTAGTTTCCTGTCTTTTAATTCTCAAGGTTTGAAATAAGTACATAAGTTCTAGTATTCATCTCGCAACGCAGGTATTTTGTTTGATTGTGATTGCTTAACTTTTATATAATTGGGATTGACATACTTTTGTTTAGGCAATGCATCATTAGGCACAAAATTTTACATTGAGTCTAAAACTAAATTTTAGGTATGAATTGTCATTGATTTCGATTGAGAAGGTTTTTTTAATAAATAAAATTTTATTCCATTTCTATAGCTTTGTGTTACAAAAATTGCTGTGTTACTAGAATTGTTAATATCGGTTTATGCTTGAATAAAAATTTTAATATCGCTTAAAAGGGCTAAGCTATTGGAATATTTTGTTTGAAATTTTGTTAGTTGCTCATTCTTTAGTTTAGTTTATCGGGGCAAGACATAATTATTTTCCGTTAGTTTCCATAGCCAATTTTATCATCGTTTTTTTACTAGTAGCGGGATTCTAAACTAAATATGCATAGGATTTTACTCTTATTGATCGGGGTTCAATGAGATATCCAAGGAACCGGCCATAGCTTAGAATGTGGTGCTGTAGAACTCTGTTTTTCCTAGATATGCTAGTTTAGGATTTACTTTATCATTGTTTTCATTCTCAAGTTTTTTTATTTTACTCAAGGATGACCTTTGCTGCAACTTATTGGTTAATGACTATTTTTAGAGGGAATTTAGGTGAGGTTAAACTGGTCATGCTATAGAGTACAAATTTTCTTGTTCATTCTAAATTAAAGTTATGGTTGAACTGGCCAAGCTATGTCGCTCACATCTTTCTTTTTTTCATGAGTAAAATCATGCTTTAATTTGATAGAAGATGCAATTTAGAAACCCTAGCTAAGACACTCACCTCATTCCTTCCATCATTTTCCTAGCTATGCTAGTTTAGGCTTTACTTTATCATTGTTTCAATTCTCAAATTTTATTAATTTTTCTCAAGGATGACCTTTGCTTTGCAACTTAATGTTTAATGACTATTTTTAGAGGGAATGTAGGTGAGGTTAAACTGGTCATTTGACTTAAAGTTATGGTTGAACTGGTCATGTTGTAGAGTACAAATTCTCTTGGTCATTCTAACTTAAAGCTATGCTTGAACTGCCAAGCTATGTCACTCACATATTTCTTTTTTTCATGAGTAAAATCATGCTTTAATTTGATAGTGTAATACCCCATTAATCATTTCTCCTTTGCTTCTGCGACGACCGTGCTTCTTAGAGTTGAACGTTGTTGCATTTCCTTTGAAACGTTAGTGTTTCGCCTTGTCGAGTTTAACTATTGGTTGCTAGTAATAATGATAATAATAATAATAATAATGACATTATGATTGTATTATCGATCAACGATTGTATTTTGTTATTATTTTCTTTATGTCGATTGTTATCGACATCATCCTTTGATATCTTTAAACTATCCTTTTAATTTTTTTGTCACTCCCGCTGATCGAGCCTCGTTGCGCAAACGAGGAAGAGCATGTTTTGGTGGCGCCTTTGAAGGTGGGGACTATTTTTTTAATGTTGATGGACCCTTGTTAATTTCTAAAATTAATGTTTTGTATACCAACCTTGTTTCTCTGTGACGACACATCCCCCCAAAGTGGGCTCCAAAAATAAAATAAAAGGAAATGTATTATCCATTGTGGAGGTGATTAAAATTTTTATTGGAAAATATGGGGGTAACTTTGATGGCCACCTGCCACTTCATTAACTCCTTTTTCTAGACGTGTTGGACTCCTTCTTGCTGGTGGCCGCACTTCATTTATTATTCGATTTGCAAATCTTCTCGTTTGTTTCTTGTTGATCATGCATATCCTTCTCTGACCGCGTGAGATTTCCTTTTGTTAGACTGCATGTGGAGTGGTTGAGAGGCATTTTCTTCCTGGTTACATGGGTAGAGAGGTGATCGAAACCTTCTCTGTTAAGGCGTTTCCTTCATGGTTCCTCCTGGACGCCTTCCTTCTTCCTGCCCTGGCCGCGTGGGGAGAATGGATGGAGGTCTCTTTTGATGGGTTTTTTTGCTGTCCTTCATGGTCTTCCTGCGGTCTTTTCCCCGGCCGTGTGAGTTGTGTGGTGAAGGGATTTTTGCTTGGCTGCGTTTCCCCTCCTTGTTATCCTGCCCTACTCGCCAGTTGGGTTTGTTATGGTGGTTATAGATGAAGCTTCGTGCTAGTGTAGAGGCGTGTGTTACCTCCACTTTCTTTGTGTCTTTGCGAGGTGTGTTCAGTCGGGAATCCATAGCAACTGGCTGCCGCGATTATTGGCCAAAGCGAAGGCATGTTGCAATATGGCGCGAAGCCTTTTTGAGTGCTTCCAACAAGCGAGTTGTCCAACTATGTTGTTATCTTGCTCGATGATCGAATGCATCCTCAAATTCGGGATTCTCCTTCAAGATATTTTTTTATCAAAATCGACTATGTGACAGTGAGAGTGTTACCAGGAGACCTGATGAAATTTATTGCTAAGATTCTCTATTGAGACCTTACTTGTTTTACGATGTAACTCATGGAAGAGTATCTCATAGAGGCGGATCTGTTTCATATCAGAATATTCACGAAGCACAAATTGCCTTGCTGTTTCATTTCTTCCACTCTGCCCCGTAGATGAGGGTCTGTCTCCATCGTGTGTTCGATTCCGGTGGCTTCGTGGTTACGAGAAGCTTTATTCATATGATAATAATAATAAAAAAAAACCAACTAGGGTTTGGAGGATCCTGCCTGCAGTGAGATTAGGGCAAAGGTGGAAGGTCATTACTTTATAGTCAGGCTTTGCAGGAGGATTCCACTGCATGTTCGAGTATTATCCACAGCTTTTGGTCTGGCAATGTTCAGGAGATTGAAATCCTTGTGTGCTTGGGTTCTTGAAGAAGTGAAGGAGGCAGGATCAGGAATGGAGGCGGTGAATACCAGCGCCCTCGTCAATGGCCACTTTTCCATTGCTTGCTTGCCTGCACCTATTCCATCCATGGCTTCGGCGGGCTTTTAGATCCACAGCTGAAGGATATGGGTGAAAGATTTCCTGGAGGAGCTAATGTGCATAATAGACCTGGTTCCTTGCCTACATTTACTCCTAATGGTGTTCATTTACCATCTGTAAATGATGTTGCAATTGCAGTTGAAACAAAAGGTAGGGAATCTAATGGTCTTCCGGTTGCTCGTAATTCAACTTTTCCAATTGCAGACTCCAATAGTATTGTTTGCCATTCAGTGGTAGATGGACAAGTTATTACAAACAATAAGATTTTTTTTCAGCCAGTTCAAGATAGGTCGACAGAGTCAAACATGTTATATCAAACCCATAGTATTGATGAAACCCCAAGAAGTGGATCAGTGGGACGTGTGGCTTATGCAGTCCCTGCTGGATATGTTGCTGGTGGATGCGTTTAAAACAGGCATGATAAGACTAACCCTCTCTCTTAATGATTTATTTCCTTTAGCATTTGGATAAATCAATCTCTGCAATTTTGTTCGAATGTCTGTAGATGTGGGTTTCTTTTGGAATGTTGATGTGTTTTTGTTTTACTAAATAAATAGCGTTTGGACTCTGGATATTATATAACATGCTTTTACATATATTGACTCTTTCTTGAAAGAGATGCCCAAAAAGAGATGGGTTTCAAATGACTTTTAAATCATAATTGCATGAACTGATCTCTCTCCCCCTTTACAGTTTATCTTATTCACTATTTGAGTAGAAGAAATCTCTACATCGATTCTTGCCTACTGATCTTATAATGTTGGTTTATCTTTTTGCCTTGATTATTCCTTTGAATGATGGTTTCTATAGAAAATATTATGGAGCGTGAATGAGGTTTATAATTTTTCTTGTATTGTTTATATTATGTAGAACATGGCTTGAAAAAGGGAATTTCCGATATGACTGTATTTGGATTTTACTGTGGATTTATAATAATATAAACTCCCATTAGGATTGGGGGCTTCTATTTGGGAAGAGTCATACTAGTTTTATTGGTCTTTCTAGATAGCTCCATCTGAGTCATTCGATTATCATTTACCTTGGGGATTATTGAAAACCCCTCACCAGGGCCTCTGCTATTATTATCACTATGAGCTTATTATTAGATTGGAACCCTCCTGAAGCATGCGTTAATGGGTTTTCTATGACCTTTACGAATATGTTATGCACGCAAGTCATTATCCTGTGTGGATAATTCTTTGGCTTAATATTGAGGCACTACTTGGATCTTTGAATCGGTTAAAGTAATATTGGATACATCGAACTCTCATGAATGAAGACATTCTTCAAGTTGATTTAATATGTGATGTCCTCATGCATATGAATTCAGGCAATACTTGAAATATGAAATTATAAATTTATCTCATACTTTGACCTTGAAGCTTGTCGAAAGAGTTTTGGTAGGAAGACAGATGAATAGGGAAGTTAAGATAACTACCCTAAAAAGGAGTCATGCATAGCCTTAAGTAAAGGTGACAGCTACCATAATGGGACAGTGCATACCATGTATGACAGTAAGGATATAAGTCCACCTGAAATTATTTAACTTCATTTTATAGAACAATAATTAATACCCATAAATTGGGGTATGCAAGTGGAGGTTGAATTATATAACAGGGTATATTATGTTATCAGGTAACCAGTAAGGATAAATATGTTATTTCAATACTTGGTTAACGAGTGGAATATTTTCTGGTATTTACGATGATTATTATGTTTAGCTAAAAATTGATACTCGCATCTTATTAGGAGTTGAGATAATGTTGATACTTGTATTCATAGTGGCTTGGACCGCGCTTGCATATCTTAGCTAGTCAAATGTATCTTTGGCATATTACCAACAGATGACAGTATTGTCGATCATAACTCATTCTTATGAGTTGGACTCTTTTACTAGAAGAAATATATAAGACATGGAAATAAGCAACCAAAAGGATATCTAAATAATATATGAACTTGCTGATTGGCAAAATCTTTGTTAACGTAATTATATTCTTAAAATTGCGGGATAAATATCCAAATTATACTTACATATCACTGATTATCTATGAAGGTTTGATACTTGGGTAATATTGATGAATAATATAAGATTGATACTTGTATCTATTATATAAACTTAATGTTGTTGGTGCTTTTATTTAATTGAAAGATAATATTGTTGGATACTTATATATGTGAAGTAGGTCGAGGGTATTAGGTGAGCGTTACTATTATTACTGTAATTTAAGTATGATTGATTGCATGGTTAAGGTTGTATATCTAGTCACTTGGAATTGTGTTCTTATGTAAGAAGATCTTAAGGAAGTGAACATTAATGAGTATGAAATGTATTATCATGAGATGTGCAGTTAAGTTTTAAATGTATGTTAGAAATTTATTTGATGAGGAGTATTGCAAACTTTCATTTATTTAAATGCTAGATGGCATAAATTATTAGGTGAGGTTTATATCTTATCATGCTCGATTTCTAGCGAACTGACTCTAGTAAATATTTGTGCAGATGGATTATGTGAGTAGATTAAAGGAAAAGAGTGTAAAAGTTTCATCAGTTCAAATTATGAAGTTCTTTGTAGAAAGTTCAATGCGTTGTAAATTTTGTAACTTTGCTTGCAGGAGTTTAGATGATCTCTTGTCTTGGTATGTTCGGAAAACTACATGGTGAAGTGTTCTTTCCCTTTTCTTTGTTAGACTAGTAACTTACCTTGGTGAGAAATGATATTCAATCATTACATTGGCATAAGTATTGTAAAACCTTGTTTCTGAGAATAAAGTGTTAAGTCAAAACTCTCTGACACCTTGTAATGATGTGATATAAGTAAAATTAAATGGAGTGGTTAACCCTTATAGAAGTTAACTAAAAATATATATATATTCAGATAAATTAATGTAGAGATGACTTACTTGAGAACAAGAGATTCCTGAAGTACTCAAAGGTGAAACTATCCGTGTAAAGTAAATTTTTATAAATTGATATCCCTAGCTAAACTAGTGAACACTACCCCTTTTGGGTGAACTCTTAAACAAGCTTAAGGGAAAATAATGGTTAGTTTCTAGAAGATAATAAGATTTAGCAAGTAGGAGAAGACTTTAAGTGAACTACTCTACAGTGTATAAGAAAATAACTCAGTTGGTAAGATGAATTTGTGTGAATCATATATTGAATCTTTCTGAAAACATAAGTCATGAGTTAAAGGGTGTTTTATCAAAATAAATAACCTTCAATCATTTCTTACTGTGGCTTTCCCTAGCTGTGAGAGTGTCATTTGGTTGGTGTAATGCCCCGTTCATCATTGCTCCTTTGCTTCTGCGACGACCGTGCTTCTTAGAGTTGAACGTTGTTGCATTTCCTTTGAAACGTTAGTGTTTCGCCTTGTCGAGTTTAACTGTTGGTTGCTAGTAATAATGATAATAATAATAATAATAATAATAATGACATTATGATTGTATTTTCGATCAACGATTGTATTTTGTGATTATTTTTCTTTATGTCAATTGTTATCGACATCATCCTTTGATATCTTTAAACTATCCTTTTAAATTGGTTGTCGCTCCCGCTGATCGAGCCTCGTTGCGCAAACGAGGAAGAGCATGATTGTGGTGGTGCCTTTGAAGGTGGGGACTATTTTTTTAATGTTGATGGACCCTTGTTAATTTCTAAAATCAATGTTTTTATACCAGCCTTGTTTCTCCTGGCAAGCGGCCTGTCCCCAAAGCGTGGGCTCCAAAAATAAAATAAAAGGAAATGTATTATCCATTGTGGAGGTGATTAATCTTTTCATTGGAAAAGACCCCAAAAAATATTTTAACCTCTACCATTGAATTAGTAGGTCGTGGTGAGGACTGCGCGTAGTTTTTAAATCTTTTTATTAGCTTGCACCTACCCTCCACTGCCACCTTGGCCGACCAGGTCCATTCGCAGGTCTTGTTTTGCAAGTGGATGACATTAGTCACCTCCCAACCACCCAACCTGCAGACTGTAATGACCATCACGTTTCTACCTTGCGTGAGGGAGATGGGAGTCGGTGGAGGCCTATTTTTCTTCACCTGGATCTCCTTTTGATTCTCTTATTCAATGCGTATGGGCGCAGTAATGGTTTGACATGATGGAACTAGAGCAGCTAAGGCTATAATTTTAGGCATTCTACCCTTAATGTTCTCCACTCTTTGAAGGCCCTGCTTGATAAAAATCAGCATTTGATGAGGGAATCCTGTAGGTTTCGATGCTTCTATTACTTTGTGTTCTTTATGTGCTGTGAAAACGGACAAAGGAGTATTGTTGTTAGCACAAGTATAGAGGCATGGAGATTGGTGTTTACAGGAAGGTTTCGGTTGCTAGATCAGTGGTGTGACTTTGTACGAAAAAAAATCAACGACATAGTATCTCTGAGGATACATGGAGAGGACTGCTGGATTTCAGTCGATCTGTACCTGAAAATCTTGAAGGCTATGATATAGAAGCAGGTGCCTGGCCTCTACTCATTGACGAGTTTGTCAATCATATGTACAGGAAGTCGGGTCAAAATAACAATAGCAATGTGTTGCCTGGGTTGAAGTTATCTGTTGGTAACAAGAGAAGGTCGTCTACTAGAACAGAGACAGAAATTCAAACTGTAAATTGTATCAGTGAGAAGCCTGAAGAGATCCCCGATCCACTACGTTCAAAGCGAGTGTGCTTGTGGAAGGGACATATCTGGAATGGTGGTTCTGTGCTTAGTAGTCTCTGTCATTCTATTTTATTCATTTTGTTTTTGATCTAGGCTATATGGCCTCGGGTTTTTGTTTCCTTGAAAATATTTGCATCGCAGAGATCTCTTAAAATATGCAGTTTTTCTGCGATCTAGCGATACGTGTTCGGTATTTTTGTCTGCCAGTTGCCACATTGTTTGTGAAGTTATTAACCTCGCGTAGGGCCTTTCCACAAACATTTCTTTCCTTATTGTGAAATTATTTACTTTGAAAGTGACCATTCGCAAATGTTTGTAAAGTTTGCTGAAAATAGTTATTCAGCATATGGCCATCTACAAATTTTTGGCATGTCTCGGCTCCTCCTCATCGGATGGACGATACTGTTGCAGTATAGTAGAATCCTTTGTGAGTGCTTCCAACAAGCAGGTTGTCCAACTATGTTGTTATCTGTTCAGTATCAAATGCATCCTCAAATTCAGGTTTCTCCTTCAAGATATTTTTATCAAAATCGACTATGGGACAGTGAGAGTGTTACCAGGGGACCTGATGAAATTTATTACAAAGATTCTCTATTGAGATCTTACTTGTTTTACGATGTAACTCATGGAAGATAATCTCATAGGCGTGGATCTGTTTCATATCAGAATATTCATGAAAGCACAATTTACTTTGCAATTATTGAACCTGCTGGAAAACGTGACATTGTTTAGATCCGACTCTTGTTGGTTTTTTTCTTGTTGGAGATCCTCCTCTTCTTACCCTGCGCGCGTGGATGGATGTCCGCACCTGTTCCAGTCTGTCATTTTGACCTGGTTGCATGGGTAGAGAGGCCATAGAAATCCTTTCTGTCAAGGCATTTTTCTTGCACTGCTGGCCCTTGGAAGGAGGGAAGTATGTTTGGGTGCTGTTCTACTTCCCTCTGCTCAGTTTTGTTCCTGTTTCCTGCAACGAACCCTCTTCCTTTCATTATCTTCTCCTCTGTGATTTGGGCGATGGATGCCTCTTCTCCTCCCATGTTCCAGCTTCCACCGCTTCCTCTCTGATCCGGCATGTTTTGTTGTGTGTGGGATTTCGGGAGGCGTCCAAAGCAATGGAAGAGACTAGAGGACGATGTTGAATCTAGAGAAAAAGGCAAGATATTTCTACACCTTTCTACTTTGTTGTTTTATTAAAATTATTGTGAAATCGAACCACTTTTTCTTTGCATTGATTTGTCACTGGATGTCATGATGAGAGATTTCCCCTTTACTGCTTGTTTCTTCTTGTTTTAGCTTTTATCGTTGTCGTATGTTGATCGAAAGGATGCATGTGCCCTCTCCTCTGGGTGTTATGTTTCTCTTGCTCGAGTGATAGACCTTCGTCTGTTTTTTTATGTATTAATTCTTCTCTGTGATTGAGTTGCAAGTTATTATGTTGATCAAACTAGTATTTTCGTTATCATGGAAGTAAGTTTACGATAACTATGAAGCCCCTCCCTAGCACCCAAGTTTGTCTTTTGATGTTTTTTGTTAGCTCCTTTGCAAGTCCCTTTGATAACCTTTTGGCATCGAGAAAGAAAGGTTGTAGGATTAGTGCGAGTAATGCGTGGGCTAGCCAGCTTAGAGTTTCGGTATTAAAACTTTTAGAATTAAAAGGTTTGTGTGCAATGTGTTTTCCATCTCGCGTGTTTAGACTCTTATATTATCTTTCATCTTGTTTCTAAGCTTTTAAGGCCATCCTCAAGAAGTACCTTGACCATCCCTATATCAACTTGAACCATAACTAGCTTTTCGGATCAACTAAACTCGAGGTTTCATTATGCGAATCCAGTACCTCGTTGACACTAGAGTAGATTTGGTCTAATCCCCCTCTCCGAATTGTTGTTGATGGCACTCTTCTATTTTTCCTACTTGCATTATTTCTCCTTTGCAATGTTAACGCTATTAATTAATATTGGTCGGCTTTTATGCACGTAATTACCTTAATATTTTGTGGTGGAAATTTCCTTAAATGTGATTAATCTTCGGGAAAAACTCATCTTTCATTTGATAGTCTTATGGATTCATAGCGGAAGGTTTTTTTTGATAATGTCACTTAGAAATTATGTTTGTATCTATGTGTGACGGTTGACTGTGTTACCAAGGGTTGCCTTAAAATATTGTTGTTTTGGGAAATAGGTAATTTATTTTAAATTAACCAAACATTAGAATTGTTGTGGAGGTTTGCAAATCTTTAGTGTTATAAAATTTGTTGATGACATTATTGTATACTCTTGTTTGACGGAACTCCCTTCTTCTCTCACGTGTTTGCTACTAGCCTGTAAGACTTTGACCCTTCTTGGATGATTGGAAAATCTCTTGGAGTTAATGGTCAAAACTAGTATACTTTTCCTTCGCTTCAAAACTTATGTTGTGTGTATACTCTATTTGATTTCCGGTTTGAAACTCAATTATACATGGCTTTTTGTGTTAATTTTTGAAACCCGTGGTTCCCCTTTCTTGGGCCGATCAACTCTTGTTCTTTTAGGAATATATTATTTTAGCCTATGCGTTTGGTACCTTTGATAAATTTCTAGATGGTTGGTCTATATATCAAATCTCAATCTTGTAATTATTGTTTAATTACTTACTTGACGGGAATTCTGTTTTTGCTAGATTGTTTATTTTCTCCTTTTAAGGCCAAAGGCCATTCTCATACAATTGCTATACTTTCATTGCTTTTACTCCTAATCTGAAGTACAAGGTCTTCTCCTTCTTTGATTGGCATGATGGAGACTTTATTAGAACTTGATGTGTTGACAGTGTTTAGAGGTTTGACCCAATTATTGTAATAAAGTGCTTCATTTTTGTGGTATTGTTAGATAATAGTTATGGTGGTTTTGTGTAGCCTTATCTTGCTCAGTTCTCGCGAACTGACTCTTGTGGAAAAATTTGTTGCAGATGGATTTTACGAGTAGATGAGGGATAGACTTGTAGATTTTTACATCAACCTCAGTTGAGAAGTTCTTTTGCATGAATCCTTTTTATTTTGTTCAACTATTGATAACATCTAGTGGAAGATTTAGAAGAGGATCAATGTCTTAGTGTTTTGTATCGTGGATTATGTCGTCTTAACTTTGGAACCTTGAATTGTCTGTCTATCTTGGAAAATAAAAGAAAGTTGGATTACCGCTTGTTGAGTGACCTTAATGGATTATCGGTATTCTAAGAGTTGATGTAACCTTTTTAGTTTTCGTAAATGAATATTGTTAAAATTTATCCCTACGATTAAATGTTGAGTTAAATCTTTTAAGACTTAGTAATAGTGTGTTATAAGTAAGATAAAATGGGTTGTTTAATACTTATAGAAGTTAAACTAAAATTTTATATTGCAAATAAATTAGTGTAGAGGTGACCAACTTGAGAGCATGTAATTTCATAAGTGATCAAAGATGAAACTATTCTTTGTTATGTAACATTATATAACTTGATATCCCTAGCTACACTAATGAACACTATCCCTTTCTTGGTGAAATTCTTAAACGAACTTAAGGGAAATCTATGGTTAGTTCTGGAAGATAATAAGACTTAATAAGCAGGAGATAACACTTTAAAAACCACGCAATCTATCTCTTAGCCATTGGATGGTAAATTGTTTTATTTTTATAAAACTCATTTAGTAAAGCCTATGTAAAATATTTAATAATTCTGGTTAAGTTCTCAAGTTTCAATGAAATCTTGGTAATAAAAATGAGGCCTTGAAGATGATTTCAACTCAACCTTCTCCTTCTAACCTTTTTCCAAGGTGCCTTGTCTTTCTTCTCTTAAGTATGTTAAACGCAAACCCATGTTGTCATATGGGCATGAACAAGTTCTAGTAGCGTAAGTGTTAATAGATGGCCTTGTGAACTTAAATTACCCCCTTTCTCTAAATAAACAAATTAAGCAAATAAATGTCATAATAGAGAAGATTAAAGATGATTACTCAGTGTAAAAAGAGTAAATTTAGCTTGGTAAGATGAATTGTATGAATCATACCTTGAGCCTCCTTGAAAACGTAAGCTAGGAGTTGCAAGATGTCTTTTAAAATAAATAACCCTCAAGAATATCTCATTGTGGTTGGCCCTAATTGTAAGTGTGTTCTGTGATTGGACTTCTATGTTGTCATGTCAAAAAGAAAAAGTGTATTATCCTTTTGGGTGTGAACGTTTCCGTGCTGACCTTGTGGTCATCCCCGTAACAAGTGGTTCCCGAGTTGGTTGTAACTTTGTGACGACATGTTGTGTCGTGTTATGTGTGTAAGCAAGTCAAAAAAAAATTATCCTATCTTTCACTGTGTTGTTCGTGTGTGAATTTTTGGGTCACATTACAGATTGGACTTCTATGTTGTTCATCAAAAAAGAGAAGTGTATTTGTAATGTCATCTCTACGTTATCTGCACGAGTCATGGGAAAAAGCGTCTCTAAATCATTCTTCACACTTGGATATTGCAAGGTCGAAGTTGAAGGAAATGCTGAGTATGAACAAGGCAAAGATGAACTGCAGATATCGTTTGATGTTGCAGCTAAGCTCAAAATTTCAGGTTCACTATCACAGCTTGCTATTATTCAAATGTTTTGTTGAATCACATTTTGAATCATATTTCTAGGGATAAGCTCTTCAATCACGGGTGTTTGCATTCTAGGGGAGACTGTTGACTCTCTATTTTTATTAGTTTAACCTTGTAAGGGTAACAACGTACCAGTTGTATATTGTTGCCTTTGAAGGTGTAATAACGTAGTTTATTATTTTCCTTTTAATTTGGTTAGGGTAGTCCGTTAGTTTCGTCCAACTCATTTTCAGTACAAGCGATGATACGCATGCTGTATTTGAAACAGTGGATAAGCCTAGGAGGTACTCAATGTAATGCCAAGTGGGGGCAATGGCCACCGCCTCTTTCAGCTGACCCTTCAACCACTTCTGACTTGTATCCTTTATGACTACTCCACCTTCCTTGACTTCCCGGTGCCCTTGTCTACCGCATCTTGGGGAAAGGAAACCCCTGTTTTGGGGAGCCTGTTGCTTGGTTTTAGTCTGGTTTTTTTGTTGTTCGAGCTTTCTTCCTGGCCGCGTGGGCTCCTCTGGAGTCTGGTTCCTTGTGGAGGAGGGGCGTGGAGCTTTAGCGAGTGAGGAAGGTGCGCGTTTCCTCCATTTTCGTGGGTGCTGCGAGGTGTGTTCTGCCAGATCTCCACAGCATACAGCGTGTAACAGTAAATTGCCAGGTGGCAGGAGCGTTTCAGTGGGGCAGAAGCCGTTTTAAGTGCTTCCAACGAGCAGGCTGTCCAACTGCACTGTTATCTGTTCAGTATCAATGCATCCTCAAATTCGGGACTCTCCTTTAAGATATTTTCATCAAAATCGATTAAGTGACAGTGAGAGTGTTACCAGGAGACCCGATGAAATTTATTACAGAGATTCTCTGTTGAGACTTTACTTGTTTTACGCTGTAACGCATGGAAGAGAATCTCTTAGGCGTGGATCTGTATCATGTCAGAATATTCATGAAGCACAGTTTGCTTTGCAAGAGCTTTTAGGAGATCGATGAAGGATAGAGGAATTAAAAAGAAACTTGGTGTAGTTAGATTAAAGCCAATAAAATGGCGCATGCTTTTTGTGTTGGTGACAGATCACACCCACAGGCACAGAAGATCTATGCAATGTTGAAGAAAACGTCTTGGGAGATGAAGGTAGCAGGATATTTTTTAGATCCAGAGCATGCACTGAGTTATATCTTCATAATCGACTATGTGACAGTGAGGGTGTTACCAGCAGACCTGATGAAATTTATTTACAAAGATTCTCTATTGACATCTTACTTGTTGTTCGATGTAACTCATGGAAGAGAACCTCATAGAGGCCGGTCTGTTTCATATCAGAATATTCATGAAACACAAGTTGCTCTGCTATTATATGAGCTGCTTCAACAAGTCACTAAGTTAGCAGGCATAAGGGTCTCTGTTGAAATTATCATCACCTTACAAGCTTCAGCTGCAATGTTTGCACCGAGAGTTTGATGTTGTCCCCAAATCTGATGAAGGAAAAGGATTGTGTATCAATGCGGTAGATGCCTTTCAGAACCAGGAGCGATGTAATCATTATGTCTTCTCGTCATCGAGCTTCAAACCATGGTTGGTGTTTAGCTTTCTAGCGCAAGTGCTCTCGGCCGAGTGGTAAGCGGTTCGACTCTCACCCCCAAAGCAACGTGCATTGAAGCAATCTAGTGTTTGGACAGCCACCTATTGCATTCTTCTAGTCATGCCTTCAAAAGGGAATCTGGTGTGGTATATTGCAAGAAAAGACCAAAGAAGCAGAGAGGATAAAGCGGAAAGCGTGTGGTCAGAGCTTGAGTCCCTACCGGATGTTCACGATCGGTGGATGCGTTAAAACAGGCAAGATAGACTAACCATATACATAATATGCTAGTATCTAATCACCTCTTGAAATGAAACTTTTTCTTTCTAGAAATTTTTTTAAATCATTATTTTGTGGATTTACATTCAATACATGGTTAATAGTTTGTTACTTCGGATTTGCCTCGGTTGGTTGTTCTTGTTGACGTGATCAACCCATCTATTTATATAAAACAAACAAAGGTTCTCAGTGTATGCTTTGATTGATCATATGAAATATATATATAATATATAATTTTAAAGTTACTTCCTTCTGCAAAAATTTCACGCTTTTGTGAACTGGGTATGTAATCACCCCTATAACGTTGCAGCGTTGACTAGTATTGGTTTCCTGTTATGTTGTTGCCCTAGAGGAAAACATACAGTTAAATTATTATTACTATTTTTATGATAAGCGTGATTATGCACCTCGTGTATTGTGCAAATTATTAGGGCTTTTGAAAATTAGAAGTTCAATATATATGCTTGTTAAGAAGGAAGTTTTGGGCCGAAAATATGTCCTGGGTTGATAGAAGGGCATAAATTATTGATAGAACCCCATTTTGATTCTACTCTTTCGATGAGTAAAATTTGATAAAATTAATGACCTTTATGGTGTTAAGATATGGTATGTTGATGATTCCTTGTGCGATCTATTTAATCATGTATAGACATAATGCCTTGATGGAGTAAGGTAATACCTTTCACGATTCGTGAAAGTTAAGGTTTTCATCAACTGCTTAAGGTAACATGAAGTTCCTTAATTTATTCAAACTTGTTTTGTACTTCCTTCTTGATGAGTGACCTTTCATTGCAAATTTAGAATGATTGTGATGGAAGGTCGTGAATATATTTTTGTTGTCAAAAAGGGAAAAGAAGCTATGGAATAGTTTGTTTATGTGTCGAGCGTCATAATTGTAATTACATCATTATAGAAGTTCGTTATTGGAGGATATCTATCTTCAATGGTATATTATGTGTTTAATCTCTGCATAGGTTACCATAAACTTAGTGATGAGATGTAAATTAAGGAGAGTTGAGAGACCTTTTCCTTTGTATACATCGTTTATGATATCAGGAAGTGAGTTGATGTCGGAAAATTTCAACCAAGTCTAGATTCATGGCTATGATCCTCTAAAACGGGAGGATTATAAATCTAAGGTATTATGAAAATTGAAAGGATGTGTTTAGAATGCTAGATTGCCTACTCAACTTGAGTATTAATGAGGCTTGTATTATTCCGGCCCTGGTTATGTTCGTAGGTAAGTCATTAGGCAATACCTATTCCTGGACATTCTTACCGTCCTTTCCACTCATCCTTATTAGCTATGGAGTCACTTATTACCTAAGATATAATGGTTGTGGGTTTGAATATAATATTTTCATCCTTTAAACCTTTTTGATTACATGATGGAACTTTGTTTTACCCTCGTTGTTCGTTTATAGCCTATTAGGCCTATGGCCCTACTTGAACGAGTCCAAAACTATATTCTTTTTGGCACTAAGATCGGGTCCTGGTTTTTATCTTTTGTCTTCACCTGAGAATGTGGATTGATGCGTTACACTTTAGATTTAAATCACGTAACCTACGGGATTATATGTTTGAAATCCTAATACTCTCAACTCTTGTGTCTAATCATTTAAATTTCATAGTCTTGCGTATTTGGTTGTCAAACTTTTGTAGTTTTAGAGGGTTTTTTTTCATAACTAAAACTTATGGTTTTCTTCTTAGTTGATATGTTGAAAATTACATCTTGTTTCAAAAGGTTGTTAGAGGTTAGAACTTTGATCCATTTCTGAGATAGAATGTTTCCTTTCATGGTATTGTTAGCTAGTAGCTTATTGTTGCTATGTATAGTCTTATCTTGCTCAGTTCTCGCGAACTGACTCAGGTTATTAATTGTTGCAGATGGCTTATGTGGTTAGATGATGGAAAGACTTGTAGATTATTGCATCAATCTTGGTTATGATGTTCCTTTGTACGAATGTGTATTATGTTATAAAATTTGGAAAGGGCCTTTGGACATTTTAGAAGAAGGGTCAGTGCCTAGTAAATGTATTGTAGAGTATTGTTGTTGTAACTGTTGAAACTTTGGCTTGTTTGGTTATCATGTGAAAGATGAAATTTGATTACCGCTTGGTTATGGGATATTCTTGTGAATTTTAATCCTTAGAATAGTAGCGAGGCTTGTCCCATGTTATTACTCTCTTGCTCCCTAGTCATGGTTCAATAGAGATAGTATGTCCCTTTGATTTGTGCATCATGTTGGAATGAATTGATATAACCTTGTTTTGTTTCCATGACGAGTCTTGTTAAACTTTGCTCTTGAGTTAAAATGTTGAGTTGTAAATCCTCCTAAGGCTTAGTAGCAATGAGTTTGTAAGCACTATAAAGTGAGCTGGATAATCCTGATAAAAGTTAAACTAAAAATTTATATATATGAATATATTATGTAGATGTGATCTACTTGATAACCTTTGAGACCTGGAACAATCAAGAGGAAACTATCTTTTGTAACGGAATATGATAACTTATTATTATTTTTATTTGAGCCAAGCTAATAAACACTATCCTTTTACGGTGAAACCTTAAATGATCTCATGGTGAAATCAATGGTTAGATTATAGAAAATGATAGGGTTTAATAAGTAGGAGTGAAAGTGATTAATAAAACCTTAAATCTCTCTCTATCGTTTGGAATGTTTTCCTTTGTCAAACTTAATTAAGTAAAGTCTAGATGGAACATTTAACCAATCTTGATAAACCCTTAACCTCAATAAAAGACGGATAGTAAACCATGTGACCCTGAAGCTAAATTCTGTTGTCCTGTTCTGTTAACCCATGCCTTAATTCATGGTGATATTCTTAAGCAAGGTCAAAATTTGATCCTTAGACAAGAAGGTTATTGTTATGAACCCTAAGCGGTACTTTCCACTCAATCGGAACTTATGCCTTCACCTGTGCAACAGAGGTGTGGAACATGTGTTAGTGGCTTGAGTAAGATTAATTAACCTTGTAAGAAATGGAAAATGTTCTAAAATCAAATGAATAAGAAAGATTTGGACATCAAATTGATGATCCCAGTTTAGAAAGCTTGGCCTTAAGCTATTTAGTCAACCGTTGAAAATAAAGAAGTTCTCCCTTGTGAAAAGAATTGTGTGAATCATTACATGAAATTTTATAAGAACGTAAGTTAAGAATTAAGAGACACTTTAGTAAACAAGAAAATTTAACAAGAAATTTCTCATGGGATGCCCTAGCTGTGAGTGTGTCATGTGGATTGGACTTCCATGTTGTCTTGTCAAAAGAAGAGTACATTGTCCTTGATAGGTGTGAACGTTTCCGTGCTGACCTTGTGGTCTCCCCCGTAACAAGTGGTTCCTAGTGTTGGTTGTAACCTTGTGACGACATGTTGTGTCGTGTTGTGTCAAAGCAAGTCAAAAAAAAAAAAAAGTTATCCTGTATTTCACTGTGTTGTCCTTGTGTTGGTACTTTTGGGTGTTACAGTTTTATCCTTTTGAGTGTGAATGTTTCCGTGCATTTGACCTTGTGGTCATCCTCGTAACAAGTGGTTCCCAGAGTTGGTTGTAACCTTGTGACGACATGTTGTGTCGTGTTATGTGTCAAGCAAGTCAAAAAAAAATTATCCTGTATTTCACTGTGTTGTTTGTGTGTGAATTTTTGGGTCACGGATAGAAGATGTAATATAGAAACCCTAACTAAGACACTCACCTCATTCCTTCCATCATTTTCATTGCTATGCTAGTTTAGGCTTTACTTAGTCATTCTTTCGATTCTCAACATTTTTGTAATTTTTCTCAAGGATGACCTTTGCTGCAACTTAATGTTTAATGACTATTTTTAGAGGGAATGTAGGTGAGGTTAAACTGGTCATTTGACTTAAAGTTATGGTTGAACCTGGTCATCTTTGTAGAGTACAAATTATCTTGGTCATTCTAACTTAAATCTATGGTTGAACTGGCCAAGCTATGTCGCTCACATCTTTATTTTTTTCATGAGTAAAATAATGCATTAATTTCATAGAAGATGCAATATAGAAACCACAGCGCTAAGACACTCACCTCATTCCTTCCATCATTTTGATAATCCATACCATAATTTCATGTTATTTCTTTGTACCCCTACATTTGGGGTGTTTGTTAATGATTCTAAGAATTTATTAGTGAGTGAAGAATGCCTTAGTTTTTGCCACTATAGGAACATTGTCACAGAAACACCTAGAATATTTTATGAGAATCATTAAGAAAGGAACTTTCGAGTTTATAGTTATTTTTAGTATAAAGGTATTTAAATTTTATAGATAGTAATGTTAAGGCAGCAGTATGTTATTGATATTGATAGACTATGATTGAGAAAATCTCTTTAAAAACTACACCTCTATTTTTCACTTATTATATTTGATCCACCCTTTTTGACAATATTTATTGGCTCTCTGATAATATATCTCCATTTTCTTTTTGGGATTTTTCTATCCATGTATTTTTGCTTATAAACCTGCCCAAATTGTAATGTATTAAGTACGAATAAGGGTGAAAAATATTCATTTTATTCCCTAAAATAATTGTGTAGAACTAAAACCAAAAGTTGGATCGCAAGCCATTTTTAAAACCACTAAAAACAAATCCTTGTTTCCTACTTTCAAACCAACAAAAACCTCTGCCTCTGGCCTATGTAGTTATGGGATACCGATGCTTGAACGGAGCCGGTTGAATATTTCATTATATTTTAGGAACATCATTTCCTATTATGCCTACAAAATTTGGTCCACCCTTTTTGGTATATTTACTGCCATTTCTGATTTTTTTATACTGGCATTTTGCGTAGTAACCTACGAGAGATTCATTTTATCCTAATGTAACTGTGTTGTAAAAGCACATGGAACAAAATATTGGAATAAATCAGGTCCAGATCTAATATGTTAATAGACCTAATGTGCTTTTACTACATTTATTGTTTGTTTGAGGGAAATATATTGTTTAGGCATGTCCTTATACTGCCACGCTAGTCTCGGTGTGTTTTTCATATTGTTAGTATTTTTTATATTTTTCTCCTTATGCTTATGAAATGTTGTTGATGATAATATTTAGTTATTTTAAACTTTTACATCTAGATGTTTTTAGAGAGCATTGTTTAATGTTTCGCAAAAGCTTTAAATATTTCCAGAATCACTAGTAAAACTTCAAAAATTGAGCATATTCTTAGTAACTTATAAGCTTGATGTTATTTCAAATTTATTTTTTCAATTTATGGTATTAATATCATTTTTGTTTTACGGTACATTTTGTTCTCTTGATATTATATTGATGATATGGCCGTAGTACTTATGAACTCTGAGCAAATTGTCAAAATCTCTAGAAAGTCTATCAGTCGCATAATTCCTTTTGTAGTTGGAACTTGGGCAGGTTAAATTTGAATGAATAAAGTACTCCCTTTTTATCTACAATGTACGTACATTTGTGTTTGTGCGAAGAATTTCTTTGTTTTTAGTTTTATATTATTTTGAATTCTAATAATTTGTTTCTTCGGGATTCAAGAATTCACACGTCTAACACAATGGGAAGAGTTCGATGGTATTTTATTTCTTGTGCTAGATATATAAAAATAGTGTTTCTCATAACATGTATATTCCCCATGTTGCAAGACAAATTCTAGGGGGTCCCTATCCTCCTTTACTTTAGTTGGCAGGATTGCTTTCTTTCCTTGGTCCGACCCTTATCTAGATAGGGGCCATATCTAGATAGGGGATCACCCCTATATCTAGATTTGGGACTCCCTTGCCCATATAGATGGAGGGGGGGGCAAATAGAAATCTAGGGGGTGGGGGGAGGGCTCCCCTGAACTCTCTCTTCTATATGGCCTCCTCCTCCGGATAGAAAAGAGAGTTCGGCGGGGCCCTCCGGATAGAAGATATAGGGGTTGGCCTTCCCATAGATAAGATCTCTATGGGGTGGGAGGGAAGGGAGGGTTGTCTATCTATAGGACCTCGCCCCTATATATAGATGTATCTATAGAGGGCCATAATATCCATATAGGGGGACTAAAGAGCAACCAATGCGAGGGAGGGACATCTCTATATAGGGGCCCTCACCGGGCGCCATATATATAGCCTATTAGTGCATACCACGGTGGGGTCTTCGACTGGGGTGAAGTCGTAACAAGGTAGCCGTAGGGGAACCTGTGGCTGGATCGAATCAGATAATAGATAGGGGCCCGGCCCTCTCTATATCGATATTGGGAGCCAGATAGATCAAAATAGATAGGAGGGGCCCCTACCCTATAATAGAATTCTAATTCCGAGTTGGGGTGAGAGGAAAGTTTTTTAAATTATAATACTTTTTTTTTGTTTTTATTAATTATTATTTGTAAACTAAAAATAAATTATATTAATTTAATAGTAATACATATTAAAACAATTAAGATGTATTGGGATAATTTTAAAAATATTGCTATAATTTTTTAATATCGTAATATAATAAAATAAATATTTTATTATTATTAATATCTATTTTAATATATTTTAATATGGAATGTATTTTTGACGGATGTCTATTGTATTTATAATTATTTATGGCTATTTGTTATTTATGTTTTATTAATAAATTTATTTTCTTATATAGTATTTATTTTTTAATATGGTAAAATAATAAAATAGGTTTATTATTTATCTTTTTAAATAGATTTGTTTATAGATATAATATTTATGTATAATTAATATATTGACAACATATTTATTTATTATATATTATAAAATAAATATTATACTATTTTTAAATATGGAATGTATTTTAGAGGTGTTTATTGTACTTGTATTATTTATGGTTATTTATTGTTATAAATATTAAATATAATTTTAATTTAGAATTAAAATATCAATACAAAATTAAAATATTAATATAATTATATTCATAGTCGTAAAATTGTATTTTTTTAATATATTATCTTATAGTGTGACTAATATGTAATTTTGAATGCGGTAATGTATTATAATTTATGATTAATATATGTTGTATGCTTGTTAAATAATTAAAAGATATATTAAAATAGATATTATTATTAATATCTATTTTAATATATTTTAATATGGAATGTATTTTAGGGATGTCTATTGTATTTATAATTATTTATGGCTACTTGTTATTTATGTTTTATTAATAAATTTGTTTTCTTATATAGTATTTACTTGTTAATGTGGTAAAATAATAAAATAGGTTTATTATTTATCTTTTTAATAGATTTGTCTATAGATATAATATTTATATATAATTAATATATTGACAAAATATTTATTTATTATATATTATAAAATAAATATTATACTATTTTTAAATATGGAATGTATTTTAGGAGTGTTTATTGTACTTATATTATTTATGGTTATTTATTATTATAAATATTATAATTTTAATTTAGATTTAAAATATCAATATGATTATATTCATAGTCGTAAAATTGTTTTTTTAATATATTATCTTATAGTGTGACTAATATGTAATTTTGAATGTGGTAATGTATTATAATGTATGATTAATATATATTGTATGCTTGTTAAATAATTAAAAGTATATATATATGTTTTATTATAAAATTTATTTTCTTTTTTAATATGGTAAAATAATAATTTATAGGTTTGATATTTATATATAATTAGTATATAAATAATAATACCATATATTTATATTATAATTTTGTAATTAATATACATTTTATATATTTTTAAATGTGGAATGTATTGTAAAACTTTTGATTATTGAAACATTATATTAATGATTGTTTTTATTTTATGTATTAATTTGAATGTTTGTTTAGTTTTAAAATGCTTATAACTAGTAAAGATTTACATATTTGAAAAAACAATTATTTTAAAATTTTAATATTTGATTAATAGAAAAATAAATATAACAAAGACAAATAAATAAATATATAATAAAACAACAAAAAAATTGAGATAAGAAAAGTACTATATTAAATTAAAAATAATAATCATAAAAAAATTAAATAGTAATTAATTACAAAAATCAAAATATAGATTACTTTTTTAATTTTTACTTTGTATTATTTTTTATTTTTATTTTTAACTAATTGCAATACCAAATTTTAATTTTTTTATTTAATTTATTTTTTTAATTATTAATTTTTAAATTGATTTTTTCTTTTAGTTGATATTTAAGTTTTACTTCTTTTTAATTTATTTTTATTTAATTTAAAATATATATATATATATATATATATATATATATATATATATATTTTGAATTTTTTTATGTTTTTTTACTTAATATCTATTAATTTTTTCTTTCTAATACCAAATTTTAATTTTAACTTATTTTTAATTACTATAAACAAAAATCTTGATTTTTTTTTATATGTTTTATTAAGTTTTTAATTAATAATTATTTTTTATTCTATGTTTTTAATTCAAAATGTTAATAATTTTTAAGTTTATTTTTTAATAATATTTAATTCTTTTATTTACATATTTTAATTTAAGTTTTATTAATTTCTAAGTTTAATAATTTTTATTTCTATTAATTTTTATCAAAATATAGATTACTTTTTAAATTTTTATTTTTATTAATTTTATCCATTTTTAATTTGTTTTTTTATTTTTAATTTTTCACATATTTAAATACCAAATTTTAATTTTTATATATTTAATTTATTTATTAATTGATATTATTTTTGCTTTTTATAATTCATTCTTGCCAATTTTTAATTACTCTAAAAAAAATCTATTGAATTTTTTTATGTTAATTTTTTCAATTATTAATTATTAGTTATTCTATGTTATTAGTTATTAATATTTTGCATTTAATTATTTGTTTAATTTTCTTATTGATTTTTATTAATTACTTTTTTAACTAAATTTCTATTAATTTTTATCAATATAGAATTCTTTTTAATTATAAAATTTTAATGTTTTTATTATTATTAGTAAATAGTTTTTTTGAAAGGGACTATACCCTTGTACACCAGGTTCGAAGCCGAGAATTGAAAGTTAAAGCACAAGAGATGAATCAAAATCTAGATAGAACAATAAAGCCCGACTACATAAAACTGTCTGCAAAGTAAACCAACAACCGACAAAGCAACAAAAAAAACAAGCTGTTGTACAACATTCAAACAACAATGGCATATCAACACCATTGGAAGCATCCTCGCTTATCTCGGCCAAAAAAATGAGACCAATGTAACTCGACCCACCAATAGTAGAGATAGGAAACATCAAAGCAAAGTATTACCCTTCAGAGTGGTAGATTTTTTCTTTTTGCTGACCGTAACCCATCCTAATGGAGCCTTCACGGTTGGAGAAGAAGACAAAGGAGGAGTATTTTCCTTAGTCACATTTGTCCCATTTGGGACAACCACGTTGTTATCCTAAGAGAGATATTTATCATTTTCCATGCTGCTCACAATTTGAGATTCGGTTTCCGAGGCTGAAATGGATTCAATATTTGTATCTTCATTGAATCTAGACCCTTTTTTGCATCAAAAATCAGGTGTTTCAGAAGTGCACCTTTCCACCAGTTACGCTTCTCATGTTGACGTTTTTCCATCCCACACTCAATAGAGGTGTGCCCTAAGCAAAAACACCTTCTACAACGAAAAGGAAGACCTTCATAATCAAGAGGTTATGACCAAGTTCTGTTTTGCACTCTAAAATCTATGGTTGCAGGGAGATTTTTATCAGTGCCAAGTTCCACCGAGGATTCGAGCATAAGTAGTATGGGTGTAATTAGTGGTTTGAGAATCTATATAGAGTAGTTCCCAAGGCATTTTCAATGGATGTCAGACAGTCATGACTCCAGAACTAGAGAGGTAAATGGGGCAACCTGATCTAAACAGGTTTCCATGAGAAAGATTCTATGAGTGGGTTGAAGGATGGAAACCAGGGTTTAATGATCAAATATTTAGATTGGCAGGTCCAAAGTTTGGAAGCAATGATGTTTCTATCAGCTATTAAAGAGAAAGTTACAATAAAAATACCTTTAGCACACGAGATACAAATCTATTTTTCTAGTTAAAATTGGAGCCCAGTGTTCAGAGATCCACGCGTGAAGAATAGGAAGGCTAGGCCATAGTCCCTCGAATCTATAAATCAGAGCATGCTCTTTGTAGTAAATCTCAGAGGAAATGACCTCTTCCCTGAATGTAATAGATGGGGTAATGTCTGTAGGTTTCATGGAAGATTCCTTGCCATTTAAAACATTTTTGAAGGATGACCCAATATGGCCACGACTAGCATCTCTGTCCAGTTCCAATCTGTCACGAACTGAACCTTCCAACACATATTTTAAATTTCCATTACCAAGCATTGCCTTGCAGCTACCTCCGGATGGATTTTGTGGTAGATCTCAGCTAGGGTTTGTGCTTTGTCATTCCGAGGTATGGAGCTCCCTGCAGTGAAGGCAAGGTCAATCCACGACCATGGTGGAATCTTTGAGACGAGCCCCACAGTTGTGCCACCTCCATCTCCCTCGCCTTTCCGCTGAGTCATTTTACCGATTCAGATTTAGGGTTTGCATTTTTGGTTCTTTGCTAGGGCTCGGGTAGACACCATGGCATAGGGTGCGATAAACGTGAGCAAACACGTTTGTTAGTTGTTAGCAGCATCTCAGCCCCGGAAACCGAATCTCAAATTGTGAGCAGCATGAAAAATGCACAAGTTGTTGAGGGCAACATGGAAAATGATAAATATCTCTCTCAGGATAACAACGTGGTTGTCCCAAATGGGACAAATGCGACTAAGGAAAATACTCCTCCTTTGTCTTCTTCTCCAACCACGAAGGCTCCATCAGGATGGGTTACGGTCAACAAACAAAAAAAATCTACCACTCTGACGGGTAATACTTCGCCTTGATGTTTCTTATCTCTGCTATTAGCTGGGTTACATTGGTCTCATTTTTCTTGGCCGGATAGCAGGATGCTTCCAATGGTGTTGATATGCCATTGTTGTTTGAATGTTGTACATCAGTTGTTTTTTTGTTGTTGCTTTGTCGGTTGTTGGTTTACTTTGCAGATAGTTTTTTGCAGTCGGGCTTTATTGTTCTATCTGGATTTTGATCCATCTCTTGTGCTTTAACTTTCAATTTTGGCTTCTGAGCCTTGGTGTACAAGGGTATAGTCCCTTTCAAAAAACTATTTACCAATAATTTTTTTAAAAAAATTATAAAATTTTAATATTCATTTTTAATAAGTTTTTCCTTTTTTAATTTAAGTATCAAATTTTATTTATTTAAAAAATTCATAATTTGTAATTTTCTTATTTTAATTTTATTTATTTATTTATAATTGTAATAGATCTTACTTTTAAATTTTTATTGATATATTTAATTATTTCTTAATACTTGTTTTTTTAATTCATTTTTCTTTTTTAATCTTTTTTTAATTAATTTCTAGATTTTACAAATTTTAATCATTTTTATTAGAATAATTGTAGTGCCCACTTCCCTATGACACTTAGTTGATTTTCATTTTGAGTTATGCAGACTTTTGGATATGGACATTACATATACTTACGTTGATTAGCGTGATGTTTTGTGAGTAGATGCATTTGGGTTATGATTGGACTTTGCTTTCAGTATGATCTACATTGACTCGTGGATAGACTATTGGATACTGATTTTTTTATGATATGGATATATTGCATGTGTTCTAACATTGGATTTCTTCGCCATGATAAGTAGAATGTAGTTGTTGAATTTACATTACTATAATTTTGGATAATGATGAAATGCATAATTAAGTTGTGATTTAGACCTCGAAATAATGGATGATTGAATTACGTATAGATGTTAATAAATTTCATGCATATGGTTATTTTGGATGTTTTGACATGGCCGCAAGGCCGAAGGAGGTATTTTGTATTTTGCAGGAAACACAACATGATCACAACCTAAAGGGGGATTGGGAACCAAACACAACAGGATGTCGGGTGGTTACAACATTTGGTCGTCAAGGCAACTTGTGAATTGTATTGTGTTGCTTTTGTTTTTTTTTTTATGTTGTTAGGAAAAATTCCCATGAGGGGGAAATTTTCTAATGTGGCCAATGGGTTAAGAATTTTAATTACTTGTTTCAATTTATTTTAGTAGGTGATTTCATTTGTGATGTCTCCTTTTTAAATTACTTTTGTTAAATATGTTTAGATTAATTTAACATCTTGTTTTAATTTTAAGTTTTGAGGGAAGTCTAGTGGGTGTAATTAATTGTAATGCCCTGTTCTATGTTACACCTGTTCACCCTTTGGCGATCGAGTGCTAAGCATGGAACGTCTTTGTGCCTTTGATCTATGGAACGCTCCTTCTTTATTTGTGCTCATTTGTGGTGTGGTGTGGTGTAACATCACGTGCCATTTATTCTCTTGTTTGCGAAGCTAAGCATGAATGTCCTCCTTGCTTTATATTTTCCCATCATTGTGTTCCAATTGCTAAATGAGGAGAGTGTAGCTTAAAATTTTTAATCATCAAGGAGGAGAATATTAAACTAAACAAGGAGAGCTTAGTTTAAGTAATCAAGGAGAAGATTAATGATTATTATTTTATATAGACTGTATTTTTTTATTCTTTTTGGTAGTGGTTGAAGTGCATTTTCTTTTCTCCCTGGTTAGCTGGCGGATGGGTGACATTTCTTGTCACTTCTTAAATGAACTATAATCTCCTGTTTGGCGTGAGACAGTGGAAGTCATGGAGTCTTGAATTCCTTCACCATGATCTCTTTTGATTCTCTTTCAATTCGTATAGGTGGGTGTTAGGCGTGTTTTCCATGGGCTGCAGGCGTTGGAAGGAGGGAAACGTGTTTGAGTGCCTTTTTGTCCTTTTTGCGCAGTTCTGTTCCTGTTTCCTGCTACACGAACCTTCTCTATTTTTTTGTTTTCTCCTCCTCTGCGTATGGGCATTTTTTCTTTCTCCTGGCACGTTTTCTCTGCCCCTTGGTTACTGCGTGAATGCTGGGTTTGATTTGGTGGTTATAGATGAAGCTACAGGCTAGTAGGTGTGTTACCTCCACTTTCATTGGGTGCTGCGGGGTGTGTTCTGTTCGGGGATCCACAACACGGCTGCGCACATAAATAGCTTGAGAGCAAAGCGGGCACATTACAGAAAGTAGAAGCCTTTTTGAGCACCTCCAACAAGCAGGTTGTCCAACTATGTTGTTATCTGTTCAGTATCGACTGCATCCTCAAATTCGGGATTCTCCTTCAAGGTATTTTTTATCAAAATCGATTAAGTGACAGTAAGAGTGTTACCAAGAGACCTGAGGAATTTTATGGCAAAGATTCTCTATTGAAACCTTTGTGCTTGTTTTACGATGTAACTCATGAAAGGGTATCTCATAGAGGCGGATCTGTTTCATATCAGAATATTCATGAAGCACATTTGCTTGGCAATTATATGAGCTTCTTCAACGAGTCACCGAGTTGGCGAGGCATAAAGGTTTCTGTTGGAATTATCACAACTTACAAGCTACACAATTGTAATGTTTGCACCGAGAGTTTGATGTTGTCCTCAAGTCGATGAAGGAAAAGGTTTATTTATCATTACGGTAGATGCCTTTCGAGAGCCGGGATCGTGATGTAATCATTATGTCTTGTGTCCGAGCTTCAAATCCTCAGCAGGCCGAGCTTCTTGAATCCTTCAAGGCCTCAGGTGCTAATATAGTCCATGGATCTCTGGAAGATCATGCAAGTCTTGTGGAGACAATCAAAAAGTGGATGTGGTCATCTCCACAGTGGGAGGGACGCAGATAATGCATCAGCTTAAGATTATTAAGGCAATCAAAGAGGTTGGAACCATCAAGAGATTTCTGCCATTTGAATTTGGAAATGATTTTGATGGATTCCATCCAGTCGAGCCTACAAATACTGCATGGGGTTACAAGGTCAAAGTCCGTAGGGCCATTGAGGCAGAAGGAATTCCCTACACATATGTTTGTAGCAATTGTTTTGCCACGTATTTTGTGCCAAATTTGGGGCAACCAGGCCTTACTGCCCTACTAAGGGATACAATTTCGATTTTAGGGAATGGAAATGCCAAAGTTGTGTTTGTGAAAGAGGAAGATATTGGCACTTTTACCATCAAGGCAGTGGGTGACCCAAGAACTCTGAACAAGAAATTGTATTTAAGGCTTCCTGCCAATACATATTCTTTCAAGGACACAGTAGCTTTGTGGGAGAAGAAGATAGGCAAGACTCTGGGAGAAAAGGTAAGATATTTCTACACCTTTCTACTGCTATTATATTTACAATTATTGTGAAATCAAACCGCTTTTTCCTTGCATTGATTTGTCAGTTGGATGTCAAGATGGGAGATTTCCCCTTTCTGCTTGTCTCTTCTTGTTTTTGCTTTTATCGTTGTTAGTATGTTGGTCGAAAGGATGTGTGTGCCTTCTCCTCTGAATGTTATGTTTCTCTTACTCGAATGATAGACCTTCGTCTGTTTGTATATGTATTAATTCTTCTTTGCGATTGAGTTGCAAGTTATTATGTTGATCAACTAGTATTTTCGATATTATGGAAGTAAGTTACGATAACTATGAAGCTCCTCCCTAGCACCCAAGTTGTCTTTTGACGTTTTTTGTTAGCCCCTTCGCAAGTCCCTTTGATAACCTTTTGGCATCGAGAAAGAAAGGTTGTAGGATTGTGTGAGTAATGCGTGGGCTAGCCAGCTTAGAGTTTTGGTATTAAAACTGGTAGAATGAAAAGGTTTGTGTGCAATGTGTTTTTCCGTCTCGCGTGTTTAGACTCTTACTATCTTTCATCTTGTTTCTAGGATTTTAAGGCCATCCTCAAGAAGTTCCTTGAACATCCCTATCAACTTGAACCATAACTAGCTTTTCGGATCAACTAAGTTGGAGGTTTCATTGTGAGAATCCAGAGACCTCGTTGACACTAGAATAGTTTGGTCTAATCCCCCTCTCGCAATTATTGCTGATGGCGCTCTTCTATTTTTCCTAACTTGCATTATTTTCTCCTTGTAATGTTAACGCTATTAATTAATATTGTTCGGTTTTTATGCACGTAATTACCGTAATAGTTTGTGATGAAAATATCCTTAAATGTGATTAATCTTCGGAAAATGTCAGCTTTCATTTGATAATCTTATGGATTCATAGCGGAAGGTTTTGTTTTGATAATGTCACTTAGAAATTATGTTTGTATCTATTTGTGCGACGGTTGACTGTGTTACCAAGGGTTGCCATAAAATATGGTTGTTTTGGGATATGGGTAATTTATTTTAAATTAACCAAACATTAGTATTGTAGTGGAGGTTTGCAAATCTTTAGTGTTATAAAAATTTGTTGATGACATTATTGTATACTCTTGTTGGACGGAACCCCCTTCTTCTCTCGCGTGTTTGCTACTAGCCTGTAAGACTTTGACCCTTCTTGGATGATTGGAAAATCTTTGTAGTTAATGGTCAAAACTAATATACTTTGCTTTCACCTCGAAACTTATGTTGTGTGTATACTTTATCGATTTCGGTTTGAACTCGATTATACATGGCTTTTTGTGTTAATTTTTGAAACTCGTGGTTCCCGTTCTTAGGCCGATCAACTCTTGTTCTTTTAGAAATATATTAATTTAGTTTATGCGTTTGGTACCTTTGATAAATTTCTAGATGGTTGGTGTATATATCAAATTTTAATCTAGTAATTATGGTTTAATTACTTACTTGATGGGAATTCTGTTTTTGCTAGATTATTTGTTTTCTCCTTATAGGGCCAAAATATTCTCTTACGATTTCTATACTTTCGTTACTTTTACTCCTAACTAAGTACAAGGTCTTCTCCTTCTTTGATTGACATGATGAAGATTTTATTATAACTTGATGTGTTGATAGTGTTTAGAGGTTTGAACCAATTCTTGTAATAAAGTGCTTCCTTTTCGTAGTATTGTTAGATAATAGTTATGGTAGTTTTGTGTAGCCTTATCTTGCTCGCCTTGTGAACCCGACTCTTGTAGAAAATTTTTGCAGATGGATTTTGCGTGTAGATGAGGGATAGAATTGTAGACTTTTGTCATCAACCTCGGTTGAGTTCCTTTGCTTGAAACCTTTTTATGTTGTTCAACTATTGTTAACGTCCAGGTGGAAAGTTTAAAAGAGGATTAATGTCTTAGTATAAAGTATTGTGGACTTTGTCATCCGAACTTTGGAAACCTTGTATTGTTTGACCATCATTGAAATTATAAGAAAATTTGGTTATTGTTGTTGAGTGACTTTGTTGGAGTATCGGTATTTTAAAAATTGATGTAATCTTGTTTTGTTCTTGTAAATGAGTTTTTCTACAACCTTTCCTTGAGAATAAATTTTGAGTTAAACCTTGATATGACTTAGTAATAAGGTGTCATAAGTAAACTAACATGGGATTGTTTAATACTTCTAGAAGTTAAATTAAAAGTTGTATTCAAATAAAGTAACGTAGTGGTCACCAACTTGAGAGCAAGAAATTCTTTAAGTAAACAAGGGCATGAATGTCATTGCAAGTAAACTTTATAACATGATAACCCTAGCTCCTCTAGTGAACATTATTCCTTTTATGGTGAAATTTGTAAAATGACCCTAAGGTGAAATGAATCTAGTTGTTTGAAGATGATAAGATATAATAAGCCAGAGAAAACAAATTGGAGACCTCACCATCTTTCTCACCGCCATTTGGAAAGTAAATTTTTACTCCTTGTTAATACTTTTAGCGAAGCCTAAGTAAAGTTGTTGATAATTCTGGTTAAGAGCTCTAGCTTCAATTAAATACTGACAATAACTAATGAGGCCCTAAAGATGTTACATCTCGACCTTCTCCCTCTAACCCTTTTCCAAGGCACCTTGTATCACTTCTCTTTAGTGTGTTGAACTTAAAACCATGTTGTCTTGTGGGCAAGAACGAATCTTAGTAGCGTTAGTGGTGAGTAGATGGCCTTGTGGAATTTAAATACTCATTTTTCTTGATAAACGAATTAAGAAAATAAATGTCATAATAGAGAAGATTTAAAGATAATTACTCAGTGTCAAAGGAATAAACTTGGCTTGGAAAGTTGAATTATACGAATCATATCTTGAGCCTCCTTGAAAACGTAAGCTAAGAATTGCAAGATGTCCTTTTAAAATAAATAACCCTCAAGAATATCTCATTGTGGTTGGCCCTAACTGTAAGTGTGTTCTGTGATTGGACTTCTATGTTGTCTTGTCAAAAAAAAATGTATTTTCCTTAATAGGTGTGAACGTTTCCATGCTGCCTTTATGGCCATCCTTGTATCAAGTTGTTCACAGTGTTAGTTGTATCCTTGGTGACAACATGTTGTGTCATGTTATGTGTCAAGCAAGTCAAAAAAAATTATCATGTATTTCACTGTGTTGTTCGTGTGTGGATTTTTGGGTCGTTACACTTGGTATCAGAGCGTAGGTTCATGCTCTCGAACCTATGGGCCGGATTGGTGTTGTACGATGATGATACATGGTGGTGGTTGTGTTAGATGATGATACTGCATGATGATGATGATATTGCATGATGATGATTTATATTGGAAGAGTAATGTGCTTTAAGTGTGATGTGATCCATGTCGTAATTATGATTTTGTGAACGCACATGATGTGTATGTCACTTTGTGCGTGTTGGTAATCATGTTGATATGTTGGGGATGGGAGTATTCTCTCTCCTTCTTGTGGATTCTATGAATAGTTCACATGTGAATTACTGTTTGTGGTGGGTGAAAAGAATTATAATGTGGATGACATAGTGTTGGAGCATTGTGGCATATTGTGATATGTAGGTGTATCAATGTGTTGTATGACTAGATTGATGTTAAAAGAAATGAGTTGTATCATGATGTTTTTACCATGTTTTGAAGAAATGTGTATACCACCTTGTTATGTAGCAATGGATGTTATGTTGTGATGTACTATGTTCATCGTATGTATGAATTGTGCAAATATGTAATGCTTCATGTTGTGATTTGGGGTCATACGGTGAGTGTATGAACCCTATCGTATGGTGATTGCACTTTGGGTGCAGAATGTGGTAAAGTGATGTGTTACACTCAGTGAATGTATGATTGTGATCTACCCTGTATATGTACCATATGTAAGACGTTATGGTAGTTATGTGTGTGCCACCATTATGTTAGTGATGTTGTTGTATATTATGTTGTGAACCTTACGCTAACCGACCCTGAGGGTAATCGGTAGAAGTGTATGTTGAGAGTGAGGAATGGTGTACCATGGGTCAATAACTTGAGCCGAAGCTCGGTTTAGTAAACAACCTGTGATTCTTTCCTCTCTCCCTATGTGGTTGTATGTATGCAACCTAAGTGCAACTATGACTATGTTTAGCCTTGTCAAAGTGGTGGCGGGATGATTCAGATGGAGGTGATGACAGTTGTATTATTGATATGTATTTTACGAGCTGAGGCTCGATGTTCCGAGTGCTAGCAACTCGTTGAGTACCCCTTGGTGGCCAGATAAGGCCACACAGTTATCGTAATGTGACATTATTATGAGTTGATTTTATTCGTAAATTGAGATTTTTACCTTATTTTGTAAGGACCAGAACTTTTCTTGATTGCCATGCTTTACAATTTTGGGCATTTCCTTGGTTTTTGGCACTAACATGTGGATTTTGATACTAACTATGGCTATTTGGCCATTTATTTTGCTTGATTTGGGGTCTTCTTTTAAATTTGGAATTTTTACCACCTTGCCCAAGGCTTGTACTTTGCCACTTGGCACTTTGATTGGATTGTTGTGCTGGTTCTATTGTCGTGATGTGTGGAATAGGGTCATGGGATGCACCATGGAATGGTTGGACGTATGGACCCGCATTGTTGTATAGGGTACGCCCCAGGAGTTACGAGATAACTAGTGGGTTGTTGAACCACGCGTTATTATGTCACTTGGGTTAGGAGTGTTCGAACTCTATGTGTCTTGGACCATAGGGTCAACCGGCCTCCTTGAGGGAGGCATAAGAGTTTGAGGGAGGCTTATGATATTTGTCTGTATGGTCGATGTTTCGGGATATATGTTGAGTTATTGTGATGTTTTGGTAGTGGTATTCTGATGTATGTGTTACCCATGTCAGATGGATATGTGTTGTGATGTCGTGGATATGTCATTGATGCCCTTGTGGACCCTATGTACCTGTAGCATTTGTTTGGTGTTATGTGAATTCGTTTCATCGATGCAAATTGAGGAAATGTCTGGTGGATTGTAGTACTCTTTTGGTTAAGTATTTTGGTATGTCAGTCATTGATGTGTGTTCGAGTACTATGTTATGTGGACTGTACCTATTCCATTTCGTATTTGAGTAACCTTTTTGTGGTGTAATACAATCATGAAGTATATACTTGTGTGCTTATGAATCAGTAGGGACTTGTGAACTCCGATAGGGTGTTGTGTTAGCAGTTCATGTTGGGCACCCACCATAAGGAATAAACCAAAACTCTACAATGATGAAATTTTAAAAGAAATTAAACTAAGAATAATGTTAACGAAAGAGACTAATGAAAATAATAAATAAGAAAGAACTGCCAATCTTCACAGAACCTTGAAAGTTAAAATTTCTACCAAATGTTCCTAAGGCTACCTTGTGACCGTGCTTTAATCAACTAAAATTTTAAACCATAGGGTGTACTTTCTCCTACCTATTCTTGGTTACGTGCCATTTCCTTCCCTCTGTGTAATGTCGCATCGAGGACGATGCTTTCTTAAGGGGAGGAGAATGTAATGCCCTGTTCTACGTTACACCTGTTCACCCTTCGGCGATCGAGTGCTAAGCATGGAACGTCTTTGTGCCTTCGATCTATGGAACGCTCCTGCTTTATTTGTGCTCATTTGTGGTGTGGTGTGGTGTAACATCACGTGCCATTTATTCTCTTGTTTGCGAAGCTAAGCATGAATGTCCTCCTTGCTTTATATTTTCCCATCATTGTGTTCCAATTGCTAAATGAGGAGAGTGTAGCTTAAAATTTTTAATCATCAAGGAGGAGAATATTAAACTAAACAAGGAGAGCTTAGTTTAAGTAATCAAGGAGAAGATTAATGATTATTATTTTATATAGACTGTATTTTTTTTATTCTTTTTGGTAGTGGTTGAAGTGCATTTTCTTTTCTCCCTGGTTAGCTGGCGGATGGGTGACATTTCTTGTCACTTCTTAAATGAACTGTAATCTCCTGTTTGGCGTGAGACAGTGGAAGTCGGTGGAGTCTTGACTTCCTTCACCATGATCTCTTTTGATTCTCTTTCAATGCGTATAGGTGGGTGTTAGGCACATTTTTTCTTGGGCTGCAGGCGTTGGAAGGAGGGAAACGTGTTTGAGTGCCTTTTTGTCCTTTTTGCTTGCTGTTCTGTTTCCTGCTACCAACCTTCTCTATTTTTTCTCGTTTTCTCCTCCTCTGCGTATGGGTGTTTTTTTTCTTTCTCTTGGCATGTTTTCTCTGCCCTTGGTTGCTGCGTGAATGCTGGGTTTGTTTTGGTGGTTATAGATGAAGCTACAGGCTAGTAGGCGTGTTACCTCCACTTTCATTGGGTCTTTGCGGGGTGTGTTACAGTCGGGATCCACAAAGACGGCTGCGCATGATAAATAGCCAGAAGCAAGCACGTTACGAAAAGTAGAATCCTTTTTTAGTGCCTCCAACAAGCGGGTTGTCCAACTATGTTGTTATCTCTGCTCATGATCGACTGCATCCTCAAATTTGGGATTCTCATTCAAGGTATTTTTCATCAAAATCGATTGAGTGACAAGAAGAGTGTTACCAAGAGACTTGGCAAATTTTATGGCAAAGATTCTCTATGGAAACCTTTACGCTTGTTTTACGATGTAACTCATAAAAGGGTATCTCATAGAGGCGGATCTGTTTCATATCAGAATATTCATGAAGCACGATTTTCTTTGCAATTATATGAGCTTCTTCAACGAGTCACTGAGTTGGCAGGCATAAAGGTTTCTGTTGGAATTATCACACCTTACAAGCTACAGCTGTAATGTTTGCACCAAGAGTTTGATGCTGTCCTCAAGTCTGATGAAGGAAAAGGTTTATTTATCATTACGGTAGATGCCTTTCAGAGCCAGGATCGTGATGTAATCATTATGTCTTGTGTCCGAGCTTCAAATCCTCAGCAGGCCGAGCTTCTTGAATCCTTCAAGGCCTCAGGTGCTAATATAGTCCATGGATCTCTAGAAGATCATGCAAGTCTTGTGGAGACAATCAAAAAGTGGATGTGGTCATCTCCACAGTGGGAGGGACGTAGATAATGGATCAGCTTAACATTATCAAGGCAATCAAAGAGGTTGGAACCATCAAGAAATTTCTCCCATCTTCATTTGGAAATGATTTTGATGGAGTCCATGCAGTCGAGCCTGCAAAACCGCATGGGTTTACATGGTCAAAGTCCGTAGGGCCATTGAGGCGAAAGGAATTCCCTACACATATGTTTGCAGAATCAAGCTTTTTTGCCATGTATTTTTGCCAAATTTGGGGCAACCAGCCTTATCGCCCTACCAAGGGATACAGCTTTCGATTTTAGGGGATGGAAATGCCAAAGTTGTGTTTGTGAAAGAGGAAGATATTGGCACTTTTACCATCAAGGCAGTGGGTGACCCAAGAACTCTAAACAAGAAATTGTATTTGAGGCTTCCTGCCAATACATATTCTTTCAAGGACCTGGTAGCTTTGTGGGAGAAGAAGATAGGCAAGACTCTGGAGAAAAAGGCAAGATATTTCTACACCTTTCTACTGCTATTATATTTACAATTATTGTGAAATCGAACCACTTTTTCCTTGCATTGATTTGTCAGTTGGATGTCAAGATGGGAGATTTCCCTTTTCTGCTTGTCTCTTCTTGTTTTTGCTTTTATCGTTGTCAGTATGTTGGTCAAAAGGATGCGTGTGCCTTCTCCTCTAAATCTTATGTTTCTCTTACTCGAATGATAGACCTTCATCTGTTTGTATATGTATTAATTCTTCTTTACGATTGAGTTGCAAGTTATTATGTTGATCAACTAGTATTTTTGATATTATGGAAGTAAGTTACAATAACTATGAAGCTCCTCCCTAGCACCCAAGTTGTCTTTTGACGTTTTTTGTTAGCCCCTTCGCAAGTCCCTTTGATAACCTTTCGGTATTGAGAAAGAAAGGTTGTAGGATTGTGTGAGTAATGCGGGGCTAGCCACCTTAGAGTTTTGGTATTAAACCGGTAGAATGAAAAGGTTTGTGTGCAATGTGTTTTTCCGTCTCGCATGTTTAGACTCTTACTATCTTTCATCTTGTTTCTAGGCTTTTAAGTCCATCCTCAAGAAGTACCTTGACCATCCCTATCAACTTGAACCATAACTAGCTTTTCGTATCAACTAAGCTGGAGGTTTCATTGTGAGAATCCAATACCTCGTTGACACTAGAATAGTTTGGTCTAATCCCCCTCTCGAATTATTGCTGATGGCGCTTTCTATTTTTCCTAACTTGCATTATTTTCTCCTTGTAATGTTAACGCTATTAATTAATATTGGTTATTTTTTATGCACGTAATTACCGTAATAGTTTGTGATGGAAATTTCCTTAAATGTGATTAATCTTCGGGAAAAACTCAGCTTTCATTTGATAATCTTATGGATTCATAGCGGAAGGTTTTGTTTTGATAATGTCACTTAGAAATTATGTTTGTATCTATTTGTGTGATGGTTGACTGTGTTACCAAGGGTTGCCGTAAAATATGGTTGTTTTGGGATATGGGTAATTTATTTTAAATTAACCAAACATTAGTATTGTAGTGGAGGTTTGCAAATCTTTAGTGTTATAAAAATTTGTTGATGACATTATTGTATACTCTTGTTGGACGGAACCCCCTTCTTCTCTCGCGTGTTTGCTACTAGCCTGTAAGACTTTGACCCTTCTTGGATGATTGGAAAATCTTTGTAGTTAATGGTCAAAACTAATATACTTTGCTTTCGCCTCGAAACTTATGTTGTGTGTATACTTTATCTGATTTCCGGTTTGAACTCGATTATACATGGTTTTTGTGTTAATTTTTGAAACCCGTGGTTCCCGTTCTTGGGCCGATCAACTCTTGTTCTTTTAGAAATATATTAATTTAGTCTATGCGTTTGGTACCTTTGATAAATTTCTAGATGGTTGGTGTATATATCAAATCTTAATCTAGTAATTACGGTTTAATTACTTACTTGATGGGAATTCTATTTTTGCTAGATTATTTGTTTTCTCCTTATAGGGCCAAAGGTCATTCTCTTACGATTGCTATACTTTCGTTGCTTTTACTCCTAACTCAAGTACAAGGTCTTCTCCTTCCTTGATTGGCATGATGAAGACTTTATTATAACTTGATGTGTTGATAGGGTTTAGAGGTTTGAACCAATTCTTGTAATAAAGTGCTTCCTTTTCGTGGTTGTTGTTAGATAATAGTTATGGTGGTTTTGTGTAGCCTTATCTTGCTCAATTCTCGTGAACTCGACTCTTGTAGAAAATTTGCTGCGAGATGGATTTTGCGTGTAGATGAGGGATAGAATTGTAGACTTTTGTCATCAACCTCGGTTGAGGAGTTCCTTTGCTCGAAACCTTTTTATGTTGTTCAACTATTGTTAACGTCCAAAGGGAAAGTTTAAAAGAGGATTAATGTCTTAGTATAAAGTATTGTGGACTTTGTCACCGAACTTTGGAAACCTTGTATTGTTTGACCATCATTGAAATTATAAGAAAATTTGGTTATTGTTGCTTGAGTGACTTTGTTGGAGTATCGTATTTTTAAGAATTGATGTAATCTTGTTTTGTTCTTGTAAATGAGTGTTGCTACAACCTTGCCTTGAAAATAAATTTTGAGTTAAACCTTGATATGACTTAGGAATAAGGTGTCATAAGTAAACTAACATGGGATTGTTTAATACTTCTAGAAGTTAAATTAAAAGTTGTATTCAAATAAAGAAACGTAGGGGTCACCAACTTGAGAGAAAGAAATTCTTTAAGTAAACAAGGGCAGGAATATCATTGCAAGTAAACTTTATAACATGATAACCCTAGCTCCTCTAGTGAACATTATTCCTTTTATGTTGAAATTTTTAAAATGACCCTAAGGTGAAATGAATCATTTGTTTGAAGATGATAAGATATAATCAGCCAAAGAAAACAAATTGGAGACCTCACCATCTTTCTCACCGCCATTTGGAAAGTAAATTTTTAGTCCTTGTTAATACTTTTAGCGAAGCCTAAGTAAAGTTGTTGATAATTCTCGGTTAAGAGCTCTAGCTTCAATTAAATATTGATAATAACTAATTAGGCCCTAAAGATGTTTCATCTCGACCTTCTCCCTCTAACCCTTTTCCAAGGCACCTTGTATCACTTCTCTTAAGTGTGTTGAACTTAAACCCATTTTTTTCTTGTGGGCAAAGAACGAATCTTAGTAGCGTTAGTGGTGAGCGAGATGGCCTTGTGGAATTTAAATACTCATTTTTCTTGATAAACGAATTAAGCAAATAAATGTCGTAATAGAGAATATTTAAAGATAAGTACTCGAGTGTCAAAGGAATAAAATTGGCTTGGCAAGTTGAATTATATGAATCATATCTTGAGCCTCCTTGAAAACGTAAGCTAAGAATTGCAAGATGTCCTTTTAAAATAAATAACCCTCAAGAATATCTCATTGTGGTTGGCCCTAACTGTAAGTGTGTTATGTGATTGGATTTCTATGTTGTCTTGTCAAAAAATAAAATGTATTGTCCTTGATAGGTGTGAATGTTTCCGTGCTGCCTTTATGGCCATTCTTGTATCAAGTTGTTCACAGTGTTAGTTGTATCCTTGGTGAAGACATGTTGCGTCATGTTATGTGTCAAGCAAGTAAAAAAAAAATTTATCCTGTATTTCACTGTGTTGTTCGTGTGTGGATTTTTGGGTCGCTACACTAATTTTTTTGGTTGGCTCTTTGAACCTTGTGTTTTCTTCTTGTATTGAATGCTTGTTTTGAGTGTTGACCACTCCAAGTTCTTTGAATTTCGAATTTGTGATTGAGGGAAATTTTTGGGGGCTTGTGGGACAAGTTAAACTTGTCCCACACTTCCCAAAACCCCTTACCAACCCTATCTATAGGTTGGGAAGCCAAAAAGGGGATTATTTATTATTTTGGGAAGAGAAATGTGACTTTGGAGTGCACTTCTCTTCCATTTGCATTTAATTGTGCCCTTAAGGCACATGGGTAGGGATGGAGTGTGGAAAAGAGATGTCATTCAACCCAACCACCCATTTATTGTGTTTTTGGGGTTGAGTTGACTAAGGGAGGTGGTCTTGAGGATGTGTGATGTGGCATCCTACATGGAGCCACATCATCCTCACCCTTCCCTTTTGTCTATTTATTGAAATTTCCTCTCTTGTTGAGGGGGTTAGAGGTTTTTGTTGAAGAGTTTTATTTTTTTCTTTTGGAGGAAAGGATTTTGGGAGTAAAGGAGCTTGGACTTGCATGCTTTGGATTGTTTTGGGAGGAGCTTGGACAAAGCTTCTTGGTTTAGGCTTCTTCAATGGAGAGGTAGGGACCCTTCTCTTTTTGCTTTCTTATTGTTGTTGTTATTATGCTTAAATTAGTAGAAAATGTATGTTTTTTTTTTGTGTGTTGTGGGAAAAATGGGTAGAATGCTTAAGGTGTGGTGTAGGAGAGGTCTATGGGAAAACTCATGAGGGAGGCATAAGAGTAGAATAGGTAATTGTGGAGGGAGTTTGGGAGGGATGCCCATCTTGGGTAAGAATGCTTGCATTCTTACCTTGTCCTTGAGGGAGCCATAAGAGAAGGGAGGTATAAGAGTTTGGGAGGAAAAAGGGGTACTTGAGGGAGGCATAAGAGTCATAGGGGCTTGAGCTTTATTGTGGAGGGTTTGGATGGGCATCTCATTTCAATGGGGAGGCATAAGGAAAATTTTCCCATAGTTCCTTCTCTTGTTGGCTTGGATAAAAGCTTTGTTGTGGAATGTTTTGTGTTGTTTGTGTTTTTTTTTTTTTCTTTTCTTTTGTTCTTAGTCTTGAATGTTGTGAAGAAATTTGTATTGTGGAAGCAAGTGTTGTTGCCTTGAGTTGGAGACCACCCTTTCATTGTGTTGTGTTTGGGGCTCGGGGGTCAATGGAGGAGATTGCTTCTCTTCTCCATTGAGTACTTGGTTGGGAGGAGAGTGTTGCCTCTCCCCCTATCTTGGTTGTGATTTGAGCTACTTGGAACTTCGAGCTTGGATGAAGAATACCTTGGAGCTTGTGAAGACTATTTCCATTTCCTTGATATATAATTTTGTTGTAAATTTTATGTGAAAAGAAGTTGTATTACCTTATTCTACATCTCAAAAGAAAAGGACATTGTAATCTATATTTGCACCAAAAGTCACATGGTTGAATGCAAGTTTTACTTGAAATGTGTTTACATTATTTTAAGAATTGTAAGGAAATAAAGAAAAGAAATGTGCAAAAAAAAAAAAGGGGTCTTGTGATAATATTGTAAATGTACTATTGGAAAAGTTTGTTGTAAATACTTTCTTGTGAAATGTTGGAAACTCGTATTAAGAGATGTTATATTTCATTGTGTTAATCAAATGGCATGTGTTGCAAAAGTTAGCTTCCTTCTTGTTGATAGAAAGAAACTTAAAACACAATTACTTTTAATTTGGACAACAAAGTAGTCTAAATACTAAATTATAGTAAGTATTTCTTATTTGGGACTTATTGCAAATTATTTCAACATTGTTAAAAGAAATGAAATTTACTTGCTTCTACCTTATATACAATAATTATCAAATCGTGAGAGGAAAAAGGGTTAAAGCAAATTTTTAACTTGTCAATATTTCTATCTATGTTTTATTATTATTTTGATAATAATAGTAATATTTTAATACCCTTAATAATGAAAATATTTTAACAATAATGAGAGAATGTAACGCACAAAAATACCAACACAAGAACAACACAGTGAAATACAGGATAACTTTTTTTTTGACTTGCTTTGACTCAACACGACACAACATGTCGTCACAAGGTTACAACCAACACTTGGAACCATTTGTTACGGGGAAGACCACAAGGTCAGCACGGAAACGTTCACACTTATCAAAGACAATTTATTTTTCTTTTGACAAGACAACATGAAAGTCCAATCCACATGACACACTCACGGCTAGGGCAAGCCACAGTAAGAAATGGTTAGGGTTTATTTATTTTGGTAAGACGCCCTTTAGCTCATGACTTAAGTTTTCAGAAGGAAATCAATATATGGTTTGCACAAATTCATCTCACCAACTGAGTTAATTTCTTATACACTGAAGAGTAGTTCACTTAAAGTCTTCTCCTACTTACTAAATCTTAATATCTTCCAGAAACTAACCATTGTTTTCCTTTAAGCTTGTTTAAGAGTTCACCCCAAAGGGATAGTGTTCGCTAGTTTAGCTAGGGGTATCAATTAATAAATGTTTACCTCACAAAGGATGTTTTCATTTTGATCACTCATGGAATTATTTGATTTCAAATAGATCACCTTTACATTTATTTGTTGAATATAAAATCATTATTTTTGTTTAGCTTCTTTAAGGGTTACCGACTCATTTTTCTTTACTTATAAAATATTGTCGCTAAGTCTTAGAAAGATTTAACTTAATAATTTATTCTCAAGATCAAAGTTTTACAATACTCATATCAATGTAAAGATTGAATGCCATTTCTCACAAGGATAATTTCAAGCTTAACTACACAAGAACAAGACACTTTATTTCACCATTACCAAACAATACAAGGCAAGAGATCATATCAACTCTCTTTACAAGCAATGTTACACAATTTACAACACATTGGACATTTTTTTACAAGGAACTTCATAATGGTACAGATGAAACTTTTACACTCTTTTCTTCTAGTCTACTCGCATAATCCATCTGCACAAATATTAACTAAAGTCAGTTCGCAAGAACTGAGCATGTTAAGGCTACACAATGCAATAGTAAGCTAACAATTAACAATATCAAGAAAAGAATATTCTAAATTCAGAAATGGATTAAAACACAACTCACAACTCCAATATTAATCTCATGAGAGAGAAAACTAAATCATCCAACAAGGAGAAAGTCCAAATACTAGTAAGAACAAAATTACATAAATCAAGGCAAGACCTTATGGGTTGGGAACAAGAAAGTCAAGAGTGTTGATATCTCCTTCATGTAATGCTATGGGTTACGTGATAGGAATCCAAAATTTACTCCATCCAACTAAAGGGGTCCAAGAGAAGACAAAGCGTACTAATTATGATCGTAGGCGCGAAGCAAAAATGACGTTATCCAATTCTTCCAGGGGGCTCCAAAGTAATATGGGTTCGATGCCCTTAAAAGAACGCAACTATAGTTTTGGTTTTAACCAAGGAGTTTACCACTACCTCCTTATCGGATTTCTTAAAACGTAGTACTAGTTAACCAAAACAAATCCACTTTTCCAAACGCGTACGAAAGAGACACAGAAAGGGCCATTATTCTACCAACAAACCCTATCCTAATCGTCAACTTCTCTACATAATATAAGGGAAGACTAAACCCAAAAGTCGTTAATAATTTTTTTATATAATTCAGACAATGTCAATAAACATTAAAATAAAAATTGATTTCCCTAACAAGGCCACAAACTGGGACCTTTTTGTAACCAAGTTTGAAGTATACGGTATTCGAGTTCGAAAACAAAGGGATTCGATACGCAGAGGGCAAAACACCAACGATGCCCCAGACTCAAAAGACCTTACCACGAGTACAAGCACAAACCAAGAACCAACGCACATAGCTATCAGGAAGGTTACGCAGTGCAGTCAGGCCTAGAAGTTCTATGGACTCCTTGCCAAAGGTATAGAAGATGGAAAATTTTACCCGATCCATGTGGGCTTATCGAGGAAAAGTCTTAGCAAATATCAAACAGATAAATATAACAGCCACCTATGATATTATCACTGAAATCAGCTGTCATCTAACAGGAAACGAGTTCACGAGTCCAATACCATGGATTCACCTACAACTTTTGTTTCAGTCCAGCTAGTAATAGGTTGCTTGCGACCCTTAATAAAAATTGTAGAAATTTCATTCAGTTAAACTTACAATGTTTCCCCTTGCTTTAATCAAACAAGAGTTTACATCAAGAAATAGGTATAGTAATACTCTCAACACGTGGAGGCCAAAATAGATGCCAGGTTATCCCTCATCTAGACTAGGTACAACAGTAACCATGTATGTACAGTTCTAAAACAAACCCCAAATGCCATTTTCTAATCAAACATAAAGTAAGGAATGCCCATAGGCTTAAACAAGTTTCAGACACAACGTCACTATTAATGTACCTTTTAGCAAGACAAGAGAGCCTTAAACAGGAAATGCGTATTTATTCAACCAAAAGAGGTATGTAGGCTTAACCTTCTATTTAGTAACCTTCAATTATAACTACCATCACAGAATTCTTTTAAAAGAGGGTCATATAAGCAAACCAAAACTCAATAATGTTTCCTTCCCTACGAACTAGACTGCCTCACTCAATATTGCAGTAACCCATTTAGACAAATATGAAATAGAGTAAGCTATAAGAGAGGAAGGAACATTCCAAGCAAAATCAGTGAAATTGGAATAAGATTTAAAGGAACAACCACACAATCAGGCAGTGATATAAACAACCATGAAAACATCTAGTCTAGGCGCCATTCAAGAGGAAAGAAAATTCATTTCAAGATACTGAAAGAAGGTAGAAAACTATTACAAGGGGTAGATTTAACATGCCTGGTTTAAAACGCCATCTCCACATGCCTATGATTGTTTCAATGATGTTGCTTGCCTTTAACCCAAAGTGCTTTGCGAGCTCGAGCTAGCGCCACAATCACGCAGTGAAAAACAGCTACAAACCAACCCCATGATTTGAAGCTCGGACACGAGACATATTGATTACACCACGCTCCTGGCTCGGGTAGGCATCTACCGTGATGATACACAACCTTTTCCTTCATCAGATTTGGGGATAGCGTCAAAATCTCGGTGCAAACATTGCAGCTGTAGCTTGCTAGATCTGGTTCCTCCATAAATTCCCTCAGACACACTGCATCTGTCATATATGTGAGAACTGTTTTATGATATGTACAGTCTTCAAACTCAACAGAATAACCCACATCATGACCTAGTTTAACACCCATTTCCTGTGCAACTCGAGAAGCCACACTCATTGTTGCGACTCCATGTGGCTGTGTGCACCCAATCTTCCCTAGTTTTGTATACCCTGCTTCATATAAATACTGAGGTATCTGTGTCGTCTTCCCTGATCCAGTCTCCCCCACAACAACAACAATCTGATGATCATTTATGACCTGAATCAACTCTTCTCTCAAAGCATCGATGGGAAGCATCTTCCTTTCTTGCTGGAGAGACATTGTTTTTAGCTTAGTATTATCATCATGGTCATCCTCATCCTTATCTCCTTCAAGTACTGATGCCATGATAAACTGAACTTCATCTTCGTCCTCATGTTTATTCAATTCAACACTTTTCTTATCGGCCTCAGCCATGATCTTGCTAATAAAAAAAATATCTACTTAAAACAAACACTAGAGCGAAATCCTAAATGTAAATACCTGTCCACCTGCTTCAGTATCATCAATGCCCTTTGACAAGAATCTGAGCCTTCACGTCCTGTAATAGTTTACTGTTTCCTTAAAAGAAAATCCCTGTGAAAGAAATCTCTAAAAATACATCTCTTTCCCCCAGTGAAGAACACAAGAATATCTCCTAAAAGCTCTTGCAAGGCAAACTGTGCTTCATGAATATTCAGACAAGATACAGATCCACGACTGAGAGATTCTCTTCCATGCGTTACAGCGTAAAACAAGTAAAGTCTCAACAGAGAATCTCTGTAATAAATTTCATCGGGTCTCCTGGCAACACTCTCACTGTCACTTAATCGATTTTGATGAAAATATCTTAAAGGAGAGTCCCGAATTTTGAGGATGCGTTGATACTGAACAGATAACAGTGCAGTTGGACACCCTGCTCGTTGGAAGCACTTAAAACAGCGTCTGCCACAGCTGCAAGATTTGATCGAGCTCCTTCCATGATAAATTCACCACCTGGACAGAAGCGACTTTCCAAAACGAAAATGCAAGACAGCTCAACCAAAACTTTATCTCGTTCTTCTACTACAGCGGTGAGATTTTGCAACAGCTGGTCATGGCTGTGGTCGCGTGCAACCAGAACAGCATGATCAACACCCAAGGCTCCCTGGGGACGCCCTGCAGCACCTGTCACGCTTAACTCATTCTGACCTCTACGAGAAGGGAGGGAGGAACAGGCGGCTGCAACCAGAACAACATTTAGCAACAAAACACTCGGCCCCCATTCTAACCAGGACCCGCCAGGAGGAAAATCGTTGTGAAAACAGCCTGAGCGGCCATGGCAAGGAGAGGAACAGCAACAGAAAAGTTCCCAAACACCTGCGACTCCATTGGCCTGGGGTTTTTCCACACCATGGCCTCTCAAATCCCAACAAAACCAACCTCCTTGATCACGCGGCCAAAACAGTCAAGGGGAGCAGTTAGCACGGGGCGCGAGAAATTTGCCAATCCAAGGAATTAAAGGAGGTGGGGCGGCTGGCAGAGGTAAGGCTGGCACCAGCAGATAGAATTTGACTTTAAAAATCATGTCCCCTCCAACCTGCGCCACACACCTACTCTCCCTTCTTTCCCACGCAAACCCTGCTTTCCTTCATTTATTATTTTTACTTATATTTTATTTCATTTCATTAACATCAATAGTAAGTTTGTAACTCAACTATAACATCCGAAGCGCTACTGCGAGCAAACAAGCATACAAAACTATAGAACAAAGTAATAGACCTGGTTTACGCTAAGTCGCATTTTAAATTTCGGCATTCTATCTATTTCTGAATTAAATATATCAATCAAACATACAATGACACGGTTCTATCGAACACGGTAGAATATTCATTTTATGACATTACAAATACAACAATAATATTATCTGAAGAAGAAGGTTCCCTCAATTTGGAACTCTATCTCCACGAATGAGAAACCGTCACATAAACAACATGCGCGTTTACCTGCCATGAACATTATAAATACTAAAATCTTTAATCCATCCACGTTAGTTCACTGACTGGTTAAACTTCGTTGAATTAATATATATGTGATATATGGACAAGATTGCAGTTCAATGGTGAGGATGAAGGTTCGTTAAGTATAAATTCCTTACAATTTTTTTAGATAGATAAAGAAATAAATAAGATCCTGACTTTCCCTAGTCAAAGGAAGGCTTTCGTATACGATATAGATATACCTAAATTTAACGAGAGTAAACAACTGTATGTTAAAGGCTTCGAGTATAAATATACGCTTACTCAACAAGTATTAACAGTTATATATAGTAGGTTTTGATATAGAGATATGTTTATCACACAAATGTTATAAACTATATGTTAAAAGTTTCAATAGAAATATACACATAGTCAACATATACTGCAACGACCCAACAAGGAAAGGGTCACTACGCCATGAACACAGGTAAGCTGCAAATGGGGCATTACAGAGAAATTATTATAAAAATATTTTAATATTAAAAACTCGTTAATTTTATCTTCTTTTAAAAAAAAATGTGTTGTTGCCACACACACACACACACATATAGTACGTATATATAATAAAAATAAAAAAAATAAAAAAAAAAATTAGAAAAACAAAAAAAAAGAAATAAACTTAAATTTACAAGTTATTCGGCATGTGTGCAGGCCGCGGCCATCAAAGTTTTGGCTGTTTTAATGGTTGGGGAGCACCGACCCAACCCCAACCCATATACTTATATGGGGTGGGGGTGGGGTCGGCGCCTCCCCCATTAACACCGCCCACCGTTAAAAAGAATGCGTGCCCCCAAAATTGTATTCAAACAAAAAAAATAACAAAAGAAAAAGAAGAATGCGCAGCCATTGAACCTTGTGTTGGCCCGTATGTGGCTCCGGCGTTCGCCTCCTCTTCCATGGCCATTCGTACATATATATATGTACATATATATGTACATATATATAGCCGTGCGCACGTGGTTCGGGTAACCCAAACAATCAAAATCAAAGCAGATCTATGCAAGAAGAATTCATCCATTAAAGCTCTAAGCTTGAAAATTGATCTAGTAAAGCTCCCATGGCTGTAATGGCCTCCATAGCATGACCTCCTTCTTCCTTCTCCCTTAACTGCAAGTAAAAAAAAAGGGGGGGAAACAAAAGAAATGAGAGTTTGGGGTTTTTTAAAAAGAATATATGACAATCTATAAAGATTTCTAGGGTTTCTTTGTCAAACCTAGATCTAAGGGCTAGGAAATATTAGATCCAATGGTGGAGGATATACCCTACATTCACTTAAGTGATGGGTTTATTTTTGGTAGGAATGAAAAATAGAAATAAAAGGGGGAGAAAGCTAGCAAAAGGGTGCACACTTGACCCTTCACGAAAGTGTTTAATTACTTTATAGGTATGACTTTGAGCCAAAGATTTTGGGTCTTGCCTGACTAAACGTTAAAATTAAAATTGAAGGTCTTTAAATAAATTAATTTAGTTGGGATTAATGGAGTCATGTTTTGAGCAGCTGATGAAGTTTTCCTAAATAAACCTTAGAACCTTGTTGGTAAAAGAACGAAAATGTAATATTAATTTTGTAAATTGAGGCGGTCTTAATGGAACGATAAACGTCTCCGATGCCTTGTAATTGTTTAAAAACGGAATAGAAAAAAAAATTATTTCATAATTTTTCTTACTAAACCCAAGTTGTTCTTGGATCTTGTGCGAAGCTTTTACCAAAGGCGTTACATAATAAATCATAAGCTTATTTAATTTTTTTAATTTTTTTAATTTAATATATCTTTGCTAGTTACTTAATTTTTAAACTAGAATTTTAACCAAAAAAATTAACATTTCTATTTATTTTAATTAGTTTTTTATTTTACTAGTTTACTTTTATGAATTTAAATATCACATTTTACTATAAAATATTTTTAAAAAATTAAAATTCCTAATTTTCATTTTTGATTTTCCTTTTACTTTTATTTCTAATTGAAATAGATCCTAATTTTAAATTATTTATTATTTATATTGTATTGAATATTTATTTCATTTTAATATTAACTTTCCACATCTTTTTTTACCAATTTTTATTTTTTAAAATTTCTTTTCATGAATTTTCGTACTTTTAATAATTTTTACGTTTTTAATTTCTTATTTTTACTAATTTTTAACATTTTCTAATGTTAAAATTAAAAAATCATAACTTGTTTAATTTTTAATATTTATTATATCTTTGCATTATTCAAAAATTTAATTAAAGAGTCTAAAAAAATATCGATTAAAATATTTAAAATAAATACATGACTATTAAATTAGAATATAATACCAACATTCAATATTACAATTGTACAATTATTAATATAACGTATCAATTTCAAATTTGGATTTATTTAGTTTTTATAAATAATTAAATAATTATAAATAAAAATACAAATTGACAATTATTAATATAATATTATCATTATTTCATTTATAAACAAATAACAATAAAGAATATTATAATACATTCAACATTTTAAAAGTTTATTAAGAAACATATAAAATATATAATAAATAAATCTATTATAGTATTATTATTGATATTATCCTATTTTAAACAAAGACAGTCAACATTCAAAAATAAAGACAAGTTTAAAACAAAAATCATATTTAAAATAAAATATCGATTAAAATATTTAAAATAAATACATGACTATTAAATTAGAATATAATACCAACATTCAATATTACAATTGTACAATTATTAATATAATGTATCAATTTCAATTTTAAATTTCAAATTTCAATTTATTTAGTTTTTATAAATAATTAAATAATTATAAATAAAAATACAAATATATTACAATCAGACTTATTAATTAATGTAATTTCATTTTAAATTTCAAATTTCGATTTATTTAGTTTTTATAAATAATTAAATAATTATAATAATAATAATAATGACATTATGATATAATATTATCAATATTTCAATAAACGATTATTATAATATATATTTTATTATTACCTTCTTTATATCGATTGAGTTATCATATCATCCTCTATAATTGATAATTATTTTACAAGTGTTATCATTAAACTATCCTTTTTATTTGTTTCGATATCATCCTCTCTATCATTAAAATATCCTTTTGAATTGTTTTTCGCCCCCGCTGATCGAGCCTCGTTGCGCAAATGAGGAAGAGTATGTTTTGTGGTGGCGCCACGGTTTGGGAGTGGCGTTCGCGTAAATATTTCATTTAATTACTCAACCCCGTTCTCCTCCTGGGTCGACCGATCCCGCAATCTTAGAATTGTTTTAAATTACTAATTTTAAATATAGATTTTTATGTCCCCAACCTACCTTGTCTCTCCCTTTTGATCTCCTTGTGTACCACGTTTGGCGTGGGGAAGGAAAGGTTAATGATTTTTTTGACCTTGTTTCCTTGGTCGGCTGGAGGTGGGTGGCTTTAATGGCCACCTGCCATTGCATTAAAAACCCCCTGCACCTTCTTGGCGTGTTCAACTTCCTGGTTGGTGGCCGCACATGCCCATTTATTAAAATGTTGACTTGCAATCTACTGTCTCACGTGGTCTACCTGTTGTTTTCGCCTAAACCACGAATGCTTGTTTACGCACTCCATCAAATGCCGTAATGATGAATTCTACAACGTGTTCGGATAGTGGATTCATTGATGGTGAAATGAAGGTCTATCGCCCTGATGTTGCGAGGGTGGGTGTGGGTTCTCAAAATCGTGTTGCCTGCAGCAGTATCAGTGGAGCGTAGAACTGAAATTCTCCTAGGAAAGTGCCGTGAGGAAGTAATTGGCTATATGCAGTAGCTACAGGGTAGAGAAGTAAACTTATCTCAGAAAATCAGTGGCCTCCAGAGAGAGTTAAGTGCGACAGCTGCCGCAGTGATCCCAAGGAACCGTTGGTGTTGATCCTGATGTTCTGGTTGCACGCGACCATAGTCGTGATCAGTTGTTGCAAAATCTTGCAGCTGTAGTAGAAGAACGAGATAAAGTTTTAGTTGAGCTGTCTTGCCTTTTCATTTTGGAAAGTCGCTTCCGTCCAGGTGGTGAATTTAACATGGAAGAAGCTCGATCAAATCTTGAGGCAAGTTTTGCAAGTGAGGCTGAGATTGCGTTCACTACTGTTTCTAGTACTGACCGGAAGTTATTCCAGCGCCTAGCCCATGGGTTTGATATGGTGGTTATAGATGAAACTACAAGCTAGGGAAGTAGGCGTGTTACCTCCACCTTCTTGAGTGCTGCGTAGATTGTTGATGAATTTGGAAGACTAATGAGGGAAGGGGCCAGTGACAGTGAATCAGATGGTGTTCTATATGGTGGGAAAGCACATAAAACATCTCGAAGTCGGAGCATCAGTCGGTCTCCTGTTGGCAGGAGTCGAAGGAGGAGGAGTCCGAGTCCACGAAGGAGAAAGGGTAGGAGGAGCAGATCTCACAGTTGGTCACCGAGGAGAAAAAGGAGCAGAAGCAGGACACCTCCACCTGATTTCAGGCGTGGCGATGAACATGTGGAGGGAAGAAAGAGGAGGGGCACTGTTCCAGAATGCATTTATTTTAAGAGAGATGGTAGGTGTTTCCGAGGAGCATCGTGTAGGTTTATCCATCATGAGGTCCCTTCTGAAAATATTAGCAAGTTGACTGGTGGTGAAAAGAATAGAGAATACAGAGAGTCTGGGCAGGACTTTCAAGGCTCCCATACTGCCATAGAAATATCTGCTAACATAGAGGAAGGTAATGTGAAGAGCGTATCTCAAGATGGACTTTCTAGTCACCAAGGTGGATTCATTTTAGAAGAAAATCCAACCGAAAAGGAAAAATAGTTAAATGAGGCTTCATTGAGTGAAAAAGTAATGTCAGGATGGAGTGAAAATCATGATTTACAGCCACCAGTACTAAAGGTGAGTACTGATTCCCAGATACCTGAAGAGAATGCAAATCCTGATTCTGATTCACATCCAATACCTTCAGAAAATGAAGCATTTCTGAGCGCTTCCAACAAGCAGGTTGTCCAACTATGTTGTTATCTGTTCAGTATTGAATGCATCCTCAAATTTGGGATTCTCCTTCAAGGTATTTTTTTATCAAAATCGACTATGTGACAGTGAGAGTGTTACCAGGAGACCTGATGAAGTTTATTGCAAAGATCCTCTATTGAAACCTTTCTGCTTGTTTTCGATGTAACTCATGGAAGAGAACCTCATAGAGGCCGATCTGTTTCATATCAGAATATTCATGAAACACAATTTGCTTTGCTATTATATGAGCTTCTTCAACGAGTCACTAAGTTGGCAGGCATAAAGTTTTCTGTTGGAATTATCACACCTTACAAGCTACAGCTGAAATGTTTGCACCGAGAGTTTGATGTTGTCCTCAAACCTGATGGAGGAAAAGGTTATTTATCATTACGGTAGATGCCTTTCAGAGCCAGGAGCGTGATGTAATCTTTATGTCTTGTGTCCGAGCTTCAAATCATGGGGTTGGCTTTGTAGCTGTTTTTCACCGCGTGAATGTGGCGCTAGCTCGAGCTCGCAGAGCACTTTGGGTTAAGGGCAAGCAGCTGCATTGAAACAATCATATGCATATGGAGATGGCATTTTAAACCAGGCATGTTAAACCTGCCCCTTGCAATCTTCTGCTACCCTTTTATTATGTCATGAATTGAATGTCCTTCTATTTTTTTTTTTTATCTGTTATGGCTTTAGAATGGGCTTCTGCTTTTTCCTTGTGAATCGACCCAAATTGAAGGAATGGAAGGACTGTTGGGAGTTGTTTGTTTTTTTCATACCACAGTAAAGAATCTGTGATAGCATGTATACACTCCTTTCTGCCTCGTTTTTTTTTTCGAAATAAAAGAGTAACTGCCATGTGATAGCAAAATAATGGTTGATGTTTTATACTGTGGGTGTTAGATCTTTAACCTGGGTGTTTCCTGCTTAATTCTTCAATTCGGGTGACGTTTAGAGACAATAGTGAACAATGGCCATTGAGTTCGATTTCTAAACCAGCAGTAGCAGATATAAACTTGAGCCATGAATAACGTTAGTGGATATTTGTAGATTTGTCGACTCATGGCCAGTTTTAGGCTAAGTGTTTGTTTTTGTCTTGGTAAAATATTTTCTTGGGCTGAATCTGTGTGTAGACCTCGCATAGTGAGCATGATGTTTTCTTAGAGGCCTATGTGAGTGAAATATTGACTGCTCAATACAGATCCTGTGACGTGAGACACTGTATCATAAGATAAAAGAGTTCAATCGAACTCTGTAGTAGCAGATGTTTTCTTTGGAGCGACTATGAGGATAGGTCGAGTAGACTGTCGTGAAATAGATGGGTATGCCCAAACTATTCATATGTTGTTTTAGAGATGGAAGAGAAGGCATAGTTCGTAGGAAGAGTATTTTGCTTTGTATTCCTCCTTCGCTGACTGTTAACCTTGTGATTGGTGACTCGAGTTGGGTCACGGTAGAGGATCTTGTGTCGATTCACTTATACTTTCAACAGACTATCCCTTTCTTGTTTAAATCCAAGTATCGAATGAAATGGGTTCCTATTAAATCCATTTTGTAGCTTAGAAAACCTTCAATAATTCAAGTAGGGACTTTCGAGTAAGTGTTGACGAGGCATGTATGAAAATAGAATGGTTACCTTTCTTGAATTGGGTTAGACTTGTATGAAAATGGAAAAGGTAGGAATCGACTCAGTTACATATTTTGGTGAGCTAAGTCCTTAACTCTTACAATGATCATACGAGTGGTGGATTACGGGTTTATTACTGTTTATGTGATGTAAGATAATAACAACCTTTGGTGAAAAGACCTCTTCTTGATCCTTGCTTGTGTAATCCAACTATAGTTGTTGAATGTAATTTAGTTGGATAGAATCTAATTTATTTAACTTCTTGAAGAAAAATAATTAGGTTCGGTGAGAATTACTTGGCATTTTGAATCTTCAGATTCAGTTTTTGTGTTGTGAGTATTATATGTATGTTGGTTTATTCAGTCGAGTGAAGTTAACTTTAATCTTTGACTGATTTGTGTTCATATATGGTTGGGGCCTATATTCTTCCTAAAACAAGGATGTGTGTTAATGCAGTCTTGTTACCAAGCAATTTTGAATATGTTAAGTCATTTGACTGATCTTTATCCTTTTGGTTAAAAATAATAGAATGATGTTTGGGTGTTAGATTTCAATCACGTAATCCGTAGGATTACATGACTGAAATCTTAATACTCTCAGCCTTGTTGTCTTCACCAATAAGGTCTCACCTTGATTATCTTTGGAATATTTCTCTCACTTGAATATTGGGATTCCTCCTTGTTGGCTGGTATAAATCTCGTCATCTTGTGAAACATATTGATTAGTGGTTTGTGATTTGATCCATTCTTGAGTTTAGAATTTTACTTTCATGATATTATAAAATGTTAGCTTACTGTTGCAATGGGTAGTCTTAACATGCTCAGTTCTAGCGAACTGACTCTAGTTAATATTTGTGCAGATGGATTATGCGAGTAGACTAGAGGAAAAGGGTGTTAAGGGTTCATCTGTACAATTTATGAAGTTCCTTGTAAAAATGTCCAATGTGTTGTAAATTGTGTAACATTGCTTGTAAAGAGAGTTTATATGACCTCTTGCCTGGAATTGTTCGGAGAATTACGTGAAGTAGTAGTTTGTCCTTTTTGTATTTTGGTTGGTAACTCTTCTTAGTGAGAAATAATATTCAATCTCTTCACTGGCATAAGCATTGTAAAACTTTGATCTTGAGAATTAAGTGTTAATTTAAATCTTTCTAAGACTTTGTATTGATGGGTTATATGTAAGCTTTAATGGGGTGGCTTTTCCTTACAGAAGTTACCTAAAAGTTTTATTCAAAGAAATATGTTGTGGTTTAGATCCCCTTGTAAACAAACAATACCTTAAGTAATCAAGAGTGAGACCATCCTTGCAAAGTGATTTTATATAACGTGTTATCCCTAACTGAACTAGTAAACACTACTCTTTTGGTGAACGCTAAAGACAAGCTTAAAGGAAAACAATGGTTAGTTTCTAATAAGATTTAACAAGTAAGAGAAGAAAATTTTGAAACCACTCAATTTATCTCTCAGCCTATTTAAAAGTAAGTAGCTTCCTCTTGATAAGCTCTTTCGGTGAAGCCTAAGTAAGAGCGCTAATTAACTACGTATAAAACCTCAAGCTTCAATTAAACCTTAGTAAGATCTAATGACGTCTTAAGGGTGAACTCATTTGACCTTCTTCTCTTAAGTTTGTTGAACGTGAACCGATGTTGTCATAAGGGCATGAACGAGTTCTAGTAACGTAAGTGTGAATAGATGGCCTTATGGAATTAAATTACCATCTTTATCAAATAAATATATATAAAAAAATAATGGTTATAAAGGAGAAGACTTTAAGCGAACTACTCTACAGTGTATAAGAACATAACTCAGTTGGTAAGATGAATTTGTGCGAATCATATATTGAATCCTTCTGAAAACTTAAGTCATGAGTAAAGGGTGTCTTATCAAAATAAATAACCTCCAATCATTTCTTATTGTGGCTTGCCCTAGCTGTGAGAGTGTCATGTGGTTGGGCTTCTATGTTGTTCTGTCAAAAAAAAAAAAAAAAAAAGTATATTGTCCTTGATAGGTGTGAACATTTCCGTGCTGCTTTATGGCCATCCTTGTATCGAGTTGTTCACAGAGTTAGTTGTATCCTTGGTGATGACATGTTGCATCATGTTATGTGTCAAGCAAGTCAAAAAAAAAATCTTGTGTTTTACTGTGTTGTTTGTTTGTGAATTTTTGGGTAGTTACACTTGGTATCAGAGCGTAGGTTCATGCTCTCGAACCTATGGGCCGGATTGGTGTTGTATGGTGATGTTACATGATGGTGATGGTGTTACATGATGTTGTTTCATGGAGATGATGGTATTGCATGATGATGATTTATATTGGAAGAGTAATGTGCTTTAAGTGTGATGTGATCCATGTCGTATAATTGTGATATTGTGAAACGCACGTGATGTGTATGTCACTTTGTGCGTGTTTGTGATCATGTTGATATGTTTGGGATGGGATTATTCTCTCTCCTTCTTGTGGATTCTATGAAGAATTCACGTGTGAATTATTGTTTGTGATGTGTGAAAAGAATTGTAATGTGGATGACATAGTGTTGGAGCATTTGACATATTGTGGTATGTAGGTATATCAATGTGTTGTGTGACTAGATTGGTGTTAAAAGAAATGAGTTGTATCATGATGTTTTACCATGTTTTTGAGAAATGTGTATGAAAACGCACGTGATGTGTATGTCACTTTGTGCATGTTTGTGATCATGTTGATATGTTTGGGATGGGAGTATTCTCTCTCCTTCTCGTGGATTCTATGAAGAATTCACGTGTGAATTATTGTTTGTGATGTGTGAAAAGAATTGTAATGTGGATGACATAGTGTTGGAGCATTGTGACATATTGTGGTATGTAGGTATATCAATGTGTTGTGTGACTAGATTGGTGTTAAAAGAAATGAGTTGTATCATGATGTTTTACCATGTTTTGGAGAAATGTGTATACCACCTTGTTATGTAGCAATGGATGTTATGTTGAGATGTACTATGTTCCTCGTATGTATGACTGTGTAAATATGTAATGCTTCATGTTGTGATTTTGGGTCATACGGTGAGTGTATGAACCCTATCGTATGGTGATTGCACTTTGGGTGCAGAAAGTGGTAAAGTGATGTGTTACACTCAGTGAATGTATGATCGTGATCTACCCTGTATATGTACCATATGTAAGACGTTATGGTAGTTATGTGTGTGCCACCGTTATGTTAGTGATGTTGTTGTATGTTATGTTGTGAACCTTACGCTAACCAATCCTGAGGGAAATCGGTAGAGGTGTATGTTGAGAGTGAGGAATGGTGTACCATGGGTCAATAACTCGAGCCAAAACTCGGTTTAGTAGATAACATGTGATTCTTTCCTCTCTCCCTATGTGGTTGTATGTACGCAACCTAAGTGCAACTATGACTATGTTTAGCCTTGTCGAAGTGGTGGCGGGATGATTCAGATGGAGGTGATGACAGTTGTATTATTGATACATATTTTGCGAGCTGAGGCTCGATGTTCCGAGTGCTAGCAACTCGTTGAGTACCCCTTTGGTGGCTAGATAAGGCCACACAGTTATCGTAATGTGACATTATTATAAGTTGATTTTATTCGTAATTGAGCTTTTTACCCTATTTTGTAAGGACCAACAACTTTTCTTGATTGCCATGCTTTACAATTTTGGGCATTTCCTTGGTTTGTGGCACTAACATGGGGATTTTGATACTAACTATGGCTATTTGGCCATTTATTTTGCTTGATTTTGGGTCTTCTTTTAAATTTGGAATTTTTACCGCCTTGCCCAAGGCTTGTACTTTGCCACTTGGCACTTTGGATTGGATTGTTGTGCTGGTTCTATTGTCGTGATGTGTGGAATAGGGTCATAGGATGCACCATGGATTGGTTGGACCTATGGACCCGCTTCGTTGTATGGGGGTACGCCCCAAGGAGTTACATATAACTAGCGGGTTGTTGAACCACGCGTTATTATGTCACTTGGGTTAGGAGTGTTCGAACTCTATGTGTCTTGGACCATAGGGTCAACCGGCCTCCTTGAGGGAGGAGGCATAAGAGTTTGAGGGAGGAGAGGGAGGCATAAGAGCTTGAGGGAGGCATAAGAGAGTTCGAGGGAGGCATAAGAGTTTGAGGAGGCATAAGAGGAGGGAGGCATAAGAGACTCGAGGAGGCATAAGAGACTTGAGGGAGGCATAAGAGTTTGAGGGAGGCTTATGATATTTGTCTGTATGGTTGATGTTTCAGGATATATGTTGAGTTATTGTGATGTTTGGTAGTGGTCTTTTGATGTATGTGTTACTCATGTCAGATGGATATGTGTTGTGATGTTGTGGATATGTCATTGATGCCCTTGTGGGCCCTATGTACATGTAGTTTGGTTTGGTGTTATGTGAAAATTTCATACGTGGAATTGAGGAAATGTCTGGTGGATTGTAGTACTCTTTTGTTTGAGTATTTTATATGTCAGTCATTGATGTGTGACGTGTACTATGTTATGTGGAGTGTGCCTATTCTATTCCGTATTTGTGTAACCTTTTGTGGTGTAATACAATCTTGAAGTATATACTTGTGTACTTGTGAATCCGTAGGGTCTTGTGAACCTGATAGGGTGTTGTGTTAGCAGCTCATGTTGGGCACCCACAATAAGGAATAAATCAAAACTCTTCAATGATGATTTTTTAAAAAGAAACTAAAACTAGAAATAATGATAATGGAAAGAGACTAATGAAATGATGAACAAGAAAGAACTGCCAATCTTCACAGAACATTGAAAGTTAAAAATTCTACCAAATGTTCCTAAGGCTACCTTGTGACCGTGCTTTAATCAACTAAAATTTTAAACCATAGGGTGTACTTTCTCCTTTACCTGTTCTTGGTTGCGAACCATTTTCTTTCCTCTATGTAATGTCGCATCGAGGACGATGCTTTCTTAAGGGGAGGAGAATGTAATGCCCTGTTCTACGTTACACCTGTTCATCCTGTGGCGATCGAGTGCTAAGCATGGAGTGTCGTTGTGCCTTCATCGACCTCGATTGCTGACCATTATGACTATAATTGATAATTATTTTACAAGCTGTAAAATGATAATAATAATAATAATAATGACATTATGATTGTATTATCGATCAACGATTGTATTTTATTATTACCTTCTTTATATCGATTGTTATCGATATCATCCTCTGTTATCGTTAAACTATCCTTTTGATTTGTTTGTCGCTCCCGCTGATCGAGCCTCGTTGCGCAAATGAGGAAGAGTATGTTTTGTGGTGGTGCCACGGTTTGGGAGTGGCATTCACGTAAATATTTCATTTAATTACTCAACCCCGTTCTCCTCCTGGGTCGACCGATCCCGCAATCTTAGAATTGTTTTAAATTACTAATTTTAAATATAGATTTTTATGTCCCCAACCTACCTTGTCTCTCCCTTTTGATCTCCTTGTGTACCACGTTTGGCGTGGGGAAGGAAAGGTTAATGATTTTTTTTGACCTTGTTTCCTTGGTCGGCTGGAGGTGGGTGGCTTTAATGGCCACCTGCCATTGCATTAAAAACCCCCTGCACCTTCTTGGCGTGTTCAACTTCTTGGTTGGTGGCCACACATGCCCATTTATTAAAATGTTGACTTGCAATCTGCTGTCTCACGTGGTCTACCTGTTGTTTTCTGCCCTAAACCACGAATGCTTGTTTGCACTCCATCAAATGCTGCAACAGATGAATTGCTACAGCGTGTTCTAGATAGTGGATTCATTGATGGTGAAATGAAGGTCTATCGCCCTGATGTTGCGAGGGTGGGTGTGGGTTCTCAAAATCGTGCTGCACAGTAGTATCAGTGGAGCGTAGAACTGAACTTTTCCTAGGAAAGTGTCGTGAGGAAGTAATTGGCTTTATGCAGCAGCTACAGGGTAGAGAAGTAAACTTATCTCATAAAATCAGTGGCCTCCAGAGAGAGTTAAGTGCGACAGCTGCCGCAGGGTGATCCCAAGGAACCGTTGGTGTTGATCCTGATGTTCTGGTTGCACGCGACCATAGTCGTGATCAGTTGTTGCAAAATCTTGTAGCTGTAGTAGAAGAACGAGATAAAGTTTTAGTTGAGTTGTCTTGCCTTTTCATTTTGGAAAGTCGCTTCCATCCAGGTGGTGAATTTAACATGGAAGAAGCTCGATCAAATCTTGAGGCAAGTTTTGCAAGTGAGGCTGAGATTGCGTTCACTATTGTTTCTAGTTCTGACCGGAAGTTTTTCCAGCGCCTAGCCCATGGGTTTGATATGGTGGTTATAGATGAAGCTACAAGCTAGGGAAGTAGGCGTGTTACCTCCACCTTCTTGAGTGTTGCGTAGATTGTTGATGAATTTGGAAGACTAATGAGGCAAGGGGCCAAAGGATGTGAATCGATGGTGTTCTATATGGTGGGAAAGCACATAAAACATCTCGAAGTCGGAGCATCAGTCGGTCTCCTGTTGGCAGGAGTCGAAGGAGGAGGAGTCCGAGTCCACAAAGGAGAAAGGGTAGGAGGACCAGATCTCACTTTTGGTCATCGAGGAGAAAAAGGAGCAGAAGCAGGACACCTCCACCTGATTTCAGGCATGGCGATGAACATGTGGAGGGAAGAAAGAGGAGGGGCACTTTCCAGAATGCATTTATTTTAAGAGAGATGGTAGGTGTTTCCGAGGAGCATCGTGTAGGTTTATCCATCATGAGGTCCCTTCTGAAAATATTAGCAAGTTGACTGGTGGTGAAAAGAATAGAGAATACAGAGAGTCTGGGCAGGACTTTCAAGGCTCCCATACTGCCATAGAAATATCTGCTAACATAGAGGAAGGTAATGTGAAGAGCGTATCTCAAGATGGACTTTCTAGTCACCAAGGTGGATTCATTTTAGAAGAAAATCCAACCGAAAAGGAAAAATAGTTAAATGAGGCTTCATTGAGTGAAAAAGTAATGTCAGGATGGAGTGAAAATCATGATTTACAGCCACCAGTACTAAAGGTGAGTACTGATTCCCAGATACCTGAAGAGAATGCAAATCCTGATTCTGATTCACATCCAATACCTTCAGAAAATGAAGCATTTCTGAGCGCTTCCAACAAGCAGGTTGTCCAACTATGTTGTTATCTGTTCAGTATTGAATGCATCCTCAAATTCGGGATTCTCCTTCAAGGTATTTTTATCAAAATTGACTATGTGACAGTGAGAGTGTTTCCAGGGGACCTGATGAAGTTTATTGCAAAGATCCTCTATTGAAACCTTTCTGCTTGTTTTTTATGTAACCCATGGAAGAGAACCTCATAGAGGCCGATCTGTTTCATATCAGAATATTCATGAAACACAATTTGCTTTGCTATTATATGAGCTTCTTCAATGAGTCACTAAGTTGGCAGGCATAAAGGTTTCTGTTGGAATTATCACACCTTACAAGCTACAGCTGAAATGTTTGCACCGAGAGTTTGATGCTGTCCTCAAACCTGATGGAGGAAAAGGTTATGTATCATTACGGTAGATGCCTTTCATAGCCAGGAGCGTGATGCAATCTTTATGTCTTGTGTCTGAGCTTCAAATCATGGGGTTGGCTTTGTAGATATTTTTCACCGCATAAATGTGGCACTAGCTCGAGTTCGCAGAGCACTTTGGGTTAAGGGCAAGCAGGCTGCATTGAAACAATCACATGCATATGGAGATGGCGTTTTAAACCGGGTATGTTAAACTCCGCCTTGCAATCTACTGCTACCCTTTTATTATGCCATGAATTGAATGTCCTTCTATTTTTTTATCTGTTATGACTTTTAGAATGGGCTTCTGTTTTTTCCTTGTGAATCGACCCAAATTGAAGGAATGGAAGGACTGTTGTGAGTTGTTTGTTTTTTTCTTACGCTGGTAGCAACTGTGATAGCATGTATACACTCCTTTCTGCCTCGTTTTTTCTTTTCGAAATAAAAGAGTAACTGCCATGTGATAGAAAAATAATGGTTGATGTTTTATACTGTGGGTGTTAGATCTTTAACCTGGGTGTTTCCTGCTTAATTCTTCAATTCGGGTGACGTTTAGAGACAATAGTGAACAATGGCCGTTGAGTTCGATTTCTAAACCAGCAGTAGCAGATATAAACTTGAGCCATGAATAACGTTAGTGGATATTTGTAGATTTGTCGACTCATGGCCATTTTTAGGCTAAGTGTTTGTTTTTGTCTTGGTAAAAGGTTTTCTTGGGCTGAATCAGTGTAGACCTCGCATAGTGAGCATGATGTTTTCTTAGAGGCCTATGTGAGTGAAATATTGACTCGCTGAATACAGATCTGTGACGTGAGACACTGTATCATAAGATAAAAGAGTTCAATCGAACTCTGTAGTAGCAGATGTTTTCTTTGGAGCGACTATGAGGATAGGTCGAGTAGACTGTCATGAAATAGATGGGTATGCCCAAACTATTCATATGTTGTTTTAGAGACGGAAGAGAAGGCATAGTTCGTAGGAAGAGTATTTTGCTTTGTATTCCTCCTTCGCTGACTGTTAACCTTGTGATTGGTGACTCGAGTTGGGTCACGGTAGAGGATCTTGTGTCGATTCACTTATACTTTCAACAGACTATCCCTTGCTTGTTTAAATCCAAGTATCGAATGAAATGGGTTCCTATTAAATCCATTTTGTAGCTTAGCAAACCTTCAATAATTCAGGTAGGGACTTTCTGAGTAAGTGTTGACTGAGGCATGTATGAAAATAGAATGGTTACCTTTCTTCGAATTGGGTTAGACTTGTATGAAAATGGAAAAGGTAGGAATCGACTCAGTTACATATTTTGGTGAGCTAAGTCCTTAACTCTTACAATGATCATACGAGTGGTGGATTATGGGTTTATTACTGTTTATGTGATGTAAGATAATAACAACCTTTGGTGAAAAGACCTCTTCTTGATCCTTGCTTGTGTAATCCAACTATAGTTGTTGAATGTAATTTAGTTGGATAGAATCTAATTTATTTAACTTCTTGAAGAAAAATAATTAAGTTCGGTGAGAATTACTTGGCATTTTGAATCTTCGATTCGGTTTTGTTTTGTGAGTATTATTTGTATGTTGGTTTATTCAATGAGTGAAATTAACTTTAATCTTTGACTGATTTGTGTTCATATATGGTTGGGGCCTATATTCTTCCTAAAACAAGGATGTGTGTTAATGCAGTCTTGTTACCAAGCAATTTTGAATATGTTAAGTCATTTGACTGATCTTTATCCTTTTGGTTAAAAATAATAGAATGATGTTTGGGTGTTAGATTTCAATCACGTAATCCATAGGATTACATGACTGAAATCTCAATACTCTCGCACCTTGTTTTCTTCACCAATAAGGTCTCACCTTGATTATCTTTGGAATATTTCTCTCACTTCAATATTGGGATTCCTCCTGGTTGGCTGATATAAATCTCGTCATCTTGTGAAACATATTGTTTAGTGGTTTGTGAATTGACTCATTCTTGAATTCAGAATTTTTCCTTTCATGATATTATAAAATGTTAGCTCACTGTTGCAATGGGTAGTCTTAACATGCTCAGTTCTAGCGAACTGACTCTAGCTAATATTTGTGCAGATGGATTAAGCGAGTAGACTAAAGGAAAAGGGTGTTAACGGTTCCATTGTATATATCTTTTCCCCTGGGTATATATAGCAAGATAATGGATAAATCAAAGAAGCTCAAATCCCAAGGTGCACAGAAAGGGCGCATGACATAGAGTGTCGATAGAGGAAATGGTGAGCCCAAGGCCCACAGAATGGGCGACACACGAGTGTCGAGAGTGTCGATAGAAAACAAAGTGTCGACGGAGCCTACAAGGCCAAGACGATGATAGGCGATGACATAGAGTGTCGACAGAGGAAATAGTGCGCCCACGGCGCATGAGAATGGGTGCACGACACAAAGTGTCGACAGAGGAAATGGTGCGCCTAAGTGCACACACAAAAGAATGGGCGCCTAAGCACACACGAGTGTCGACAGAGGAAATGGTGCACCCAAGGCGCACAGAATGGGTGCATGACACAGAGTGTTGACAAAGGAAATAGTCTACCCTTAGCACATGGAAGAGGATGATGACACACACATGAATGCGCCCTTGGCGCACCTTCGAGAGGCACAACATTTGAGCGCCGACAGAAGTAGACCACTGCGCAGAGATATTCAGATGGCCATAACTTTTGACTAGAACTCGAATTCATGCAAGGTTAGACTTTTCGGAAAGCTTACGGGGTCCTCTGTCCAACTACGACTAGATATCTTTAATTGGGTGAGAAAAAATTCTTAAAAATGCAAAATACAGTTCACCACTTTTGGGTTCACTGGGGTTCTCACCTACCACCATAATGAGATAGTTAAGTGCAATCTAGAGGTGGTTGGGGTAGTTTTGGAATTCCTCTCTCTTTTCTCTCTCATTCTTCCTATAAATTGTAAGGAGGGGATTCTTTCTAAAGGTTGGACATTTTTGTTTTGCCCCTCCCTTCTTCTCTTTGGCAGGTGAACTTGTGGAGTTAAAACCTTCCATTTGAAACTGTAATGTAACCTTGCCTCTTGGCATTTTGCAGTGTGTTGTATCAATCTTTGGAGAAAATTAATGCATGTCTGTGGATGATTCTCAACCCTCTCTGTATTCATTTGCATCCCCTTGATCTTTCACTGTGAATCTGGCTATCTGTGTATGATCTTGCATTGCATTTTAATGGTCTGTGTTTATTGGCAAGACAGGTGTTCTTCATTCCTCGGTGCATCACCTTTGTAGTTTAGGTTTTATTTTATGCATTTTCTTCCCTTGTCTCGTTGGCAAGTTAGATTAGGTTTTTTGTAAACCCTCTGTATTTTTGCGTGTGCATCTAACAGAGGAATAGGAGCCGCCTTCATCCGGAGAGCTTTTCCTTTTTCACAATGTCCCACACTTGGGGAAAAGCTCCATGTTATGCAATCGTACTGAGAGTCTCAACCCATCGTGTTGCGGACATTCGGGGTGCTACGATTCGTCGCCAACAGTTTTGGCACGCCCGGTGGGACCAAGAGGTTATTCCACAAATTTGAAGGAACTTTCAAGAAATTCGAGACTTAAAAATTGCAGGTTTCTGATTCGGCTTTTTCCACCTTCCAAGCTGAACTTTGAAATCAATTTTCAAGGGCTTAACTTGCTCAAAACAAGTCAAAATTTCACCACTGATAGATCAGGGGATAATCTTCAAAACGGTATTCTTATATTTTTGATATTTTGACTTTCAGGTTTTTTTATTTTTGGATTTCAGTTTTTGGAAGTCCGCATTTTTGGGTTTTCGGGACTATCATTCCAAATCAAGTTCCAAACTCTAAAATATCAAAAATACAGGTCTTTCAAAATTCTTTTTTAAATAGTCGGGTTTGGTGTGTAACTTGGCAAAATCTAGCCTGTTGAGGCTCACTTTCTAACACATCTGGCGACTCCGAAGGGGATAGAATTCAACGGTGTAGCGTGAGGTTGCCCAAGCATATGAGAAGAATTCGAACCAGGTCCAATACTCTAGAAGAGGGGCTATTTGTCCACTTGCAACTTTCACCAAGCAAAGGAAGGAGAGAAAGAAGACCACAAAGATCACAATCTCCACGTAACAGGACTTTGTCTACACCTCCACCTGGTAGGCCTTTTCTCGCATCGACCAGGGTTCTTAGGCCAATCATAATGACACATCTACCACCGAATCCCTTTGTCAATTTCACGGGTAGTAGTTCACTTGACCTAAATTCTCATAATCAAATTCCAGTTGCAGCACTAAAGAATATACCCTATTTCACAGGAGAAAATCATACTACTCCTATTGATCACATCCAGGATATTGCTAATGCATGTGTAATTCACGAAATAAATGAAATGGATGTTGCAGTCAAGTTGTTGGCTTCATATTTCAAAGGTAAGGCCTTACAATGGTTTAGGAGCCTAGTAGCAGGGTCTATTACGAATTGGGACCAACTTTGTTCAGCTCTTTGCAACCAATTCGGGGAGAGGGCGGACAATTTGTCTTTATTGGAACAACTGACAACAATCAAAAGGGCTCCTAACGAACAAATGATAGATTTCAACTTCAGATTCCAACGGACATGGGACAGGATTCCAATAGCCGTTAGACCAACCGCCGAAGGAGCATTCCTTTATTTCTTAAAGGCTATAAATTTAGACATAGCCATGATAATCCAATCAATGGGAGGAACAATGCTACGAGGGGCCTACGACACAGCGATTAGGGCAGAGAACTATTTGATCCAAGCTGGGAAGCTTGCACCAAGGCCACCAATGCCTCTCTATCCGGATATGGGAAATCCTACAACCAGCCAAGCACCAGAGTTGAATCTCATTCCAACTCCTAGAAATCAAAGCAATAATGAGGCGTCGACTTCTTCAAATACTTCAAAGGAATTGCAGGAGGTCATGAAACAATTGCAGAACCTTGGAAATGAACTAGTGACTATCAAAAGACAACAAGCTCAAAGTGTTAGACCGTATCAGCCTCAACCATAGTACCAAGCTAGGCCCCCATACCAACAAAATAGACCACCTCCTCAGGCTGCAAATCAAAACCAAAACCAAGGACAACCTCAAGATGTCAGGGCGTTTCGACCGTATGATCCAAATGCAACGACGTCCTCAAGAGCTTTGGTCCCGACACAAAATAACATGGCACAGGAGTACGACTGGTGTTACCCTTGCAATCTACCTCACAATCAGTCAGCATGTTTCAATGGTGCACTAAATCAGGCCTTGATGGTGCAAACCATTAGTGTGCCTCAAGAACCAAGCCAGGAGGAGAATCAACAGCAACAAACGCAACAAGAAGGACCTCCAACAGAAACCACATTGGCAAATTGGCAAACGGAAGACTTCTGTGGAGTTAACCAACAGCCTTTTCAAGGCGTGGCTGCCAACACACGGTCAAAGAAGAGAAATATAGGAGAGGGACAACCGTGTAATCCAGTTGTTTCTCAACCCACTCTTACACAACAAGGGGTCAGTAGACCAAACGCAGCTCTAAATGTGCAAAATCAACCCAAGGTACCTATTGTAGCAACACACGCACATGCTCAAGCTCAAGAAAAGTTTGCACCAAGTAAGGGACGGCAAAAGGACAATTCATCCCCTTCAAGGATCATTGATCAAATGAATAAGATGAATGTGAATATATCAATGTGGGAATATTTATCCATCCCGTGACAGAGATCTTCTACAATCTACCTTGAAGAATTGGTCAACTTTGAACCAGATGGCCCATATGCAAGAGAACGTCCTCACAAATGTTGCTCAGCCTGAAGGGAATCATGGAGGACAACAAGGTAAAGTTTTGAAACCCCCTCCATTCTATATTTCATTAGTCATCGGGGATAAATTAGTACACAATTGCATAATTGATTCTGGGGCAAGTAGTTCAGTAATGCCAAAGAAAATAGCGAATCAATTGGGTTTAAAATATGAGCCAGCGCCGAGAGGAGTAAAGACAGCTTAAATGGAACAGCAAAGTAGGAACTATTGGAGTCATCAAAGGGTTAAGCCTAACACTACATTCCTGTCATAATGTTACAGTTCTACAAGATGTGTCTGTGATTGACCTTCCGCCACTCTTTGCGTTGTGTCTATCAAGAGACTTCATTGCAAAAATCGGTGGATATTTATCTGCAGATTGGTCACACATGATTTTTAGGACAAGGTATGAAGCCAAAACAACAATCAGGTCAGAATCAATTGTCAATTTCCATATTGAGCCTCATGTATCAGGGCCTATCAATGCAAATTGCTCGGCTTTTGATCAGGAGGAGTGTTCAAATGATCCAGAAACAGGTACTAAGGTTGAGGGAATCCCTGATTTAAACTTAGATGAATGGGAAAACAAGAGTCATGAATTTGACCCATACAAGGAAATTGAAGAATCTGAATTGGGCATGTATTGTATACACGAAGAAAATTCACCCATTCCCGACATCATTCAGCCTGAACAAAAGGATGAAAACAAAGTTTGGAAATTATTTTTCGATGGTTCGAGAAGCAGACAAGGTGCTGGAGGTGGTGCAATGTTGATTTCATCACAAGACATCAAATATTTTTCAGCTTTTCATTTTCGCTTTTCTGCTCGAACAACACGGCCGAATACGAAGCATTGATTCATGGAATTCATTGGACCAGGGGAAAGAGGCATAAAGAACTTGCAGTGTTTGGAGATAGCGAGCTAATCGTCAACCAAGTTAGGGGAAAACATGCTACAAAGAACGACTTGCTGAGGAGCTACAAGAATAGGGTATGGGACCTCATTGAGGATTTCGAAGCTTTCAACATTGTGTCCATACCCAGGAAGAAAAATGAAGTCGCAGATAGGCTCGCAGCAGTTGGAGCAACGTTTGATGTGGTTGACAACATCGAAGGAGAGAAACATAGCTACATATCCATGTAATTGTGAGGCCAATAGCCTCAGATAATAACACAAGTGGCAGTGTTTGAGAACGATCACCGATCATCAATTTCTTACAAGAAGAGGCTAAATTCTCACTAGGAATCAAGACATTAGAGCAGCAAAGATGGGGATCAAGTAGTGCAGTTGCGGACAAATAAGCTTCCTAAGGGTTTGGTAACATTGGAGTCTATCTTCAACCCTAACGACCAGTTTTGTAAGGAAAAGGCTAACATACAAGTCAAGAGAGAAGATTCAGAGCCAATTCCGGTTGGGGAAGGAAAAACACTTCAAATTGGCAAAGTGGCCACTGAACAGGAGAAATCAGATTTCATACAACTTTTCCAAGAATTTCCAGATGTCTTCGCTTGGAGCTATGAAGACTTAAGAGGATTCGATCCAAATTTGGCACAACATACCATCGAATTGGATCCAGATGCTAAGCTCGTCAGAAAAAGCAGAGACCGGTCAACCCTCACATTGAACCTCTAATGAAGAAAGAGCTAAATAAGATAATAGAGGCAAGCATTATATTCCCGATCAAGCACTCAAGCTGAGTTGCAAACTTGGTTCCTGGCCAGAAGAAGAGTGGAGAAATCAAGTTGTGTGTGGATTTCCGATACCTAAACAGAGCATCTCTCAAAGATCATTACCCACTTTCTTCAATGGAACAAATATTGCAAGTAGTATCCGGTTCGTAGAGATTCTCTCTCCGGATGGCTACTCAGGGTACAATCGGTGATGGTGAAAGAAGATGACCAATTCAAGACGTCTTTCACCACCAAATGGGGACCTATGCCTACAAGAAAATGCCATTTGGACTAGCAAATGCTGGAGCCACTTTCCAAAAGGCAATGGATATGGCATTTAAGGGGTTGATCAATAAAATAGTTTTGATATATCTTGACGACATCACTTTGTATTCTAAAAAATGCAAATGCGGATCACCTCTGTCATTTGAGGCAAGTATTTCAGAGATGTAGAAGATTTGGAGTATCTTTGAATCCTAAAAAATGCATATTTTTGGCTCACGAGGAAAACTTCTAGGCCATATTGTTTCAAAGGAGGGGTTGACGATTGACCCAGAAAGAGTTGAAACAATTCGAGCATTGCCTTTGCCAAATCATAAGAAGGCTCTTCAAAGCTTCTTGGGAAGGATCAATTTTGTCCGTAGTTTTGTTCCAAATTTTGCTACTCTTATGAAGCCAATAATGCTGATGTTAAAGAAGGGTATGGCATTTAAGTGGACATCTAAAGGCAAGGCAGGTTTTGAGGCAATAAAAGAGGCTATATCCCAAGCTCCGACTCTCGTCAATCCAGACTTCTCCAAGGATTTCGTGCTATATGCCTTTGGTGGTGGGGACACGATTTCTGCAATCCTGGTACAACAAAACAAAGGAGGATTAGATCAACCAGTTGTTTTCTTTAGTCAAGGCTTGGAGGAATACGAAACTAGGTACTCTTTTATTGAAAAGCATGTCCTTGCAGTAATCAGGAGCTTAAAGAAATTCAAGCACCTAGTCTCAAACAACAAGATCCAATTATTGGTCTCTCATGCGGGAGTCAGGGACTTCCTTCTAAACAAGGATCTGAATGAGAAATGTGCAGGATGGATAACTTGTGTCATGGAATATGACATTGAGATCAAGGTCACCAAACTAGTACGTGGAAAGGGACTATGTGAGCAGCTAGCCTTGAGTCAACAAGTTGAAGAAAGTAATGAAAAAGAGGCTATCTTGGTATTACAGGATGGTCAAGAACAAGAAAATGATAATGTGCCTACTCCTTGTTGGACTCAAAATATGATACACTTCCTACAGACAGGCCTATGCCCCCAAAAATGAGAAAAGCAAAGAGGAGATACTTCAGATTACAAGCCATTCCATATGTGCTTATTGATGGTGTTTTGTTTAAGAAAGACATCAATCGAGTTCTATTGAGGTGCACTGGGACAAATCAAATTGAGAGGGTGTTACGAGATTTTCACGATGGATATTCTGGAGGACATTTCGCCCCACGAGTAATAGCTCTCAAGATAACGAAGGCAGGGTATTATTGGCCGACGCCTTCAAAGGATCGCTATACATGGATAAGAAAGTGCAAGAAATGTGCACTCTTCACAGGGAAAGAAAGATTAGCAGCGCTCCCATTGCACCCAATTTTGGTTGACCAACCATTTACGCAATGGGGAATGGAATTCTTCGGAGTCATCAACCCAAACTCGAGCCAAGGCCACAAGTGGATTCTCACAGCAACGGACTATTTCACCAAGTGGACCGAAGCAGAAGCGCTCAAAGAAACAAATTAGTCTAACATACTAGACTTTTATGAAGGAATAGTGACCAGGTTTGGTGTGTCAGCCACTATCATATTAGACGACGCATTGACATTTATAGGTTCCAAGATTACAGAATGGGCAAGTCAAGAATGGAATCTATTTGAGCACCTCTTCAAATTATTACCCACAGGGGTAATGGACAGCAGAGTCCACGAACAAAAATTTGCTAAGAATCATCGAGGACTCGGATGAAAATCAAAGAACATGGCATACCAAGCTAAAATCAGCATTATGGGTGACGAATAACACCAAAGAGGTCTACAAGTAATTCCCCTTACAAGTTGGTCTATGGAAAAGAGGTAGTATTGCCTATATCATTAGAACCGCCACATTGGAGTTCATGAAGCACTGGAGTTCGCTGAGTTCGAACCAATGGAGGCCAGGTATGCAGAGTTGATGGAATTGGAAGAAATTAGAGGACATGCAATTCAAACAATTGAGAAAGATCAGGCCTTAGTAAAAAGATGGTTTGATAAGAAAGCAAGAGCAAGGACTTTCCAGGAAGGGGACCTAGTTCTGAAATGGGATGCAGATCGGGAAAAACCAGGAAGGCATTCCAAGTTTGATGCCATTTGGAGTGGCCCCTACATGGTCACGGGATGTAAAAGTAGTAATGCCTTCCAATTGTCTACTTTGGATGGAGGAGAACTCCCGATTCTGGTTAACGGAATCTATCTTAAACATTGCTACTAAAAGGAAAAGGGTTTACCCTTGTAAATATTAGCCTAGATTTCAATTCCTCTAAGTGCGTATGCACATTGTCTTGTTGTAGTTAGGTTTCTGTTTCCCTAAGTGCTCCGACATAGGTTTTGTTGCTCCTAGGTTGGTTTTCTACAGTTCAGCATGCTCTCGAAGAAGGAGTTGCAATATCAGGATCGGGATCAGATATCAGGTTGGTTTCAAGTTATTGCTTATGACTCCATGCCCAATGGATTGCTAAAAGGCCACCGATCTTCTACCTAGCAGGCAGGTGATCCCGTTGAGTCGCCAAATTGTTGTATATATCTTTTCCCCCTGGGTAGATATAGACAAGCAGGAGAATGGAGAAATCAAAGAAGCTCACATCCCAAGGTGCACAGAATGGGTGCATGACACAGAGTGTCGACAGAGGAAATGGTGTGCCCAAGGTGCACAGAATGGGCGCATGACACGGAGTGTCGACAGAGGAAATGGTGCACCCAAGGCGCACAGAATGGGCACACGACACGGAGTGTCGACAGAGGAAATGGTGCGCCCTTGGCACATAGAAGTGGATGACGACACACACATGAATGCGCCCTTGGTGCACCTTCAGGAGGTGCAACATTTTGAGCGCTGACAGGAAGCAGACTCTGGCGCAGATATTCAAATGGCCATAAATTTTGACTGGGAGCTCAGATTCATGCAAGGTTAGACTTTTCGAAAATATTACAACTTCCTCTCGTCTCAACTACGACGGATATCTTTAATTGGGTGAGAACAAATTCTTAAAAAATATAAAATACAGTTCGCCACTTTTGGGTTCGTTGGGGTTCTCACCTACCACCATAATGAGATAGTTAAGTGCAATCTAGAGGTAGTTGGGGTAGTTTTGGAATTCCTCTCTTTTCTCTCTCATTCTTCCTATAAATTGTAAAGAGGGGCTTCTTTCTAAAGGTTGGACATTTTTGTTTTGCCTCCCTTCTTCTCTTTCGGCGCAGTGAACTTGTAGAGTTAAAACCTTCCATTCAAACTATAATGTAACCTTGCCTCTTGGCATTTTGCAGAGTGTTGTATCATCTTTAGAGAAAATTAATGCATGTTTTTGGATGATTCTCAACCCTCTCTCGTATTCATTTGCATCCCCTCGATCTTTCACCGTGAATCTAGCTATCTCAGTGTATGATCTTGCATTGCATTTTAATGGTCTCGTGTTTATTGGCAAGACAGGTTTTCTTCATTCCTGCATCACCATTGTAGTTTAGGTTTTATTTTATGCATTTTCTTCCCCGTCTCCTTGGCAAGTTAAATTAGGTTTTTTGGTAAACCCTATGCATTTTTCATGTGTATCCGAACAAAGGAATAGGAGCCGGCCTTCATCCGAGAGATTTTCCATTTTCGCAATGTGCCACACTTGGGAAAGGCTCCATGTTATGCAATCATACTTGAGAGTCTCAACCCATCGTGTTGCAGTTGACATTCGTGGGTGCTACAATTCGTCGTCAAATGATTCATCTCAGATACAATTTATGAAGTTCCTTGTAAAAATGTCCAATGTGTTGTAAATTGTGTAACATTTCTTTTAAGAGAGTTTATATGACCTCTTTCTGGAATTGTTCGTAGAGAATTACGTGAAGTAGTAGTTCGTCCTTTTTGTATTTTGGCTGGTAACTCTTCTTAGTGAGAAATAATATTCAATCTCTTCACCGGCATAAGCATTGTAAAAACTTTGATCTTGAAAATTAAGTGTTAATTTAAATCTTTCTAAGACTTTGTATTGATGGGTTATATGTAAGACTTTGTATTTTGGCTTCATAACTCTTCTTAGTGAGAAATAATATTCAATCTCTTCACCGGCATAAGCATTGTAAAACTTTGATCTTGAGAATTAAGTGTTAATTTAAATCTTTCTAAGACTTTGTATTGATGGGTTATATGTAAGCTTTAATGGGGTGGCTTTTCCTTGCATAGTTACCTAAAAGTTTTATTCAAAAAATATGTTGTGGTTTAGATCCTTGTAAACAAACAATACCTTAAGTAATCAAGAGTGAGACCATCCTCGCAAAGTGATTTTATATAACGTGTTATCCCTAATCGAACTAGTAAACACTACTCTTTTGGTGAACACTAAAGACAAGCTTAAAGAAAACAATGGTTAGTTTCTAATAAGATTTAACAAGAGAAGAAAATTTTGAAACCACTCAATTTATCTCTTAGCCTATTTAAAAGTTAGTAGCTTCCTCTTGATAAGCTCTTTCAAGTGAAGCCTAAGTAAAAGCGCTATTTAACTCCGTATAAAACCTCAAGCTTCAATTAAACCTTAATAAGAACTAATGACGCCTTAAGGGTGAACTCATTTGACCTTCTTCCTTTTAACTTTATCCAACGTACTTGTAATTTTCTCTTAAGTTTGTTGAACGTGAACCGATGTTGTCATAAGGACATGAACGATTTCTAGTAATGTAAGTGTGAATAGATGACCTTATGAAATTAAATTACCATCTTTATCAAATAAATATATATAAAACAAATAATGGTTATAAAGGAGAAGACTTTAAGAGAACTACTCTACAGTGTATAAGAACATAACTCAGTTGGTAAGATGAATTTGTGCGAATCATATATTGAATCCTTCTAAAAACTTAAGTCATGAGTAAAAGGGTGTCTTATCAATATAAATAACCTCCAATCATTTCTTACTGTGGCTTGCCCTAGCTGTGAGAGTGTCATGTGGTTGGACTTCTATGTTGTTCACAAAAAAAAACAAAAAAATATATATTGTCCTTGATAGGTGTGAACGTTCCATGCCGCTTTTATGGCCATCCTTGTATCGAGTTGTTCACAGAGTTAGTCAGATCCTTGGTGACGACATGTTGCGTCATGTTATGTGTCAAGCAAGTCAAAAAAATTATCTTATATTTCACTGTGTGTTGTTTGTTTGTGAATTTTTGGGTAATTACAAAAACATATAAAATATATAATAAATAAATCTATTATAATATTATTATTGATATTATCCTATTTTAAACAAAGACAATAACATTCAAAAATAAAGACAAGTTTAAAACAAAAATCATATTTTTTAATTATTTAAAACAAATAAATAAACATATTAATTATATGTTAGAATACAATATCAACAATCAAATAAGTAAACATATTAATTATATGTTAGAATACAATACAACATATTAAATTATTTCAATTATTTAATACAATTGTACAATCATATTAATACATTCCAAATTTAAAAATAATATTAATAAATATTTGAAATATATATTAATTAACAATCTATAATAATAGATAAAATATCTAGTAAATAAATCTAAAAATAATATTAAGAAATATTTGAAATATATTTTAATTAACAATGTATAATAATAGATAAAATATTTAGTAAATAAATGTATAGATAAATATGATACCACACTAACAAATAATGACACAAGTAAATTTAATAATAAAACTTAAAAAAAAATCATATTTTTCAATTATTTAAAACAAATAAATGAACATATTAATTATATGTTAAAATACAATACAACATATTAAATTATTTCAATTATTTAATACAATTCTACAATCGTATGAATACATTCTAAATTAAAAATAATAATATTAAGAAATATTTGAAATATATATTACTTAACAATCTATAATAATAAATAATATATTTAGTAAATAAATCTATGGATAAATATTATACCTATTTTATTATAATACCACGTTCAAAAATAAAGACAAGTAAATTTAATAATAAAACTTTTTAAAAATCTAATTTTTCAATTGTTTAAAACAAATAAATGAACATATTAGTTATACGTTAGAATACAATATCAACAATCAAATAAGTGAACATATTAAATTATTTCAATTATTTAATACAATTCTACAATCGTATTAATATTTTAATTATAAATTAATTTTTATTTAATTATTATAAATAATTAAATAACCAATAAATTATTATAAGCACACTACATACACCTAAAATAAATTCCATAAAATTACATAAAAACGTGTAAATTTTGTTTGCATAAAATCGAGTTCTAACACCACGACACAGAAAAGAATATCAGATGTGCATCTAAGATTAATTATTGGAAAAAAACGTGTTTCCGAAATTAATTTAATGAATAGGTGAAAAAATGTAATAATATCATTATTACAATAAATTTAAATAAAATACAGATTTGATATAATTTAAAATATTATTATTAATATGATATTTTTAAAAATGATAACTGACAACAAATTCTAATTATATTATTTTGTAAATTCTTAATTTATAATTTATATTATTTATTTATAAAAACAAAATTAATATATATAACAATTAATTTAAATATCAAAATTAAAATTAAATTTTCTATTTAATTTGATTTAATTTTTCTTTAAAAATTAATATATATAACAATTAATTTAAATATCAAAATTAAAATTAATTTTTATTTAATTTGATTTAATTTTTCTTTAAAAATTAGAGCCATATTGCTACTAAAATTAAATTTTTAACCTTTATTTACAAATAATTAATTTTAAAAAGAAAAGAATAATAACATACTAAAAATAAAACAAAAACACACTACTATTATTAAAAAAACTCTCCTTTGTACATCATTAAAAACAATTCACAAATAAATTATACCACCCCGCAAAAGTGGAAGAAAGTTAATGCACAAAAATTACAAAATTTTACAAACTAGCATACCTATATTCTCTAAATATATGTAACATATGCGAGAGGTATATATTACATATATTTATATATTATATAAATATATAGGTGCCTCATGAACTTCACCTCTCGCATATTTTACATACATATAGAACATAAATCAAAACATGACATGTAAAATATGCCGAGAGGTGAAGTTCACGAGGCACCTATATATTTATATAATATATAAATATATGTAATATATACCTCTCGGCATATATTACATATATTTAGAGAATATAGGTATGCTAGTAGCAACCGCAGGGGTTGCATTATACATAAAACAATACCAAAAATAAAGTATGAAAAATCAGGGGGAATTTAGTTCGTGTATGAATAAAATAAAATTTATAATTTAATATTATAATTACTTATTATCAAAACATAGTCACTTATATGTAATTTTCTTATGTAATTATATTACTATATAACTTAACACATATTTGACTTTGGAGAATGAGTATGAGCAAAAAAAATCAAGGTCTATAATGCACGAAGTTCTTATGGATTTTATTAGTAACCGTATTATCAAGTTAAAAAAATACAATCCTTTTTCATACCAATTGAAATGTGCAATGTACATCACATGTAATGACAAATTCATATAATGCAATGTGTGCTACATATGGTACATTATTTATATTCCAAGGACATAAGTCTTTTTTCCTCAGCCTTTCGTTTCGAAAGTAGTTTTCCGTTCTTCATTTTTGCATAGCGCTCATATGAAAATGGCGGAGATATTCTTAGACTCTGCAACGACTTCACTCGAGAGATAGCCACAAATGTTAACCCCATTGTCTCTCTTTCTTCAATATCAACTGTAGCCTTGGAAAGAGTCAAACCTTGCGATTTATGTATCGTCAATGCCCATGCCAACCGTAAGGGTAATTGGTGTGTGCGTCCCCTTTGTATTGGTGTAATTGGGATGGTATGTGGAGTTCTATCTTCAAATGGTATTCCGAAGTAACTATCAAATTCAACCATTACATATGTTGGCGGGTTCGGTGGACCAGTACCAGGTGCATATACTATGTTTCGAATATATCCCAGAGCTCCATTTACAAGACCTGCTTCTATCCAAAGATTGGATGTTAGCATAACCCTTGCATCATTAGAAATTAATAATTCTAAATCAAGTTCATCATTCAGACCTCCTGCCAGTGTGTTGGCGGTACTTGTTCTAGTTGCAATGCTACGTGCGACAGGTCTTTTCAATGAATGCAATTTTTTTTTGTTGTGGTTATTCACGTTAATCTTTGTCGCCATTAGGTGAATATTATTATAGAATTCTTCATTTTTATCTTTGTCTAATGCAGAACTTGTTCTACTCATTAACAACATCCAATCATCCAGTGTTGGATTCGCATCTCTGAGATTGGCCAGAAGTTCTCGAAAACGCTTTTGGTCTTCATCCTCTCCTGCTTGCCTAAATACCTTATCCAATGTAACAACTGTTCCGAATGCTTCCCATAACAGCTTTGCACGTCTATTACTATCATATGGTGGTTTATCGGTAACAGGAGGAAGTTGCCCCAAATCTCCTACCAAAATCATAGAAACACCACCAAAACTCATGTCTGCTCTTTCAGGGAATGCTTGACGAAGTCGGGAGTCCATGTTTTCTAGCAAACTTTGTCCGACGAAGCTCATTTCATCAATCAATACATATTTTATGTGGCAAATCTCTTGTTGGAATGTTGCAAGTCTCGATCCCTCCAATTCTGTAAAATCTGTAATAGGTATTCGAAGTTGTGAATGGATGGTCGAGGCGCCAATATTAAAAGTTGCAACTCCTGTTGGTGCAAGCAATAGAAGAGGAGAACGTTCAGGGAATGATGCATCAAAAAGTGCCTGACGAATCGCACCAATCAAATATGATTTCCCTGTTCCCACTGTTCCTTGAACTATCATGAGCAATGGAATGTTATTTCGATGTTGATTATAATGTGTCATTATTATATCAAGTGCTTGTTTTTGTTTAGCACCCAAGGTGTCGCAATTGAAATTCGGGGCTAATTCATCATCTATAACCAACCCATTATCTTTCATGTTGCTTATGAATTTTATCGCTTTGCTTGTGTATTCTTCACCTCGATATTCATCATTCCATGGTGCTTGTCTGTCAATATCTCTCCTTCCCAACATATCTATTTCCGTCGCTTGCAAAAATTGACCATGATGAAGCCTACACATGATTTCCCATTCATGTTCTATTGTATTCTGTTGAACATGTGGATTAATTTCATCTTCAGAATTACTGTTATTTTCAATGTCTTCTACTGCAATCCTCCTTTCGACATGCCATGGATTATAATGGAACGAATCCCAGTTTAAACTTATTGAATCAGAATCATGTCCGATATCTCTGTCTATATCTCGAAACGGCTTGTAAAGCAACAAATCTGACCAACAAAAATCAACCCATTTTAGAGAATCGATAAATTACCTGTATGTTTCGTTGGTGCGGGTCATCCCGAGGATTCCATGCATGGACAATAGAATGGAAGTATTTTTCAGCATTTCCACGTTGAAAATCATCATTCCAATCAAGGTTGTCCATATTCGGTGCCCCTTCTAACCATATGAATCCATGCACATGTGGCGAACCTCTATGTTGCCATTCATATCTAGACCAATAATCTTTAACTTTCATTCCTTTTTGTAATACCTCCTTTCGGAAAAGTGTATGTCGTAGGTGCATATAATGTGCCACTATATGTGGAAAATCGATGATATTTTTCCTTCGCCAATTTTGCGCTTCTCGTGGATTATCCGGTGGTGTTCCAGGCATTAATGCATGTAGATCAGGCCAATACATATCAGCCGCGCTCAATGTGAAAAAAATAGTAGGCGATCCTATTTGATGCAACATGTCAGCCAATTCACCACGACATTTTGCCCAGTAAGACCTTGTACCCCTCAATGATGTTCCAAACCGCATCAAACGATCAGCCAGATTGGAATGGGGAACATTCTTCATATGCTCACGTAATTCGTTGATGGTGATTGGCATATCTTGGAGGTTTTTCTTCACAAAAACTGCAGATGAATTTTGTGCACGATGTCTCATGATCATGTTCATCATGTAATACCTGAACCGAGGATGTCGGCCAAATCGGTGATCCCTATATCGCAATAAATGCTTTACAAATTCATGGAGACGTACTCGTCTTAATCGCGGTTCTATCCAATCACATTTCCCATCAGGAAAGAGAGTAGGGAATGCCATATCAAGTAGTCCTACTGTCACATACTCATTGATAGGAGATGCTCCTATCCCTGGCCAATCAATGAGTGCTCCAGGGTCCGCATGAGGGTTATTCACCCACGCATGGATTAATTCCATCTCCCTTGGTGCATTAGGAAGTTTAGATGCCATCGATGTTGTATGACTAATTATATTTCCTTCATCTGTCTCCACGGTCGGACCTACAAACACAATTTCATTTGCGTCGGAATCAAACTCCATATGAACTGAGTTCAGCTGCTCGAACACATTCTCAGCAGAATGAGGTGGAAGTTCATTCAGAGCATTTTCATCGATTTGGACATCTGAGTAGAACTTATCATGTTCTATTTTATATTTCAATGCATTATAAACTCGCTCTCTATTGACTGTAAAGTCATAATTTGTTCCACGCTGATCTCTCCTCCGAACAATAATCATCGGCAAATCTTTCAATCTATGGGGTAAAAGATTAGCGATTTCTTTTACTTCTTGAGGAAAACTTATCGTGTGACCTTTATATTTATATTGACCTCCTGTTGCATGTGTCACCTGTAGGATTGGGTTGACACGGGCTATTAACATTTCCTCAATTTGAGTTAAGTTTGCAAGTTCTGGCGGTTGTGGCCCAGGATCCATATTGTTTGATGCTGAAAATCGATGATGACCTTTCTCTTGTCGACATCTAGTACACACAGGTCCTTCAGGTGTTCGAGAAACTTTTATTCCAATGTAACATTCTTGACAAATATAACACATGACCGGCGAAGAAAGGTTATCAAGACCGTGTCGAAAAATCATTTGGACCGTATTGAAATCTCTCCCAAGCATTCCATTGGGATCATCTATCATGTGTTCTCTCGCAATATGCGAGTCTTGCATTCTTCTTCTTCTTCTAGGTTCGATTGTTAACTCCTCTTGTAAATCATTATTTTGCATTCTTCTTCTTCTCGTTAACTCCTCTTGTAAATCATTATTTTGCATTCTTCTTCTTCTCGTTGTTCGTATTGGTTGTAATGTCATCTCCTGTTGCACACTATCATTCTCTAAATTATTTACAACATCTATATTCATTATATCTTGGGCCAAGTTTTCTGGTGTTTCGAGCACGCAATCCATCGATGTTGAATTTTCTTCCCCAGAATTAGCTTCAACATTACCAGCCATTCTACGATAATTCCTCTGAGATGCTTCGCGGTGAAGTTCTTGTCTATGTAGTCTTTCCTCCTCTTGCAACTGACCTGAACGAATCTGTCTTTGTAACCTTGCTCTTGATACATGTGAGTCATCTTGAGACGATCGTTCACGAATTATTGTCATGTTATTTGCATGTTGTCGTCTTTCTGCATCTAATTCTTCATTTGTTAATTCAGCCCTCCGTTCTGCGAACCTTTGTCTATCGTTATCATTTCAAGTTTCCTTTGTTCCTCTCGTTGTGCATCTGTCATTTCTTGTTGTCTCCTTCTGCGATATTGTCTTTGATATTCTCTTCGATATGCTCTTCTTTCATCTTCATTTTCAAAATTTAATCGTGGTCGAGCCCCACCTATAAATTATTTTCAACAAATTTTGTAATTATTTATATAACTAAAAAATCCACGTACATGTAATAGAAATCAATCATATATTATCCACGTTGTAACAATTAGCAAGGCTAGTCAAAGAATGATATGAATTTAAGAGAATAGGAGATTAGAAAAAGCATTTTCATTTCCATATCTATGACCTTTTGTTTGATTTATAACAATTTTTTCACCAACACACTCAAAACACTATGCAATTTATAAAATCTTTTATATAAATAATGCAAGTAAATCCTCACATTCTCGTCTTTCTTCCTCAGCAAACCGATCTGTACGAATCTATCCTCAGTAATACCCGTCCATTGTTCACTCCAGTGCAGTAGCTGTCCCTCACAAGCATGGGGCTCCAAAAATGATAAAATAAAATTTTCTGGCCTTAGTTAGCTGGCAGTAGGTGGTAAATTATGTTTCCTGCTTGGCGTGTTCATTTTTTCTTCTTGGTTGGTGTAAGTGCTTTGAAAAGTAGCCGCCTGCAGTTAAGACTGTATTTGTTTATTCTTGTTTTTTGTAGAAGTCATGTTCTTTGCCAGTGGTGTATGCGCCTTGTCCCCCTGGCCGACGGCAGACAGCTTGAAGTTGGTAGGCAGTTGCGTGAGAGTTTTGGAGTGCGCTGTCTTGAAGTTTCGAACGTGGTCAGGGCTCTCTCCTCCAAAACTACGCCTGTCCTCGATGTGAATAGCTGAGGTGAATGTATCAATCTGCTCATTTAGTCTGTGACAACTTCTGGCTGAAGGTCTTGGTCTCCTTGGCATCAAATCTGAGCAGAGCATGAAGGAGTCTTCAACTGTGACAGCTAAGAATGATCGTTCAAGGTAAAACAGTGGCGATTATGTGCTCCCTACGCGCGCATTTTTCTTGGACTGCGTGTGGCATTTTTGTTCTTCTTCCTGGTTCCTCCCTGCTGGCCGCGTGAGCTCCTCTGGAGTCTGTTTCCTTGTGGAGGAGGGGCGTGGAGCTTCAGCGAGCGAGGAAGGCGCGTTTCCTCCATTTTCGCGGGTGCTGCGAGGTGTGTTTCTGCCAGATCTCCACGGCATACAGCATGTAACAGTAAAGTGTCAGGCGGCAGGAGCGGTTTCAGTGGGGCAGAAGCTGTTTTAAGTGCTTCCAACGAGCAGGCTGTCCAACTGCACTGTTATCTATTAAGTATCAACGCATCCTCGAATTCGGGACTCTCCTTTAAGACATTTTCATCAAAATCGATTAAGTGACAGTGGGAGTGTTGCCAGGAGACCCGATGAAATTATTACAGAGATTCTCTGTTGAGACTTTACTTGTCTTACGCTGTAACGCATGGAAGAGAATCTCTTAGGTGTGGATTTGTATCATGTCAGAATATTCATGAAGCACGTTTGCTTTGCTGCAGTTATGGCGCTTGCTTTTGTGTTGGTGACAGATCACACCCACAGTGCACAGGAGATCTATGCAAGGTTGGAGAAAATGTCTTGGGAGATGAAGGTAGCAGGATATTTCTCAAACCTAGAGCTTGACCGAGTTGTTTCTCCAAAACCGATTCGTGACAAAGTGAGGGGTTACCAATGTGCCTCGATGAAATTTATTTTCAAAGAGTCTCTATTGAGATCTTACTTGTTGTAGGATGTAACTCATGGAAGAGAATCTGTTAGGGGCGGATCTGTTTCATATCAGAGTATTCATGAAGCACAATTTGCCTTGCAACTATATGAGCATCTTCTACGAGTCACTATGTTGGCAGGCATAAAGGGTGCTGATGGAATTATCACACTTTCAAGCTACAGCTGAAATGTTTGCACCGAGAGTTTGATGCTGTCCTCAGATCTGATGAAGGAAAAGGTTTATTTATCATTATGGTAGATGCCTTCAGAGCCAGGAGTGTGATGTAATCAGTATATTTTGTGTCCAAGCTTCAAATCATGGGGTTGGCCTTGTAGATGTTATTCGCCGCATGAATGTGGCACTGGCACGAGCTCGCAAAGCAGCTGCATTGAAGCAATCTAGTGACTGGTCAGCCTTAATTGAGGATGCTAAGTCTAGGGACTGTTTTATGGATATGGAGTCTGTACCAAGAGATTGTTTTTGGTTATAAAGCCATCTTCTTTTGCTTTGTCTCAAACTAGGGCTGCTCCTAACATGAGAACACCAAGGTTAGGAGGTCCAAATTAGAAACAATCAGATGCATATGGAGATGGTGGAGGTGTTTGGATGTATGACGAAGGATTAAGTTCAATTGCCAAAATGGGGCCTACAGAAGTTCTAGGGCTGATCTTGGAGCGGTGTTGGGAGAATGATGGCAAGTATTTTAGACCACCCACCCTGGCTGTGAACTCCTACCTGTGCCATCATGAAGATGTTCGATGTTTGGGCGCCCAACGAGCTTGAAGAAATGGAATTAGGCTTCGGTTGCTGTTGCAGGCCCCGGTCCATCTTGTTATCGACTGCGGGAGCTTAATCAGGCACGATATTCTCTATACCATTGATTCTTATGCTGTTATTTAACTGATTCATTAATTAACTCTAATCTTCCTATAAATGTCTCGTGTGATGGTATACTGTTTGGTTTCCACTTCCCTTGCTCATTTGTATTTCCTTTTTGGCGTTAGAAATGATTGCGTTGGTTGAAGCCCTTATATTGTTTCTGGGTTTTAATAAATATTAGTTGGGTGAACCTTGTTCTTAAGTCTAATAAAACAAAAGAGGTGGGGGTCCTGTAATGAACACCCCCTAGTTCCTTATGTTGGTCTCACGATTTGAATGTTTTATCAAACATTGTTGTTGGACTCAACCTTACAGTTCCTGTTTTGTTCTTATTCTTGTTTCGGTTCGAGATCTTTAGTTCTGGGTTATGTCGAGTATTTGCGAATTAGGGATTGAGTACTGCAAGTGCATTGTGTATAGGTGAATGATGCTTTTCCTGTCTCTATTCTTTTCTTTTAGTTTCTAGTAACCCTTCCCGGTTGGCTTGGTGTGTGCTTAGCTTGACTGATTATCGATTTGAGCCAAGTTGATATTACTCTCAACTAGGTTAGTTGCTTTTGTTACTTGTTTGAATCGCTCAAAGAAATACTTTTATTCTTCGAGTGTCATGGTTGATCGTCATAATTTGATATCAATTCATGTTCACCGTTTGGAGATTGTCGTCTTTGGAATCACCTTCTCTCCCTTGGTAACTGTTGTATGTTTTGAGGAATGTAGCTGATCCTATGGAATGTCTTCTTTTGACGATACTCACATTTCTTTTGGATAGTTTAAAATGTTAGAGGAAATACTCTTTCTTACCTTGATTTTGTTTCACACATGTTGGAGGATACGAGAGCTACTTGATCATTAGTGAGGAAGTTTTCAAATCTTAAAATTGGGATGTTGGTTTTATGCGTAAGTAATTACTCTACATTTTTCTCCGTAAAGATGCTTAAATTTCATTCTCCTGTGACTTAGAGTTTGGTGTGTTTGGAAACTCATTGGTTGACTGGTTTTTGTGATGATCGTTGATACGACCTCCTTTAGCTTTGTCATTGTAGTAGAATGGTTATGTGTTGACCAAAAAGGTTAAAGTTGACTTGTTGTTGACGATAGATCCTTTGGAAGCTATGTATCTTGTGTTGTGTTCTTGTGAATGATTGAGTAACCCTCCTGTAAAATTTATAATGGATATGTTTGGTCTTGTCAAAGTTTGTCCTTTTTCTTAAGACATTCTCTTGATTAGAAGAAAGTTTAATAGAAGGATTGTTAGGATAGGACGTGGCCCATACAGGGTCATTTGTGCGTCTCATCCCTTTTCTTTCCAATTTATTTATTCTGTGCTGACATAAAATTAACTGTTATAGGCACATCATCTTAATATTAATAAGTCATGTTGGTTTAGATGTTCTCATGTCGATTGATTGTTTGGGATCTTCCAATGACATAGTGAGTCCTTGGCTTGGTGAACTAACTTAAACAAATAGGGACATATCACGTTTGAAATTAATTCTCTTCTTGTAATTGTTTTTGTTTCGAAATGTTATCTTGTTAAAATGACGGTCATTATTGTGATATGGGTGAAATTCACTATGATGTTTATTAACTGCTCCTATGTGAAAATGATAATTGAATAGAGTTAGTGACATCCCTCTTATTTAGACATTTTATGCTTTTGGACAGCTCTTTAATTGCTCTTGTTTAGACTCTTGAATTATTGTTTTCTTCTTTAACGGTACTTTTCTTCCTTGAAACAGTTAGATAACAACATATTGTCTTAATGTTATAGCTTTTATCGTGCTCAGTTCTTGCGAACTGACATGTGCTAACAAATGTGCAGGAGGATTTCCTGAGTAGAAAAGAAAAAAAAAAGAGAGAAAAAGAAACACGTGTAGAAAGTGGATTCCATCCTTCTTAGGAACTGCTGTTGTACGAATGTTTTTCTTTTGCTTTACATCATTGGTATGGAAATTGTGGAGACTATCTAGAAGGCATTGTGTTATAATTTTGTATTGTTCTCATGGAGGTTGTTATCGTTTGAAAGTCAATTTGAGAAATATTATCGTCAATAAGATTAACTGAACTTGTTTTGACATGCGTATCCTTTGTTGAATTTTCACTTTTCATAATATGATTTATCCTTGAATTGTCAACCCTAATTCTAATTATCCAAACTTGAATCATCTTGCATTGCTCTAGTTACCTTGGTCTTGTGTCGTTTGGTAGAGGACTATGTTTTTGAACCTAGCAAAAAGAAAACAAGAGAAACAAATATACCTTGTGATCCAGCGTAAACAAATCAACAATCTCTTATTGTGGTGAGTCCTTATAACGGTCTTAAGGTGAAATCAATGATTAAATTCTTGGAAGATAACAAGATTACAATAAATAGAAGGAACTTGCCTAAGAAACTCTTCGATCTGTCTTACCCGTTGAAAATGTAAACAATATACTCATTTCTATCTCTTCAAGTGAAGCCCGAGTGAAACCTTTAGTTTTTCTGATTAAACTCTTTACCCCAATGAAATCTTATTAACAACTAATAAGATCTTAATGATGAATCCAAGAGTTAGACAGTCATGTACTGAAATAAAATAAAATAAAATAAAATTGACCGCTTGAAAAGGTAAAACATATATGTTCAAAAGCACAACGTCGAAAACAAATTGATAAAGTTAAGAGCCTTGAGAAATTAACTGCCTCCTCACAAATGAATAAGTTAATCAAGTAAATGAAGTAACCTCTTGCTATTCTATAATTGGTTTACACTGTTTATTAACATTATCAAGGTAGGGGAAAATTCTTCAAAGGAGACATGACTTTCAGATTCTCCTATTATGATTCCTCTGTGAAAAGTAAAGAATGTAAGAACACTTACAGCTAAAACATGATTCTAAAGAAACCTTCTGTGGGAAAACCTTGTTGTAAAATTGCATACTTTAGATGAACCATTGTGTCCTAAGTGTGTGCCTCATGTTTATCTGAATCCAATGTGGGCCCGTGTTGTGGAAAGCATGTCTTTAGTTGATTGTATTCCCTAGAGAATTTGTGTAGTGTCGTATTATCTTCAAGTAAAAAAAAATTTATCCGGTATTTCACTGTGTTGTCCTTGTGTTGGTAAATTTTGGGGCGTTTCGATCCTTGTATCCTTATTCGTGATACATGTGAGTCATCTTGAGACGATTGTGCACGAATTGTCATCATGTTATTTGCATGTTGTCGTCTCTCTGCATCTATTTCTTCATTTGTCAATTCAACCCTCCGTTCTGCAAATGCTCTTCTATCATTATCATTTCGACGTTTCCTTTGTTCCTCTCGTTGCGCATCTGTCATTTCTTGTTGTCTTCTTCTGCGATATTGTCTTTGATATTCTCTTTGATATTCTTTTCTTTCCTCTTCATTTTCAAAATTTAATCTTGGTGGAGCCATGCCTTTAAAGTATTTTCAGAAAATCACCTAATTATTTATATTATTTAAAACTCCATGTGCATGTAATAGGAAATAATCATATAGTAAAGAGAATGTAAAAATTATGAAGGACGCTCAAAATATGATATGAACTAAAGCGACACAAACTATCACATTTACTAATACCTCAATTCTCTATTAACTCAACAATTCTTCATCAACGTCATTGTATAAATCGTTATTATACAGGCAAGTTGTGACAATTCAACAATGTTCCTCTCATAAATAACACAATATCAAAGACAAAAATATAAAACAAATAATTCTCAATTGCGTATTCAAAAATCAACTATATCCATGTCCTTCAATGAAATAAACACACACCACATGTAACGCACCAAAAATACCAACACAAGAACAACACAGTGAAATACAGGATAACTTTTTTTTTTACTTGCTTTGACTCAACACGACACAACATGTCGTCACAAGGTTACAACCAACACTTGGAACCATTTGTTACGGGGAAGACCACAAGGTCAGCACGGAAACATTCACACTTATCAAGGACAATTTATTTTTCTTTTTGACGAGACAACATGGAAGTCCAACCACATGACACACTCACAGCTAGGGCAAGCCACAGTAAGAAATGGTTAGGGTTTATTTATTTTGGTAAGACACCCTTTAGCTCATGACTTAAGTTTTCAGAAGGAATCAATATATGGTTCGCACAAATTCATCTCACCAACTGAGTTAATTTCTTATACACTGAAGAGTAGTTCACTTAAAGTCTTCTCCTACTTACTAAATCTTAATATCTTCCAGAAACTAACCATTGTTTTCCTTTAAGCTTGTTTAAGAGTTCAACCCAAAGGGATAGTGTTCGCTAGTTTAGCTAGGGGTATCAATTTATAAATGTTTACTTCACAAAGGATGTTTTCATTTTGATCACTCCTGGAAGCATTTGATTTCAAATAGATCACCTTTACATTTATTTGTTGAATATAAAATTATTATTTTTGTTTAGCTTCTTTAAGGGTTAACCGACTCATTTTACTTTACTTATAAAATATTGTCGCTAAGTCTTAGAAAGATTTAACTTAATAATTTATTCTCAAGATCAAAGTTTTACAATACTCATATCAATGTAAAGATTGAATGCCATTTTTCACAAGGATAATTTCAAGCTTAACTACACCAGAACAAGACACTTTATTTCACCATTACCAAACAATACAAGGCAAGAGGTCGTATCAACTCTCTTTACAAGCAATGTTACACAATTTACAACACATTGGACATTTTTACAAGGAACTTCATAATGGTACAGATGAAACTTTTACACTCTTTTCTTCTAGTCTACTCGCATAATCCATCTGCACAAATATTAACTAAAGTCAGTTCGCAAGAACTGAGCATGTTAAGGCTACACAATGCAATAGTAAGCTAACAATTAACAATATCAAGAAAGGAATATTCTAAATTCAGAAATGGATTAAAACACAACTCACAACTCCAATATTAATCTCATGAGAGAGAAAACTAAAATTATCCAACAAGGAGAAAGTCCAAATACTAGTAAGAACAAAATTACATAAATCAAGGCAAGACCTTATGGGTTGGGAACAAGAAAGTCAAGAGTGTTGATATCTCCTTCATGTAATCCTATGGGTTACGTGATTGGAATCCAAAATTTACTCCATCCAACTAAGGGGTCCAAGAGAAGACAAAGCGTACTAATTATGATCGTAGGCGCGAAGCAAAAATGACGTTATCCAATTCTTCCAGGGGGGCTTCAAAGTAATATGGGTTCGACGCCCTTAAAAGAACACAACTATAGTTTTGGTTTTAACCAAGGAGTTTACCACTACCTCCTTATCGGATTTCTTAAAACGTAGCACTAGTCAACCAAAACAAATCCACTTTTCCAAAAGCGTACGAAAGAGACACAGAAAGGGCCATTATTCTTCCAACAAACCCTATCCTAAACGTCAACTTCTCCACATAATATAAGGGAAGACTAAACCCAAAAGTCGTTAATAAATTTTTTTATAATTCAGACAATGTCAATAAACATTAAAATAAAAATTGATTTCCCTAACAAGGCCACAAAATGGGACCTTTTTGTAACCAAGTTTGAAGTATAAGGTATTCGAGTTCAAAAACAAAGGGATTCGATACGCAGAGGGCAAAACACCAACGATGCCCCAGACTCAAAAGACCTTACCACGAGTACAAGCACAAACCAAGAACCAACGCACATAGCTATCAGGAAGGTTACGCAGTGCGGTCAGGGCTAGAAGTTCTATGAACTCCTTGCCAAAGGTATAGAAGATGGAAAATTTTACCCGATCCATGTGGGCTTATCGAGGAAAAGTCTTAGCAAATATCAAACAGATAAATATAACAGCCACCTATGATATTATCACTGAAATCAGCTGTCATCTAACAGGAAACGAGTTCACGAGTCCAGTACCATGGATTCACCTACAACTTTTGTTTCAGTCCAGCTAGAGATAGCTTGCTTGCGACCCTTAATAAAATAAAAGTAGAGATTTCATTCAGTTAAACTTACAATGTTTCCCCTTGCTTTAATCAAACAAGAGTTTACATCAAGAAATAGGTATAGTAATTCTCTCAACACGTGGAGGTCAAAATAGATGCCAGGTTATCCCTCATCTAGACTAGGTACAACAGTCAACCAAATACAGTTCTAAAACAAACCCCAAATGCCATTTTCTAATCAAACATAAAGGAAGGAATGCCCACAGGCTTAAACAAGTTTCAGAACACAACGTCACTATTAATGTACCTTCAAGCAAAACAAGAGAGCCCTAAATAGGAAATGCGTATTTATTCAACCAAAAGAGGTATGTAGGCTTAACCTTCTATTTAGTAACCTTCAATTATAATTACCATCACATAATTATTTTTAAGAGAAAGTCATATAAGCAAACAAAACTCAATAATGTTTCCTTCCCTACGAACTAGACTACATCACTCAATATTGCAGTAACCCATTTAGACAAATATGAAATAGAGTAAGCTATAAGAGAGGAAGGAACATTCCAAGCAAAATCAGCGAAATTGGAATAAGATTTAAAGGAACAACCACACAATCAGGCAGTGATATAAACAACCACGAAAACATCTAGTCTAGGCGCCATTCAAGAGGAAAGAAAATTCATTTCAAGATACTGAAAGAAGGTAGAAAACTATTACAAGGAGTAGATTTAACATGCCTGGTTTAAAACGCCATCTCCATATGCATATGATTGTTTCAATGCCGTTGCTTGCCTTTAACCCAAAGTGCTCTGCGAGCTCGTGCTGGCGCCACATTCACGCAGTGAAAAACAGCTACAAACCAACCCCATGTTTTGAAGCTCGGACACGAGACATACTGATTACACCATGCTCCTGGCTCGGGTAGGCATCTACCGTGATGAAACACAACCTTTTCCTTCATCAGATTTGGGGACAGCATCAAAATCTCGGTGAAAACATTCACTCTCAACTCTTGTATTTTCTATAATTCTCAGTCCAATTCTCAAACACCTTTCTTATCTATTTAATCATGATTCCACACAACACTAACTCACTCTTCAAAAGAACCTCGAGCCACCCCTTCGACTTCCTAAGTTGACCTTTCAATCTTGAAAACTCAAGAAGGTCAGTTCACCTTTCCTAGCAAGTTCAAGAGACAGGAATGTCAAAAGACAAGAACTATCTTTTGCACTTCTTCATCGAGTTAGGAGCATTTTGAGGGATTAGAGCTCGATAGAGACTCACCAGCTTCTCTAACAATGACCCAAGTTTGAATTTAGAAGCGTGAACAACGTTTGCTTCCCATTATTGAGATATACCTGTCTTTAGCGTCTACCCGACTGTGATTCGAACTTCAAGAAGATAATGTTGCCATTCTGCAAGATTCCAGAGCTTTAACGTCTTCCTTAAGCTGTTATAGACTCAACTTTTACCTATTTTCTTGAAAAGCTGATACAGACTTACGTTCTTGGTTTTTTTTGTGTTTTGAAAGGCTTTGAGCACATCGAGGACCCCCTTCATGTTTGATTATGCATAATGATGGAAGAGTGGCCTTACTCAACAGTTCCATTCTGGTTTGATTAACCAATTTGTTGAAAACCTCAAAACATAAACTCTGCACATAAAAAAAAACAACTCATACTGCTTGCTCAACCACTGAGAAACGTATTTAACATCCTTTCCACTGAACTTCGAGTTTCCTTTTTGCATAAAACAACTGTTACAGCTACAGTCATGGAGATAACTTACATTATGGTTACCAACAAATTTATTCAAACTCCCAGGAAGCACTTCAAAGTTCGTTTGCTCTGGGTCTGAGAAAATATCCTGCTACCTTCCTCTCCCAAGACATTTTCTTCAACACTGCATAGATCTTCTGTGCCTGCGGGTGTGATCTGTCACCAACCCAAAAAGCATGCACCATTTTATTGGCTTTAAATCTAACTACAAAGAAGTTTCTTTTTAATTCCTCTATCCTTCATCGATCTCCTAAAAGCTCTTGCAAAGCAAACTGTGCTTCATGAATATTCTGACAAGATACAGATCCACGCCTAAGAGATTCTCTTCCATGCGTTACAGTGTAAAACAAGTAAAGTCTCAACAGAGAATCTCTGTAATAAATTTCATCGGGTCTCCTGGCAACACTCACACTGTCACTTAATCGATTTTGATAAAAACTATCTTGAAGGAGAAAACCGAACTGAGGATGCATTCAAAACTGAACAGAAAACAACATAGTTGGACGAACTTCTTGTTGGAGGCGCTCCCAAAGGCTTCTGCTTGACCGAATCAGTAGCTCGCCGCTTTCCTAGCTCTTTCTTGTTGCGAGACCGCCTGCTGTGGATCCTCGACAAGAACACACCCCGCAGCATCCAATGAAAGGGGAGGAAATGCGCCTACTTCACTAGCAAAACTTTCCTCAAGATTTGATCGAGCTTCTTCCATGTTGGATCCGCCACCTGGACAGAAGCGACTTTCCAAAACGAACATGCAAGACAGTTCAACAAAAAACTTTATCTCGTTCATTCTACTACAGCTGCAAGATTTGCTACAACTGATCACGACTGTGTGGTCGTGTATAACCAGAACTTCAGGATTTCACACCCACGGCTCCTTGGGATCGCCCTATGGCAACTGCAACACCAGACACCTCCTCACGGCTCTTTCCTAGGAGGATTTCGGTCCTACGCCCACGGATCTCGCCTGTACAGCACGATTTTTTGTGAACCACACCCATTTCGCGTGGCAAATACGTCTGTTTCAGCATTGATGGAGCGCAGCAAGCATCCGTGGTTTTGGACAGAAACCACAGGCAGACCACGTGACGGAAAGGAGACATTAGGTGATTTGCAAATCCGAAAATCAGTGGGTGCGGCCACCGACAGGGAGAAAATTGAACACGCCAAGCAAAATGGTGCAGGGTTCATTAATGCCATGGCGGGAGGGAGATGAACACAAGGAAAGTCAAATAAAAAAAAAGCTGATTCCATCACATCGCACAATAAAATCTCCACCTGCCACGCCAAGGAGATGAAGTTGGCCGAGTCCAGGTAAGTTAGGGGGCATTACACCACATTGTAAAGAAATGTTCAAATGCACATATCCACGTTAATCATTGCTTGAAAAAACACAACATACAAAAAATAATATGTCATCCACTCATAAAAATGAAAAACATTATGATGGAACCATAGTTCCTGAGAATTTATATTAAAACATTTTTCCAAGCATACACAAAATATGATTTCACGGTTTCGCTATAGAAATATAAAATATTTATATTTGACATTTCTTATAGAAAAATTGCATTGTTAGAAGATGCATATGTTATACATACATCGGGATTTCCCTCGTTACGTTGCTTTAAAAACCTTTTTGAGAACACAGGATGACATCCAAATTAGGACGTGCTAGGAGAGCATAACAGGAAACATCCCATTTGCAAATCCTAGCTCCCGGTATCGAAAAAGGCACATGCAACGATAGATTCCGAGTTGGACAAATATCCACAAATGTTGCCCAATGAAAATAATGTAAGGATATATATACGCATACAAAAATTTCTCATAAACATCACATTCTTTTTTCAGAAATTTTATATTAGTCAATGTCTTAAAATTATAAATGTACAAATATTCAATTTCTAAATACACAATGCACACTAAGATGTTAAAAATTGTCTATATAATAAAAGCAAAATCTTAATAATTGAACTATTTAAAAATTATCTATATAACAAAAGCAAAATCTTAATAATTGAAATATTTTACAAGTTTCTATAATTTTTAGATGATATTGCTAATACATCTCTAATTGTAATGTTTCCGATTGTCTTTTTAAAAGTAAAGTTTGTAGAGAGACTATCACATCTCACTCTAAGTTACTACTATTATAAATTACATATCACTTTGAATAATAACTATTTAAAAGTTTTATTTAAATAAATTGTTAAAATAAAAATAAATATTTTTACATGGGTTTATTAAAAATACAAACATTAATAAAGTAATAATTACCATCTACACATAGAAATGTTGGTTTTCTATGTCAGGGAATATAGAAACCTACATTAAACATGAAATATATTGTTTAATGTGTTAGGAAAATTTTTATTCAATATATGGGTTGATAAAAATACAAACATTATTAAAGTTGTAATTTGTCTTGGGCACATAGAAATGTTGTTTTAATAATACATCTCAACCGGAATCTTTTTCTAAACAATTCAACTTACAATGTCTACATTTTTAAAAAATTACTCAAAATTTCAAGTATATTTTTTTCTTTCAAAATTAATAAATTTTACCAAGATAGAAATTTAAATAGGATATAAATTTCATAAAGTAACTTTTAGTAATACATCTCAACTGGATTTTTTTCTTTTCATTCAAAATTATTAAATCTGATATACATTTAAATATATATAAATTCATAAAATAACTTTTAAAAATACATATCAAACCTAAACATCAAAGTGAAAAAGACATTGAATATATTTTCTAATAATAATTTTTTTATAAATTTCATACCTATATCATATTAATTACTAATCCTTACCAAGATAGAAATTTAAATAGGATATAAATTTCATAAAGTAACTTTTAGTAATACATCTCAACTGGATTTTTTTCTTTTCATTCAAAATTATTAAATCTGATATACATTTAAATATATATAAATTCATAAAGTAACTTTTAAAAATACATATCAAACCTAAACATCAAAGTGAAAAAGACATTGAATATATTTTCTAATAATAATTTTTTTATAAATTTCATACCTATATCATATTTTTACTTGTTTAAACAATTTATTTACTTTAATTTTTAAATATAATTCACTTCCCCACATCCGATAATTTAAAAATTTAATTTACTAAAGTATTTTTTTTAATTATTTACCTCCCCACACCCTTTACACTTTAGTTTATGTAATTTCCCCAAGAATTAAATTAAATTAGTAAATTACTAAAGTTAAATTAAAAATTATTTACCTAATAATATATTGCATATTTAAACTTATTTATTTATTTAAACATTATAGTTTTTAAATTAACACATTAAATTACTAACCCGATAATTTAAAAAACTAATTTACTAAAGTATTTTTTACCTTTAAATTATTTACTTCCCCACACCCGAGAATTTAACAAATTAAATTATTTACTTCCCCACACCCTCTTTACTTTAATTTTAAATTATTTACTTCCCACACCGAGTAAATTATTTACTTCCCCACACCCTCTTTACTTTAATTTTAAATTATTTACTTCCCACACCGAGAATTTAACCAATTAAATTAGTAAAGTGTTTTGTAACTTCTCCACACAAATTTTACAAATTAAAAATAAATATCACGGACACAATTTCACGGGCACGACATCAGACTCCTCCACTCAATATATATATATATATATAAAATGAGAATGCCTCTCGGCATAATTATAGGACGGTCTTACGAAACCATCATTATGAGCAAAACAATGTTTTTATATATATTTAAAAGAAGAAATAAGTACCTCGAGCTCTCCCCATTGAATTCCCGAAGAAGCGAATTATTAAATATCAAAATAATATAAAAATAAAAACAATCACCCGAATCTTTTTTATGGTTTATGGTACAATTATGCAGTTAATAAAAAAACACGGTTAATAGGTACATTAAAATTTAACCTGCCTACATACAAAAGGAATTATCCGACTGACAACTTGATCCGCTGGCTGATTTGTTCATACCATACTGTGCGTGCTGCCTTATCTATCATCATTACACTTTACACAAAAATGATATATTAATACCAAAAAAATTGGATTTGAAATAACATTTTAAGTTACTAAGAATATGCGACAGTAATTTTCTGTGTTACTACTTGGCCGTATTGACGTTTTGAACCCAATTTTTGAAGCTTCTCCGAAAGTTTAAACAATCCTCTCTAAAAACATTTAGATGTAAATGCTAAAATAAACTAAATATTATCATTAACAACATTCCATTAGGAGAATAAGGTAATAAAAATAGATAAGGCAGGATTTTACTAACAATGTAAAAAACACGCCTAGGCTACCTAACATGGCCAGTTTATAAAATTCCCTAAGCCTAACAATATAAAATTACATTTAAGAATATAAAATTACATTTCAAAATAGAATTTTCGAATATTCTTAATTGATACACCCAAATTTAAATTTCATAAAGGCACATGTTGACTAGACCCCAAAAGCATATCATGCCTGTATCAAATGGAAGGAAAACTCGATGAATAAAAAAAACACTGCTTGTACGAAAATAACTGCTATTGATTATATTGATAATGTTGATCTAAAATCAACTGTGAAATGTTTATTAATAAGCTTGGACTAATGTTTAAAAAGGCATATTCAGTCGCAAGGAGATGGAACTGACTCTGATATGTAAGAAACTGTCAAAATAAATTCAATGAGAGGTCCAAAAAAAAAAAAATTTTAATGTGTTTTGCAAAATTAATAAACACATTAGGTCTAATAACACATTAGATCTCACCTGATAAAAAAATACTTTTTCTCTAGAACAACGAATGATGTGTCCTAAAATCTAATGATATCACAGCCGTGTACAAGCATTACATCTACGCATAGTTTAGTTCTCATTCGAATGTCTTTACATTCGATAGCTAAACAGAGACAGAAACTAGGATACAAGCACACGCTAAGAATGAAATATTTTGCAATGTCTTTACATTCGATATACGAGGTTATTGAAATATTTTGTTCCATGTAGCTTTTACAACACAGTTATATTAGGAATGAAATGAATCTTTCACACCCTTATTCCTGCTTAAACCATTACAATTTGGGCAGGTTAATAGGCACCCTTGTTGAAATGGATAAACAAATCAGAAATGCCAGTAATTATTACCAAAAAGGGTGAATCAAATTTAATTAGGCGTAATGACAATATTTTTAGAAAATCATAAATACATGTGTGATGCAAAGTGACGAGAGTCTGAGATTTGGAATTGAAAACCAGAAAGGCATCCTGTTCGCTTATATACTATTGTCGCCTCAATCCCATTCACACATTTGCACATACCATCAATACAATAATGCTGCCTTCACATCACTATATACCAAATTAAAATACCATTAAACTATAAATACTTCTGTAAACTTCTAACTTCCTTTACTAAAGATCATCCAGGTGTTTCTGTGTACACATTAATCTTTCGCATTTCTCTGCTTCTGCGTGGCAATGGTATTGTTCTGCATTGCCCAAAATCCAGTCCATTGACCTACTAAAAAGTATTTATGTAATGCCCACTTCCCTATGACACTTAGTTGATTATCATTTTTGAGTTATGCAGACTTTAGATATGGACATGGCGTATATTTATGTTGATTAGCATGATGTTTTGTGACTAGATACATTTGGATTATGGTTGGATTTTGTTTTCAGTATGATCTACACTGACTCATGGACAGACTATTGGATACTGATATTATTTTTATATGGATGTATTGCATGTGTTCTAACATTGGATTTATTCGCCATGTTGAATAGAATGTAGTTGTTGAATTTACATTACTATGATTTTGGATAATGATGAAATGCATAATTAAGTTGTGAATTAGACCTAGAAATAATGATTGCTTGAATTACGTATAGATGTTAATAAATTTCATGCATATGATTATTTTGGATATTTTGACATGGCCGCAAGGCCGAAGAGGGTATTTTGCATTTTGCAGGAAACACAGCATGATCACAACCATGAGGGGGATTGGGGACCAAACACAACAGAATGTCGGGTGGTTACAACATTGGTCGTCAAGGCAACTCGTAAATTGCATTGTGTTAACTTTGTTCTTGTATGTGTTGAGAAAATTTCCATGAGGGGGAAATTTTCCTATGTGACCAAGGGGGGTAATTATTTTATTACTTGTTTCACTTGATTTAGTAGGTGATTTCTTTTGTGAAGTCTTTTTGTTAAATTACTTTTGTTAAGTGTGTTTAGATTAATGTAATATCTTGTTTTAGTTTGTAAGCTTTGGGGGAAGTCAAGTGGGTGTAATAAATTTGATTGTTGGCTCCTTGAGCCTTGTGTGTCCTCTTGTATTGAATGCTTGGTTTTGAGTGTTGACCACTCCATACTCTTGGAATCTCGAATTTGAGATTGAGGGCAATTTTAGGAGACTTATGGGACAAGTTAAACTTGTCCCACACTTCCCAAAACCCCTTACCAACCATATCTATAGGTTGGGAATCCAAAAAGGGGCTATTTATTGTTTTGGGAAGGGAAATATGACTTTGGAGTGCATTTTCCTCATTTTGCATTTAATTGTGCCTTAAGGCACATGGGAAAGGGTTGGAATGTGGAAGAGAGTTGTCATTCAACCCAACCACCCATTTATGGTGTTTTGGGATTTGAGTTGACCTTGGGAGATGGTTTGAGGATGTGTGATGTGGCATCCTACATGGAGCCACATCACCCTCACCCTTACCTTTGATCTATTTATTGAAACTTCCTCTCTTGTTGAGGGGGTTGGAGCTTTGTTTTTGTGTTGTTGAAGAGTTCTCCTTTGTTATTTTTGAGAAAGAAGAATTGGGAGAAAGAGATAAAGAGAGTTTTGGACTTGCATGCTTAGATTGATTTGGGAAGGAGCTTGGACAAGATTCTTGGTTTAGGCTTCTCCAATGGAGAGGTAGGGAACCCTCTCCTTTGTTTTTGCTTTCATATTATTATTGCTTCTATGCTAAAATTGTGAAAAAAAAGTGCATGTTTACCTTCGTGTAATTGTGAAAAATAGTTTGAATGCTTATTGTGTAGTATAGGAGAGGTCTATGGGAATACTCATGAGGGAGGCAAAAGAGTAGATTAGGATATTGTGGAGGGAGTTTGAGAGGGATGCCCATCTTGGGTAGGAATGTTTACATTCTACCTTGTCTTTGAGGGAGCCATAAGAGGAGGGAGGCATAAGAGTATGGGAGGAAAAAGGGGTACTTGAGGGAGGCATAAGAGTCATAGGGGCTTGTGTTTTATTGTGGAGGGTTTTGGATGGGCATCTCATCTCATTTGGGAGGCATAAGGAAAACATTCCCATAGTTCCTTCTCTTGTTGGCTTGGATGCAAGCCTTGTTGTGTAATGTTGATGTTATTGTGTCTCTTTGTTCTTCTATTTTAGCTTGAATGTTGTGAAGAACTTTTATTGTGGAAGCATGTATTGTTGCCTTGAGTTGGAGACCACCCTCCATTGTGTTGTGTTTGGGGCTCGGGGTCAATGGAGGAGATTGATTCTCTTCTCCATTGAGATTTGGTTGGGAGGAGAGTGTTGCCTCTCCCCTATCTTGGTTGTGATTTGAATACTTGGAACATGGAGCATGGATGAAGAACACTTTGGAGCACAAGAACCTTGTTGTTGATAATGTTAAATTATCATGTAATTTCCCACCTTGAGTGGAGAAAGAAATGTAATATTGTCTTGTTTTCTCTAGTTCCATTATTGTAAATTTGTTCCACATGAAGTAGGGTATGTTGTAATAAGATTTGAAGGAAATTTGTATTGAGATGTTAATTTCCTTACTTTAAAATTTATTGGAAATGTTGTTAAATCCCTTTGTGGAATGCGGAAAGAAAATTACAAAAGAATATACACACTAGATTCCATTTTGTTAAGAGAAAAAAAAAAGGTATTGATAAGTGATACTATTAGTGAATATCTTCTTCTTGTAATATGAATGGAGAGAGTTAAGTTTTATTGAACCTTCCATTGTGCCAATAGAGTAGACCTACTATGTTTATCCTCTTTTGAGTATCCGTTGTGAAATTATTGACAAATTGTAGAAGAAATGAAATCAACATGCTTAAACTTCTATACGAATGTCTATTAAAGTTGGTCTGGGAATAAATGTGAATGCAAATACTCTAAACTTATCAAGTTCGATACCCAACACCCCTTAATGTCTAGAAAAAGTACTAATAGGTTTGAATATCATTCTTATCTAAGTAATACTAAAACTAATGAATTTATCAATGATAAAATTATAAAAATATTAAGGTACCATTAATTATTATCTTGCTATATAAATATATCTCAAATCTATCATCTCTAACACTCGTGTTAAGGAAAAAAAATGCGTGTTTATAAAAATGTACTTCAAACTCGCACCATGTACGAGCATTTACCAATTCACATGTATGGTAGTAGACTATAATTCAGTGACGGAAATTTTATTTATTTGAAATAGCATACTATTCTGAATTTATTTTACTGTTGTACATATATGGTATGTAGCTTATGGTGGGATTCTCATATATACGTAAGTGATTGCAAAGATAACATTTAAGCCATTAGTCTGAGTCACGAATTACTTATAGGATATGGAGCAGGACATTTTCTATAACCTGATGGTTATGGGGACTCGCCTTACAAGAACAGACCGAAAGGATTGCAAAAATAAAATCACTCGGTCACCAATTCCAATAGTTACCCAAAAAAAAAAGAAAACAAATCCATGTTAGTGGTTGCCCTGGTTTATGAGAAAAGACAGTAACCATAATATTCAGTGTTATTCCGCCATACTTCTTTTAAACAGCGTATTATTCTATTGCTGCATTACAATGGTGTAGGTATATTGTATCCTGTAGATATATATGTAGACACTACTACATGAATGGTCAACCTGTTGGATAGATTTGTGTTTAGGAAGAAAAAAAAAGGGAAAGAAAACTTGTTGAGGCGGTTGCCTGGCCGACCTGCTGTGGCAGGCCATGAGTGAAACCGCCCCCTTATCGCCTGTCACTCGCGCCGAGGCTCCTCCCCTTCCACGTTATACCTCCTCGGGCGCCTGGGACAGCAAAGTAACCAATAGACCTTGTGGCCCTTGCACTGTCCTCCAATCGACTCTGATAAAGATGCCACGAAGGAGAAATCCCGAGCTTTGAGAATGAATTCAATACTGAACAGATAACAACATAGTTGGGCAGCTTGCTTCCCCGCCCTCTCCTTGCTGCACCCAATAAAAGTGGAGGTGCTTGCCTGTCCACGCGCCCAAGATCTGCGCCCAGAACTTCTTCTGCTCGCCTCCTCACGCACCGAAGGTCGTTCAGCTCCTCTTGCCTGTACCCACGCGCCCAGGCACAAAAGAAAAGAAGAAAACAGACCTCCCGAGTCATAGCTCCCTCACCATTACAGTCGACTTGACTGTCCACGCGCACAGGGACTAAAAAGAGAGAAAACTGACTTTTCCACGCGGCCAGGGAGGCAAAACGGCGTACCCATGTGCTAAATGATGCGTCCAATGTTGTAGGCGGCCGGTAGACTGTGGGAGGCGAATTTTCAATATCAAATTGACTAAATGTAGATGCGCCGTGTGGAAGAAGATCTTCATGGCCGCCAAATTTGAAATGGGCCACCCACCGCCCAACCTTATTCATTTATAACTAAGTTGAAAAGTTTCCCCAAACGTCTCTTGTTTCCATGTACAAAGGAAATTTCAATTTTGGGTTAGCGCTTTATTTAATCCTTAGTAGGTAGTTAAACTTCTCATACGCATTGTAGATAAGTAGGGTAGTATGTACATCTAAGTATATTAACAATTACAATGCAAAAAAAAAAAAAAAAAAGCAGATCGGTATCAAGTCGTCCCAAAATGGGCGATCCCTATATAAATATGTATATATATATATAGACGTATGTAATATATATATATATATATATATATATATATATATATATATATATATATATATATATATATATATATCAATTATATATAATGTAATGTATTAACTTGAATAACGTAATATAGTTGAATGACAAAGTAAGTGTATATATATATATATAAATATACGTATACCTAAATGTATTAAATTTTTGAAATAATGTAATATGACCAATAATAAAGTCGGGATAGCAATCGAAGTGGTTCTTGTAACCAATTCAAAATAAACTATATCATCCTCTGGGGTTACCTTTCGGGTATTTTGTCAACACGATTTTCCGGACACTAAACGATCTAACTCGCGCATGATGACGACCCCGCATATCTCGTGGGACGTCGAATGAGATGAATCCAAATGTCGGCTTCAAAGCACCTTCGTGACCGAGGTTCTTTTCCACCCGTTTCGAGCTCGCCCGATGTAATTCTCATCGAGCCAGGTGGAAGCAACTCGTAGGTAAATAATTCGCCATAAAAAAAAAAAAAAAAAGTTTGTCGCATTTTCGGGTCACTTGTTGCGGCGTCGTCTTTGTCGATGTCGTGAGTGTGGCGTCGGCTATTTTGCGGCGTTACATTTTGGTATCAGAGCCAGGGGTTCGAAGCTGGGACCCTTGGGCACACGCAGAAAACGTGAAACAGGAACACTTAACTAGTGCAGAACATTATTCTTTTAAAATATAAAGCCATAATGTTGATAATGATAGTAAACAGCAAATTTAGAAAACTGACACAAGACCTAGTACGATGAACTAACTCTCGCCTTGATCTGTGCAGGAGGCGCGGATTGGGCGAGGGGTCTCTTCACATAGACCTAGACATACCACTTTGCCGGCGGGCCGTGCGGCGCTTCCACGCCTCGAGTTTTGCGGACACTTCAGATGTTAATGCCTATACGCGGAGAGCCCTTGGGAGGAAGACTTGCTAGGCATAGTTTGGAGCCATCAATAGATGCCTAGGCATCCCCTCGACACAGCGAGGAGCACAGAGCGAGAGAATTTCCATGCGAGTCTCATTAGGGCGAGTCGCCACAGAGAGGACATGGGGACAGGATTTCAGACATAGGGACGGGTCTCGAGCCTGCAGACGAGAGGAGAAGCATACAAAGAGACCTAGGATTCGTCATACATCAGCTGCAGACCATATCAGGGAGATCCTGAAGCTGCGACCATCTCAGTATTCAGGAGATATAGGTGGTTTTCAGGCAGAGGCCCGGTTGGTGAGCTTGAGCGGATGCTTCAAGCTCTGTCGCTATAATGTAGCAACACGAAAGCTCGTGTTGCGATCCATCTTCCGAAGGATGGAGTAGGAGTCTCAGTGGAGGACTCGAGGAGCGAAGCTCCATGTCGACTCGAGACGATTACAGGAGGCTGTTAGAGGAGCGGTTCGAGAGCGGTATTTACCCGGGAGGTTTATTCAAAGAACGGATAAATGAGTTTTATGACCTCCGTTAGGGAGATCGATGACAGATGGTGAGTATGAGAGTCGATTTCTGGACCTACTTCAGTATGTCGATTATATGCAGGATGAGCAGGTATGGATTCACAGGTTCATCCGGGGCCTGAACTTGGATTTAGCTGGCGCAGTGCGCATTCACTGCCCACAGACGTTAGCAGAGGCCGTGGAGAAGGCCTATATTGCAGAGGAGACACGGGGGAAGACACAGCAGGCTAGAGATAGAGTTCGGAGCCGTATCCAGCAGATGCAGGATAGTAGGTCGAAGGGGTCAGTTCCTCCTCCACGGGGTGGACAGAGTTCAGGGCAGGCTTCATTTAGGCCACCACAAGCAGCAGCAGCAGACCCGCCCACCTTACCGACCTCCTCAGAGATTCGATGCACAGAGAGGACGTAGTATGGGGCCTCCTCCTAGGGGTCCCATCAGGACACAGGGTGCACCGAGAGCTCAGTCAGTCGGAGCTTGTCATCGAGACCTCGGCGAGTCCATGGCCGGATCATCGTGGTCTATATCTCGGTGATCTAGAGTGCAGGTGGAGCCGCTTCCCACCGGAGAGGATCGGGCGGTTGTTATGGTTGCGGAGTCGTTGGGCACATTTGGAGAGATTGCCCATTTAACCCTACCAAGGTAAGACACGAGCTCGAGCCTCTTTGTTGGAGATATGGCACGGAGTCATCGGATCTGCGCAATGCAGTCGAGAACCGCCAGTGAGCATCGAGTCTTGTGATTGAGACGACAGTAGTGTTGGAGGTATTTCCACCTCTATATTATTTGATTCTCGTTCTTGATTCTTTCATTGCACCATCTTTGGTAGAACGTTGTAGGTGGTGGCGAGTTAGGCGGGGGCCGTAGTTGGGACGTTGAGATGGCTTCGGAGCCAAGATTTCGTAGAGACTCCTTAGTCAAGGAGTGTGTAGTGGATTTGGGACCCTTCACCACTACTTCGAGATCTTAGGATGTTTCCATTAGGATCTTATGGCATCATTCTAGGCATGGATTGGTTGTCAAGCTCACGAGCTAGAAGAGTGGATTGTTACCACAAGACTATTGCTTGCATAGATGATCTTGGGGTAGAGTCAGTGATATCAGGGGTTAAGAGACCCGTCTCTATTCGCACCATCTCCGCTATGCAGCTTAAGCGGTGTGTGCGACGGGGTTGCAGAGTATCTTTGTTACGATTAGTGAGATCGAGGATGAGTCGGGGACCTTCCTCAATGATCATCCCATCTTATCAGAGTTCGCCGATGTGTTCCCAGGGGAGCTACCGGGATTACCTCCCCCACGTGAGATCGACTTCCATATAGACCTAGTTCCAGGCGCAGAGCCTATCTCACGAGCACCCTATCGGATGACTACACCTGAGTTATGTGAGCTCAAGTTACAGCTTGAGGGCCTTCTGGAGAAAGGCCTAATTCGTCCTAGTGTTTCCCCTTGGGGTGCACCAGTTATCTTCGTAAAGAAGAAGGATGGGTCCCTTCGATTATGCATTGATTACCGTCAGCTGAACAAAGTAACGATCAAGAATCGTTACCCCCTTCCATGCATTGACGATTTGTTTGATCAGATGAAGGGGGCTACCGTTTTCTCCAAGATAGATCTTAAGTCAGGATACCATCAGCTCAGGATTGCGGAGACAGATATTCACAAGACAGCTTTCCGCACGAGATATGGCCACTACGAGTTCACAGTGGTACCTTTTGGTTTGACGAATGCCCCCGCAGTATTTATGAGTTTGATGAATGGGGTATTCAGGACCTTCCTCGATCGCTTCGTGCTCATCTTCCTTGATGACATTCTGATTTACTCACGCACACGTGAGAAGCACGAGGGGCACCTTCGCCAAGTTCTTCAGTGTCTTCGCGAGCAGCGCCTTTACGGGAACTTGGAGAAGTGTGCGTTCTTTCAGTCCGAGGTGCGATATTTGGGCCACGTTATTTACGGGAAAGGTATCACAGTCGATTCTTCCAAGATTCGAGCCATCATGGATTAGCCAAAGACCCAATAGTGTGACCGAGGTGCGTAGTTTCATGGGATTAGCAGGATACTACAGGAGGTTTGTTCAGGACTTCTCTCGGATTGCGCACCCCATCACTTCTCTTCAACGGAAATGGAAGAAGTTTGTATGGACAGATAAATGTGATCGGGCCTTGAAAGACACTCAAAGGAGTGCCTTATGAGAGCACCTATCCTTGCAGTGCCGGATCCTCATGGAGAGTTTTTCGTATGCACAGATGCTTCCTTGGCAGGAATTGGAGGAGTGCTAATGCAGGAGGGTAGAGTAGTTGCCTTTGAGTCTCGCAAACTCAAAGATTATGAGCTCAATTATCCGACCCATGACCTTGAGCTTACAGCAGTAGTACATGCCTTAGTGCGATGGAGACATTTTCTTCTTGGCCGGAGATTTACACTCAGGACTGATCACTTGAGTCTTCGCCACCTCTTCACGCAGCCCAATCTCAACGCTCGTTAGCGGTGTTGGATGGAGTTACTTTGTGAGTATGACATGGAGATAGAGCATGTGAAGGGAAAGGAGAACGTGGTGGCAGATGCCTTGAGTAGACGGAGACATGTGGCTATGGCCACCTCAGTGGGCACAGATTTGCGGAGTAGGATCTTGCAGCAGCTTCCTCAGGACAGCTTCTACCTCGCAGCCAGAGCAGAGATTGAGTCTCAGAGACCCCTTGAGGGGAGATTTGATGGATTCTCATTAGAGGCAGATGGTCTTCTCAGACACAGAGGTCGAATATATGTCCCCAGAGATGGAGGCTTGAGACATAACATTTTGACAGAGGCTCATCGTGCACCGTATTCAGCCCATCCCGGGGTGAAGAAGATGCACGCCACCTTGAGACAGTTGTACTTTTGGAGAGGACTTGAGAGAGACATAGCTTCATCTCAGTATCCCATTGTTTAGAGTGCCGGGGTGAAGGCTGAGCATCGGCATCCACCGTGGCCTTCTCTATCCTCACGCCATACCAGAGTGGAAGTGCGACATCATCTCTATGGATTTTATTGTTCGGTTGCAGCGACGTCGAGATATCACCACGACGCCATCATGGTCACGGTGGATAAATTGACGAAGGTAGCTCACTTTTCTCCAGTGAAGACCACCTATACAGCGAGTGCGGTGGCACGAGTTTACCTGGATGAGATTGTTAGACTACATGGGATTCCGCAAGATCATTTGCATGGCCAGCGACCCTCCGTACACCTCCCATTTCTGGACCACCATGTAGTATGCCCTGGGACGAGGATTAATTTTAGTATGCACCTATCACCCCGAGACGGATGGACGAGACGAGAGGGTGAATCAGATTTTGGAAGACATGCTCAGAATGTACGTGATGGATCATCAATCGAGATGGGAGGAGTATTTATTTTTAGTGGAGTTTGCCTACAATAACAGCTTTCGAGTTCTATAGGCATGGCTCCTTTTCGGGCATTATATGGCGAGAGTGCAGAGACACCTCTTAGTTGGGACAGGATTGAGGACGGGGGTGGTTTCCTTGGGCGGCATTATTACGAGGATATGGAGCGCGGAGTTACCTTGATTAGACAGAGATCACGGGAGGCTCGGGATGAGACGGAAGAAGTATGCGGACCAACATATGACGAGATCATAGTTTTGAGGTAGGCACGAAGGTGTTTCTTCATGTCAGGCCACATAAGAGCCCTATCCGTTATGGAAAAGGTTCTAAGCTTGCTCCTAGATTTGTGGGTCCCTTTGAGATCTTGGAGCGCCTCGGCCCCTTAGCCTATCGTCTAGCACTGCCACCTAGCTTATCGCGCGCGCCCATGATGTATTTCACGTTTACGTGCTTAGGAGATATGTTTCGATCCTTCTCATGTCTTTGGATTGGGTGCATTGCAGTGCGGATCGTGGGCAAGTGATGGTGGAGCCGTGCGCATTTTAGATCGCAGGACCCTGGGCCTTCGCGGCAGAGAGATTGATCAGGTTCGGGTCCAATGGGACAGATACGATGAGACTGCTGCTACCTGGGAGGATGCTACATCATTGCGAGCTCAGTTTCCACACTTATTTCAGTGACTTCCAGGAGGAAGTCTAGTCTAAGGGAAGGGGGATGTAATGCCCACTTCCCTACGACACTTAGTTGATTATCATTTTGAGTTATGCAGACTTTAGATATGGACATGGCTTATATTTATGTTGATTAGCATGATGTTTTGTGACTAGATACATTTGGATTATGGTTGGATTTTGTTTTCAGTATGATCTACATTGACTCATGGACAGACTATTGGATACTGATATTATTTTTATATGGATGTGTTGCATGTGTTCTAACATTGGATTTATTCGCCATGTTGAATAGAATGTAGTTGTTGAATTTACATTACTATGATTTTGGATAATGATGAAATGCATAATTAAGTTGTGAATTAGACCTAGAAATGATGATTGCTTGAATTACGTATAGATGTTAATAAATTTCATGCATATGATTATTTTGGATATTTTGACATGGCCACAAGGTCGAAGAGGGTATTTTACATTTTGCGGGAAACACGGCATGATCACAACCATGAGGGGGATTGGGGACCAAACACAACGAGAATGTCGTGGTTACAACATTGGTCGTCAAGGCAACTTGTAAATTGCATTGTGTTAACTTTGTTCTTGTATGTGTTGAGAAAATTTCCATGAGGGGGAAATTTTCCTATGTGACCAAGGGGGTAAGAATTTTATTACTTGTTTCACTTAATTTAGTAGGTGATTTCTTTTGTGAAGTCTTTTTGTTAAATTACTTTTGTTAAGTGTGTTTAGATTAATGTAATATCTTGTTTTAGTTTGTAAGCTTTGGGGGAAGTCAAGTGGGTGTAATAAATTTGATTGTTGGCTCCTTGAGCCTTGTGTGTCCTCTTGTATTGAATGCTTGGTTTTGAGTGTTGACCACTCCATACTCTTGGAATCTCGAATTTGAGATTGAGGGCAATTTTAGGGGACTTGTGGGACAAGTTAAACTTGTCCCACACTTCCCAAAACCCCTTACCAACCATATCTATAGGTTGGGAATCCAAAAAGGGGGCTATTTATTGTTTTGGGAAGGGAAATATGACTTTGGAGTGCATTTTCCTCATTTTGCATTTAATTGTGCCTTAAGACACATGGGAAAGGGTTGGAATGTGGAAGAGAGTTGTCATTCAACCCAACCACCCATTTATGGTGTTTTGGGATTTGAGTTGACCTTGGGAGATGGTTTGAGGATGTGTGATGTGGCATCCTACATGGAGCCACATCACCCTCACCCTTACCTTTGATCTATTTATTGAAACTTCCTCTCTTGTTGAGGGGGTTGGAGCTTTGTTTTTGTGTTGTTGAAGAGTTCTCCTTTGTTATTTTTGAGAAAGAAGAATTGGGAGAAAGAGATAAAGAGAGTTTTTGGACTTGCATGCTTGGATTGATTTGGGAAGGAGCTTGGACAAGTTTCTTGGTTTAGGCTTCTCCAATGGAGAGGTAGGGAACCCTCTCCTTTGTTTTTGCTTTCATATTATTATTGCTTCTATGCTAAAATTGTGAAAAAAAAATGCATGTTTACTTTGGTGTAATTGTGAAAAATGGTTTGAATGCTTATTGTGTAGTATAGGAGAGGTCTATGGGAATACTCATGAGGGAGGCAAAAGAGTAGATTAGGATATTGTGGAGGGAGTTTGAGAGGGATGCCCATCTTGGGTAGGAATGTTTACATTCTACCTTGTCTTTGAGGGAGCCATAAGAGGAGGGAGGCATAAGAGTATGGGAGGAAAAAGGGGTACTTGAGGGAGGCATAAGAGTCATAGGGGCTTGTGTTTTATTGTGGAGGGTTTTGGATGGGCATCTCATCTCATTTGGGAGGCATAAGGAAAACATTCCCATAGTTCCTTCTCTTGTTGGCTTGGATGCAAGCCTTGTTGTGTAATGTTGATGTTATTGTGTCTCTTTGTTCTTCTATTTTAGCTTGAATGTTGTGAAGAACTTGTATTGTGGAAGCATGTATTGTTGCCTTGAGTTGGAGACCACCCTCCATTGTGTTGTGTTTGGGGCTCGGGGGTCAATGGAGGAGATTGCTTCTCTTCTCCATTGAGATTTGGTTGGGAGGAGAGTGTTGCCTCTCCCCCTATCTTGGTTGTGATTTGAATACTTGGAACATGGAGCATGGATGAAGAACACTTTGGAGCACAAGAACCTTGTTGTTGATAATGTTAAATTATCATGTAATTACCCACCTTGAGTGGAGAAAGAAATGTAATATTGTCTTGTTTTCTCTAGTTTTCCATTATTGTAAATTTGTTCCACATGAAGTAGGGTATGTTGTAATAAGATTTGAAGGAAAGTTGTATTGAGATGTTAATTTCCTTACTTTAAAATTTATTGGAAATGTTGTTAAATCCTTTTGTGGAATGTTGGAAAGAAAATTACAAAAGAATATACACTAGATTCCATTTTGTTAAGAGAAAAAAAAAAGGTATTGATAAGTGATACTATTAGTGAATATCTTCTTCTTGTAATATGAATGGAGAGAGTTAAGTTTTATTGAACCTTCCATTGTGCCAATAGAGTAGACCTACTATGTTTATCCTCTTTTGAGTATCCGTTGTGAAATTATTGACAAATTGTAGAAGAAATGAAATCAACATGCTTAAACTTCTATGCAATGTCTATTAAAGTTGGCTGGGAATAAATGTGAATGCAAATACTCTAAACTTATCAAGTTCGATACCCAACACCCCCTTAATGTCTAGCAAAAGTACTAATAGGTTTGAATATCATTCTTATCTAAGTAATACTAAAACTAATGAATTTATCAATGATAAAATTATAAAAATATTAAGGTACCATTAATTATTATCTTGCTATATAAATATATCTCAAGATATCTCTCTAACACTCGTGTTAAGGAAAAAAATGTGTGTTTATAAAAATGTACTTCAAACTCGCACCATGTATGAGCATTTACCAATTCACATGTATGGTAGTAGACTATAATTCGATGTGAAAAATTTTATTTATTTGAAATAGCATAATATTCGAATTTATTTTACTTGTTGTACATGTATGGTATGTAGCTTATGGTGGGATTCTCATATATACGCAAGTGATTGCAAAGATAACATTTAAGCCATTAGTCCGAGTCACGAATTACTTATAGGATATGGAGAAGGACATTTTCTATAACCTCGATGGTTATGGGGACTCGCCTTACAAAACAGGACCAAAAGGATTGCAAAATAAAATCACTCGGTCACCAATTCCAATAGTTACCCAAAAAAAAAAAAAAAAACAAATCCATGTTAGTGGTTGCCACAGGTTTATGAGAAACGGCAAGAACCATAATATTCGGTGTTATTCCGCCATACTTCTTTTAAACAACAGTATTATTCTATTCTTTGCATTACAATGGTGTAGGTATATTGTATCCTCGTAGATATATATGTAGACACTACTACATGAATGGTCAACCTGTTGTATAGATTTGTGTTTAGGAAGAAAAAAAAAAAAGGGAAAGAAAACTTGTTGAGGCGGTTTGCACTGCCGACTCCTCTTTGTGGCAGCCATGAGTGAAACCGCCCCCTTATCGCTCGTCACTCGCGCCAAGGCTCCTCCCCTTCCACGTTATACCTCCTCGGGCGCACAGGACAACAAAGTAACCAATAGACCTTGTGGCCCTCAGACCGTCCTCCAATCGACTACGATAAAGATGCCACGAAGGAGAAATCCCGAGCTTTGAGAATGAATTCAATACGAGCAGAGATAACAACATAGTTGGGCGCTTGCTTCCCGCCCTCTCCTTGCTGCACCCAATAAAAGTGGAGGTGCTTCCCCGTCCACGCGCCCAAGATCTGCGCGCCTGTAACTTCTTCTCGCCGCCTCCTCACGCACCGAAGGTCGTTCGGCTCCTCTTACTGTACCCACGCACCTAGGCACAAAAGAAAAGAAGAAAACAGACCTCCCGAGTCATAGCTCCCTCACCATTACAGTCGACTTGACTGTCCACGCGCACAGGGACTAAAAAGAGAGAAAACTAACTTTTCCACGCGGCCAGGGAGGCAAAACGGCATACCCATGTGCTAAATGATGCGTCCAATGTTGTAGGCGGCCGATAGACTGTGGGAGGCGAATTTTCAATATCAAATTGACTAAATGTAGATGCGCCGTGTGGAAGAAGATCTTCTTGGCCGCCAAATTTGAAATGGGCCACCCACCGCCCAACCTTATTCATTTATAACTAAGTTGAAAAGTTTCCCCAAACGTCTCTTGTTTCCATGTACAAAGGAAATTTCAATTTTGGGTTAGCACTTTATATAATCCATAGTAGGTAGTTAAACTTCTTATACGCATTATAGATAGGTATGGTAGTATGTACATCTAAGTATATTAACAACATACAATGCAAAAAAAAAGAAAAAAAAACAGATCGGTATCAAGTACGTCCCAAAATGGGCGATCCTATATATATATATATATATATATATATATATATATATAATGTAATGTATTAACTTCGAAATAACGTAATTTAGTCGAATGACAAAGTAAGTATATATATAAATACGTATACCTAAATGTATTAAATTTTTGAAATAATGTAATATGACTGAATAATAAAGTCAGGATAGCAATCGAAGTGGTTCATGTATTCAATTCAAAATAAACTATATCATCCTCTTGGGTTACCTTTCAGGTATTTTGTCAACACGATTTTTCCAGACATTAAACAATCTAACTCGCATGACGACCCTGCATATCTCTGAGGGACGTCGAATGAGATGAATCCAAATATCTGCCTTCAAAGCACCTTCGTGACCGAGGTGGTTTTCCACCCCGTTTCCGAGCTCGCCCGATGTAATTAATACTCATCGAGCCAGGTGGAAGCAACTCGTAGGTAAATAATTCGCCATACAAAAAAAAAAAGTTTGTCGCATTTTCGGGTCACTTGTTTGTTGCGGCGTCGTCTTTGTCGATGTCGTGAGTGTGGCGTCGGCTATTTTGCGGCGTTACAATTTAGATCCCTAAACTACACCTAAAAACAACCCAAAAACAGGATTTTGGCCAAAGCACAAATATAATTAAGATTTTAAATAAATAACATGAAATTAAGGTGTGGTTTTACTAAATGATGGAATGAATAATGTCAGTGATATAGACGGGGTACTCCAGCACAACAGAATAAATTGCATCTTCTATATAAAATTAAAGCATGCTTTAACTACTGAAGGAAAAATGTTGCTCATCTTCTACAACAGAACAGCTTACACTAGCATGGCCAGTTCAACCACAACTTGTTACAATGGCCAAGAAAAATAGGGATCTAGAGCCACCACAACCTAAGCTAGCATCGCCAGTTTATACCCCACTTACACAAAATCAACTTCCAAAATTTTGAAATCTAACAGAACATCTAAACAGTGTAATTCCCTGTAAAAATAATCATTAAACCTTAAGTTGCAGCAAAGTTTATCCATGAGACAAAATAACATTCAGGAAAATAAGAAAGTATTACTAACCCTAAGCAAGAAAAGCAAAAAAAGATCAAAAAGAAAGAAATAATAAAAACATAGAGAATCTGAAAAACTAAAAACACTGTGTAACATTAAATAGTTTATAACTATTAAAATATAAGATTAATTCATGATTTACTCACGAAGAAAATCCTAAACTCGCATAGCCAGAAAAACAGGGTTCTACAGCACCACATTTTAAGCTAGTGTGGCCAATTTTACCCCACCTACACAAGATCAACTTTCGAATTTTAAAACCTATCAGTACACCTAAATAGTTTAATTACCTCTTTAAAAATCAGGAAAATAACAATTGTAACTAATCCAATAACAAGTAAAGCCAAATCAAAAACTACAGAGCATTCAAACTACAACAATAAGCACTGCATAACATTAAATAGATAATAAATCCAAAAATATTTCACTAATTCCTATAATAATAAACTGCTTAGCTTCAGAAAGCATCTTTAAATCACAATCTACAACAGCATCTGTCTAACTTCAAAAATCATTTATACAGCCTACCCTGATCTGAACCCTGATATGAAGCGTTTGAGTTATATACAAATGCATTTATCTAAACTAATTTCAAATGAAGCGTTTGAGTTAGATACAAATGCATTTATCTAAACTAATTTCAAACCAGTCAGATAGTTAGAAACCTAGGTAACTTTCTGTTTCAAAACAGTTAAACCAATTTGGATCTGAACCTTGAGTAATACATTAAAGAGCATTAATCTTAACGAAATTTCTATATCCTAACCAATAACCTAAACACAGGGGAACATTAATATTAAAAAGCCCTAAACGCACAGGAGAGAAAGAACTAAAAAATTATCAAGAACCTAAAGAATAAGAAAAGGAATCAAATTATAACAGTAGAAGTTTAGAGAACTTACCATCCTTTAGGGGTGTGGCTGGTCTGATACGTCGCTGTTCTTCTCCTGCACTGCTCTCCTCCAACAGAGCACGAGTATTCAGACATGAAAGAACCCAAATAGAAAAAATACAAGACTATAACCACAAAAAGAAAGAGAAAAGAACCAAAAATCACAGACCAAATGACTCAAAACATACTGAGCTAACAAAAACTACTACAAATACAAACAGCAGGGCCCTGCACACAGACTCCACAGAAAAACAAAAATGCAAATCCATACAAAAATGGTAAAAACAAGAGCCTCAGACGGCGTTAAATAAAACTTTCGTAACGGCTCTTACATCTGTCTTCCAGCTTTACAGCTGTCTTCCAAACAGTCACAATATTAACCTTTACAGCTGTCCTCCAGCTGTTGAGCAGTCGTATATATGGTACGCATACTATTGAATCGAATTTATTTACCTAGTACGATTTACTTGAGATTATTAAAATCAAATCTTGACGGTGGGAGAACTTGATTTATGAGCCGTAAATGAATCTAAAAAATATATTATTGAAGGCCTTTTAAACACCTTTAACCATTTTAACCATTGTTTCACGGTACTTGATGTCCCTTAAACTTATTTTATTCTTATAAATAGAGGTACATATTTTGTGTGGACATTTAATTTTAGGGGTCTTCATCATATAAAATTATATTATTTTAATTAATTACAAAGTTTTATTCAAAGTTTATTATTTCTCTATGTTAATGATGTGTTGAGGTTTAGGTGCTTATTGTTGTGTGGATGATTCGTGTTGATGTTGTTCTTCATCATTACTTTGAGCATTATCATTTCAAATTCTAATGTTGACATCTATATTATACCTATGGTACTCACAAGATATTGTTGAGTCGAATCTTCTAGATGTTGAGAGTATTTTTACCCATACTATTGAGTCGAATTTATTTACCTAGTACGATTTACTTGAGATTAATAAAATCAAATGTTGACGGTGGGAGAACTGATTTATGAGCCGTAAATGAATTAAAAAAAAAACATTATTTACTTGTTTCCTTCATAGAAGGCCTTTTAAACACTTTTAACCATTTTAACCATTGTTTGGGGTAGGGAACCTAGAATGGTCATTGATAAGCACCATTGAACTTATTTTATTATTATAAAATAGAGGTACATATTTTGTGGACATTTAATTTTAGGGTCTTCATCATATAAAATTATATTATTTTAATTAATTACATAGTTTTATTCGAAGTTTATTATTTCTCTATGTTAATGATGTGTTGAGGTTTAGGTGCTTATTGTTGTGTGGATGATTCGTGTTGATGTTGTTTTTCATCATTACTTTGAGCATTATCATTTCCAATTCCAAATATCTTGTGAGGTGACATCTATATTACAATGCCAACAATTTTTTTGAGTGGTTGTGTCTAGGAATAAACATGGTAAAACAAAAATTAAAAAACATGAGGTTTACACAATTTATTGTAATGTAGATGTGATTTGTTTTTTGTTTATATACTTTTATGGCAATATTTAATATTTTTTATTGTTGAAGTTTATTCATATAGCATAATGGATATTAAAATAAAATTTATATTTATGTTTATTATAAGGAGATTAAGATGATAGAGGAGCCACAATGATCAAGTCAGCTTTTGGTCTACTTGAGATTTCAAGTTTTTTACTATTGATTTGTTAACACATACATTAATTTATTATAAATATACCACTTTTGATATGATGTGGTTATAAAATAAGTATTTTTCCATAAATTTTGAAATATTATAAATTAAAAAGAAAACTAAAATTAGTTTGTATACTGAATTTGAAGATTTCTTATTAATTGTTATATATTTTTTATTCGATTTAATGTCCTGTGCATGAGAGACTTCTTTTAAAATATATTCCAAGAATTTATTGTATGCTTGCAAATGGTTTGATAGTGTGTCCCTTTTTTCATTGTCAAATTCATTATGTGAAGAGGAAGATGGGTCCTATAGGATATTGTGATCTCGCATAACCAAGAAAGCTAACAAAACTTTCTTTGCATCCATATTCTAGCCAAACAATAGTAATCTCAAAATGGTTTTATACAATTAAAGTTCCTACGATGGAATGTTGACTACATAGAATTTCAACTAAAACTAATTTCTTGAATATGCACAGTAATAATGAAGCCACTTTTGTCATTTATTATTGGTGTGAAGAATGGTGTTGTACTAGATATTGACCTATGATCTTAATGACACGATTTTTTGACATGTGACCTTCATTTTAGATGCAGTTTGTACCTCTTTCCAATTGACATTTTCCATGCAAACAATCCCTCATTTTTGTTATGACATAAATGATACAAATGTTAAATCAAAGAATCATATAAATCTTTACTCTAAATACACTAATGACATGAAAAGAGATGATTTTAGCCGTATGGTGGCCATACATTAAATTATATATGACACCATATCAAGGGCATAACATGCCCCTCTCCTTTGAAGCAATATTGTCCCCAATGTTGTGTAATGAAATTACTTAAATAGATCTAAATATACACATAAACATAACACCAAAAACACCAAAATATAGAGAAATTGTCATGTAATATGTAAGTATAATAAATCAACCACTTCAAAGGGGTAACCTCCAAACCATACAATAAGACTCAATTTTTCAATATCATGATCATTTACTAGTTACTAATTCCTATATATAGCCTTCTATGTTATTCAAAGACCCAAGGAGGACCTAGTAAGCATATGAAAGCGTAAATAATGTGATATGACATTATAAGTGATTATTTTAGCCACAAAACATCCATCCATATCCAAATATATAGGCTAAGATTAAGGGTGCAACATTCCCCTCCCCTTCAAAGTAACATTGTTCCCAATGCTAGTAATATTGGATCTAAAAATTATTCCACTTGATTAGATACTTGGAGTGTTGAATCCATTTCTCCACCCCCCCAGCCTTCCACCTCATCTCGATTCTTCTTTCCTTTTTCCTTCCAAACAGTCATCCCCTCCACAAGAGCTAACAGAAATACCCCCTCCTCCAAAGAAACAAGAGGTTTCACCGCCTCCACCACCACAAAAAGTGTAAAATCGGTTGAGTTTCAACCCATTCCTCCTCTCTTGCATTCCCAATTTCATATGGGGAAGAAGGAATTGAAAAATCGAGTCATCAAGGATGCAAGAAGACGAGCCCAACAAAAGAAGTGACAGATGCATACCAAGAGTTGGGCTCTTAGATTTGGGATGACAAAGATCCCTTGATGGTTAAGCCTACAGGAAGAGGCTGAGGTTGAACAAGTGGTGGTGAGGACTGATTTTGTTGGAGAAGAAGATCTTGCAGTCCCAACTTGTCCTCTAGAGCAACAAATTGAAGAGTTTGACTTGACAAACTTCATGCTGGAGGAGGAGTTCAATCAAGAGCAAGATTGCCTTCAAACATTGGAGGAAGGAGAAGCTGCTCCAAATCCAAAAAAGAGGAGCACAATCTAGCTGTGGAGAAGAAAAATGCAGATCCAAGGGCTTTGAGCACAAAGCAGGTTACAGAGAACCTTCAGTTCTTCTTTCCACTTCATCTCTCTCAAGTTCTAGCACTTGAAAAGGAGTTTGATATTTCAAACTCAATATTGGAGAGTGAAGGAAACCATGGTGGTCAAGTTGCAGATCAAGAGGACACCATGGAGGAAGTTGAACACGAGCAGCAGGACAACAATGAGGCAGTTTACCTGTCAGATTTGGAGGACTGTTTTGATGGAGAAGAGCCGGTTGAGCTTTCACCTTTCTCTCTTTCATCATCCACATTCCAAACACCAGAGCCTGCTGCCATGAAGGAGAGCTTTCATTTGCAGCAGCCTGCATCTTACAGCAGCTCTTTGGGATCAAGATTGGAAGATTTTTATCTTCCATGTTATTCATTGGAGGAAGAGAAAGGACAGAAGAATTTCACCATTTCTTCCACACCATCCATTCAAGAGGGTCTACAAGAAGACTCCATTCTTGGAGTTGAAAATCAGAGCTATGGGCATATCAAACGGATCAGACCTTGCCCAATCGGTATTTGGCTTCGTTGGAGCCAAAGGAGAAGCCATAACCAGTCATGCTTGCTTCGAGCATGAGGATGAGCTACAAAGTACCAAGGATCAGTGCCATACCTCTCCAATCCAAATGCGAGCAACTAAAAGAGGTATTGGATTTTTCATTGATACCTTGATGATTTGGATAGAAGACCACTTCTTGTTGATTTTCCATCCATCCAAACAGCCATGATCGATGCCAAATCAATGGCATGGCTGCCAATTTTGAAGAAAGGAAGCTATTTCTCACAACCATTCAGGGGTATATTTAGCTTTCCTTTGCTTCCAGCCTAGAGTAGAGTAGGTAGATTTGCTTTCGAGTAGAAGAAGTGCTCGTGCACACTCGCATGTTCCATTTGGGGCATGTATGATTTTTCGATTTTTGTACATAGTTTTGGTGTTCTTGGTTCTGCTCTTGCACAGCTCATTTCAAAGGCATCTTGGTGAAGACACTCCGTGTTCAATGGGTTTCCACGTGGCTCGAGAGGAGGTTTTCAAAGTTCGGATCAGGTTGCGGGTTGTAACTCATGACTCCATGCCCAATGGATGCTTCAAAGATCTTGATCATTCATCTAGCAGGTAGATGACCCACCGAGTCACCAAACTATTGTCAAAATTTCACCCCCCCGGGTAATTTTGATAACATGCATCAGAATATTCAAGTCCCGGAAAATTGATTGATTCGGGCCAAAATCATGTTGCTTGAGTCCCCTCAAATATTTTCTAAGTTCCCTGTCTGAGAGGAAAAGAGCAAGCTCTGAGAAAATGTGAAAAAAGGTTGCAGAAGGCAAGTAGGTTGATCTAGGAAAAAATCGTAAAAATGACTAAGTCCTAGTCCTAGGGGTAGTCGAGACATTTGGGACAAAAGGCTCAAACCGGCCGGCTCGGCAAGTAAGTACAAATAGCCCGCAAAGCAGGGGACATCTGGGACAAAAGTACGCGGCGGGCGCGAAATGCTTCGGTTCGACCAGAAAAAAATTGGCTAATCTACTTTGAGAGGGACGCAAATGGGACAATCGGGCCAAAAAGGCGCGAACCGGCCGAAAAGAGTCAAGTCAGTCCGAAGCAAAGTGGGACAAGCGGGCCAAAAATGCCCGAACCGGCCGAATCGGCCGAAATGAGTCCAGAGGGTCCAAAATCAAATGGGACATCTGGGACAAATGGACGAAAATGCCCGAACCACCAAAATGAGCACAAAGGGCCCAAAATCAAATGGGACATCCGGGACAAATGGAAGCGAAGTACGCGAAGGAGCCGAAGGAGCCGAAGACCAATCAGAAACTGCCACGTGTCCTCACAGGAGAAAAAGTCAAAAGGTCAAAGGGGCGAGTTATCGAGCGCTGAACCGAACCAATGAAATGGCGCCACGTGTCCAAGTTTAAGGGGCCCACAAGCAATTTCAAAAGGAAAGCCCGCGAAAGATGGAGGAGAGAGAATTGCTCGTCCAATCAGCACGTGCCACATGTTGTCCAGATGGCGAAGAGCGGAAAACATTTTAAAATTCGTTTTGATCTGTTCCGTGCCCTAAATCTTCAGATCGCCATATCTTTTGATCCAGAGCTCGGATTTCCACGTTCTTTATATCAACGGAAAGCTGTTGAGATGCTCTACATGATTCTGGGATCAATCTCGAGTTTTGGTGCAGTCTGAAGAGAAAAAATCGAGAAACGGCTCTGACGTGTGGTAATGGCCAGAAGCGACCTTTCAACAACCCGTTTTAATGCTAATGGGTCGCATTCTTCTTCTGCACGGCCAGAAGTGACATTTTAGTGGCCAAATTAATACAAATGGGTCGCATTCTCCTCCAAAATCGCTCAAAGTGACAGGGTATGGGTTGGTAAGATCCTCCATGCTGATTTAATGCATCTGCAGTCAATGAGGAATGGGCTTGCACGTTTTCCCACGTTTTCTGTCCCCTGGGCTCGACCCATGCAATGTAAAAGCCAGATTTGGCTCATTTTTCAAAAAAAAAAAAAGAAGTTGTTCATTCTTTCGGCTCGGCCCTCCCTTCTTTTCTTCTCTAGGGTTGAAAATGGAGTTGGAACCTCCTCCCTTGCTCTGTAATGGCGTTTTTGCCTTTTACTAATGGAATGATGTTCTGTGCAAACTTCTGGAGCAACAAAACGTGTTTTGTGATGCATCTGTCCATCCTTCCTCGTTTTTGCTTGTTCTCTTCTTGCCTCTCTTCATTGCAGGTATTTGTGCATGTTTGAATGTTCATTGCGGTTCGGAGTCGTGTTCATGGAGTTTTGGGACATTTTCTGTGTGAAATCTATCCTTGGGCTGTGATGCATCCGTCCATCCTTCCCATTGCTCACCTCTCTTTGTCCCATGGCGCTTTTGATAGATGTCCAACCTTCTCCTTCTCTGGTGTATCACCGTTTTAGTGTAGGTTTTTGTTGTTTTTCCTTTCTCTCTCTCTCTCTCTGTCTCCTTGGCATGGTTAGATTAGGATTAGATTAGCTTGCTTGGACTAGAATAGCTTGTGGTAGGTAGTTTAGGAGCAGAACCAGCCTTCTCTGGAGATTCCTCTCTCGCCTTTCACAAGTCCCACGCTTGGAGAGAGGTTTCCATGTTGTGCAATCACACTGGATGCACGAACATCAACCTAGAAGCTCGATGTGCGTCCAGGGTGCTTTGTGATTTTGCACTAACAAGAATCATTATGTCTTGTGTCCGAACTTCAAATCATGGGGTTAGCTTTGTAGTTGTTATTCACCGCATGAATGTGGTGCTTAGCACGAGCTCGCAGAGCACTTTGGGCTAAGGGAAAAATAGCTGCATTGAAGCAATCTAGTGACTGGTCAGCCTTATTGAGGATGCTAAGTCTAGGGACTGTTTTATGGATATGGACAACTCGACCGACATGTTGGGCCGGTGGATTGATCTACGGGCTAATTTGGAGCGGTGTTCGAAGGATTGTGGATCTACTTCGAGAAACCCGTGGGATGCATGGCCGTTAACGAGTTTAGACCTTCAATGGCCGAGGAAGAGAAGTTACGCAGTGGTGTTGCTCTTCCCAAGCCCCGGTCGACGTGCTTGTTGGATTGGAAGAATTCTAATCGTGGCATGTTAACTTTACTCTTTGTAGTAGTTTTCTACCTTCTTTCAAAGATCTTGAAATGAATATTCTTTCCTCTTGAATGGCGCCTAGACTAAATGTTTTCGTGGTTGTTTATATCGCTTTTTGATTGTGTTGGTTGTTCCTTTAAATCTCGCTCCAATTTATTTGGTGTTGCTTGGAATGTTCTTTCCTCTCTTATAGCTTACTCTATTTCGTATTTTCCTAGATGGGCTACTGCAATATTGAGTGATGCAGTCTAGTTCGTAGGGAAGGAAACATTATAGAGTTTCGTTTGCTTATATGACTCTCTTTTAAAAGAATTCTGTGATGGTATTTATAATTGAAGGCTTACTATATGGAAGGTTAAGCCTTCATATCTCTAATTGGGTTGAATAAATACGTATTTCCTGTTTAGGGCTCTCCTGTTTTGCTAAAAGGTACATTAATAGTGACATTGTGTTCTAAAACTTGTTTAAGCCTATGGGCATTCCTTACTGTTTGTTTAATTAGATAATGGCATTAGGGTTTTGTTTTAGAACGTACATGGTTGACTTTTGTACCCGGTTCTAGGGATGAATAACTTTGACATCTATTTTGGCCTCTAAGTGTTGAGAAAATTACTATACCTGCTACTGGTTCAAACCCTTGTTTGATTAAAGCAAGGGGGAAACATTGTAAGTTTTATTGAATGAAATCTCTACAAATTTTATTAAGGGTCGCAAGCAAGCTATTAATATCTAGACTGAAACAAAAGTTGTAGGTGAATCCATGGTATTGGACTCGTGAACTCGTTTCCTGTTAGATAACAGCTGATTACAGTGATAGTATAATAGGTGGCTATTATATTCATCTGTTTGATATTGCTAGACATTTCCTTGATAAGCCCACATGGATCGGGTAAAACTTCCATCTTCTTTACCATTGGCAAGGAGCTCATAGAATTTCCAGGCCTGACTGCACTGCGTAACCTTCCTGATGGATCTATGTGTTGGTTCTTATTTTTGTGCTCGCACTCGTGGTAAGGTCTTTTGAGTCTGGGACATCGCTAGTGTATTATCCACCGTGTATCGAATCCCTTTGTTTTCGAACTCGAATAACTTATACTTCAAACTTGGTTACTAAAAGTCCCATTTTGTGGCCTTGTTAAGGAAATCAATTTTTATTTTAATGCTTATTGACATTGTCAGAAATATATATAAAAATTATTAACGACTTTTGGGTTTAGCCTTCCCTTATATTATTGTAGAGAAGTTGACGATTTGGATAAGGTTTGTTGGTAGAATAATGGCCCTTTTTGTGTCTCATTTGTACGCTTTTGGAAGAGTGGTTTTGTTTTGTTAACTAGTCCTACGTTTAAGAAATCCTATAAGAAGGTAGCGGTAAAACTCCTTGGTTAAAACTGAAACTATAGTTGTTTTTCTTTTAAGGGCGTCGAACCCTAATTATTGCTTTGAAGCCTCCCATGGGAGAATTGGATAACGTCGTTTTATTTCATGCCTACGATCAAAATTAGTATGTTATGTCTTCTCTTGGACCCCTTTAGTTGGATGGATTGAGTTTTGGATTCCAATCACGTAATCTATAGGATTATATGAAGGAGATATCAACACTCTTGACCTTCTTGTTCCTAACCCATAAGGTCTTGCCTTGTTTTATGTGATTTTGCTCTTACTGGTATTTGACTTTCTCCTTGTTGGTTGGTTTAGATTTCTCTCTCATGCGAATAATTTTTGGAGTTGTGGGTTGTGCTTTAATCCATTTTTGAATTAGAACATTCCTTTCTTGATATTGTTAAATGTTAGCTTACTGTTGCAATGTGTAGCCTTAACATGCTCAGTTCTCGCGAACTGATTCTAGCTAGTATTTGTGCAGATGGATTATGTGAGTAGATTAAAGGAAAGAGTTGTAAAGGTTTCATCAGTGCAACTTATGAAGTTCTTTGTAAAAGTGTTCTATGTGTTGTAAATTGTGTAACATTGCTTGCAAAGAGTTTATATGACCTCTTGCCTGGATTTGTTCGGAGAATTACGTGAAGAAGTTGTTTTGTCTTTTTTTGTAATTTGGCTGGTAACTCTTCTAGTGAGAAATAATATTCAATCTTTTTACTAGCATAAGCATTGTAAAACTCGATCTTGAGAATTAAGTGCTAAATTAAATCTTTCTAAGACTTTGTATTGATGTGTTATATGTAAGTTTTAATGGGGTGGCTTTTCCTTACAGAAGTTACCTAAAAGTTTTATTCAAAGAAATATGTTGTGGTTTAGATCCCCTTGAAAACAAACAATGCCTTAAGTAATCAAGAGTGAGACTATCCTTGCAAAGTGATTTTATATAACGTGTTATCCCTAACTGAACTAGTAAACACTACTCTTTTTGGTGAACGCTTAAAACAAGCTTAAAACAAGCTTAAAGGAAAACAATGGTTAGTTTCTAATAAGATTTAACAAGTAAGAGAAGAAAATTTAGAAACCACTCAATTTATCTCTTAGCCTATTTAAAAGTAAGTAGCTTCCTCTTGATAAGCTCTTTTGGTGAAGCCTAAGTAAGAGCGTTAATAATTACGTATAAAACCTCAAGCTCCAATTAAACCTCAGTAAGAACTAATGATGTCTCAAGGATGAACTCAATTGACCTTCTTCCTTTAACTTTATCCAAGGTACCTTGTAATTTTCTAAGTTGTTGAACATGAACCGATGTTGTCATAAGGGCATGAACGAGTTCTAGTAACGTAAGTGTGAATAGATGGCCTTAAGGAATTAAATTACCATCTTTATCAAATAAATATATAAAACAAATAATGGTTATAAAGGAGAAGACTTTAAGTGAACTACTCTACAGTGTATAAGAACATAACTCGGTTTGTAAGATGATTTTGTGCGAATCATATATTGAATCCTTCAAAACTTAAGTCATGAGTTAAAGGGTGTCTTATCAAAATAAATAACCTCCAATCATTTCTTCTGGCTGGGCTTGCCCTAGCTGTGAGAGTGTCATGTGGTTGGGCTTCTATGTTGTTCTCACAAAAAAAAGAAAAGTAAATTGTCCTTGAAAGGTGTGAACCTTTCCGTGCTGCCTTTATGGCCATCCTTGTATCCAGTTGTTCACAAAGTGTTAGTTTTATCCTTAGTGACGACATGTTGCGTCATGTTATGTGTCAAGCATGTTGTAATGCCCCAACCTACCTGATTTTTAATATTCTCCAAAGCATCGAGTATCTGAGTACACTCCTTAATCTTGTAATTGTGTTTCATCAACCAAGCACCAACCATTTTGAGGACCAGCGGGATCCCATAGCAAACCTTTTGTAATGCCCCAACCTACCTTGTCTCGGTCAGCATTATTTCCTGACTGCGTGGAGGATGGAGACATTAATGTATGACGTGATGGAATCCCTGTTGGTGGCCGCACCCACTGATTTCCCTGATTTGCAAATCCTTTTGTTTTCTTTTTTGACCTGCTCACGCAAAGAAACTGTGGTGGCCGCACATGCCCATTTATTAAAATGTTGACTTGAATGCTTGTTTGCGCCCCATCAAATGCTGCAACAGATGAATTGCTATAGCGTGTTCTGGATAGTGGATTCATTAATGGTGAAATGAAGGTCTGCAGCCCGATGTTGCAAGGGTGGGTGTGGGTCTCAAAATCGTGTTGTACAGGCAGTATCCGTGGAGCGTAGAACTGAACTTCTCCTAGGAGTGCCGTGAGGAAGTATTTGGCTGTATGCAGCAGCTACAGGGTCGAGAGGTAAACTTATCTCAGAAAATCAGTGGCCTCCAGAGAGAGTAAGTGCGACAATGCTGCAGGAGACGATCCCAAAGGAACCGTTGGTGTTGATCCCGATGTTCTTGCACGCACGCAACCACGGTTGTGATCGATTGTTGCAAAATATTGAAGCTATAGTAGAAGAATGAGATAAAGTTTTAGTTGAGTTGTCTTGCCTTTTCATTTTGGAAAGTCACTTCTATCCAGGTGGTGGTTAGAAGAAGCTACATGCTAGGGAAGCCAGCCTGTTGTAGCATGGTAGAAGCTCACGAGTGCTTCCAACAAGCAGGTCGTCCAACTATGGTGTCATCTGTTCTGTATCAGATGCATCCTCAAATCCGGGTATCTCCTTCAAGATATTTTTTTATCTAAATTGACTTTGTGATAGTGAGGGTGTTACCAGCAGACCTGATGAGATTTATTGCAAATATTTTCTATGGAAACCTTTCTATTTGTTTCACGATGCAACTCGTGGAAGAGGATCTCATTGAGGTGGATCTGCTCCACTTCAAGAGTATTCACGAAGCACAAATTGCCTTGTCTTGCTTGCTCAAACCCATTTGATGGTGTCGGCTCGAATTTGGCTCGGTTTCTTTTCACGTAACCCTTTCGGCTATGTGATGATGCTTTGTAGTTGTATTTGGACAATCATCCACTCGAATTTATGGAATTGTTATCTTTTCCCACTGCTACAGTTCACATACCTCCATCCTTTTCGAATCATCCAAATACTATATTTCATACTCGAATGTTTCCATATTTTACTTCTGCTTTATCATCCAGGACTATGTGGAACTCTCAAGCATGTTTCAGTCCTCATCAAAGGTCTTATCGATCGCAATTTGAGAATAATGGAAGACGTAGATGTTGCAGGGTCAAGCCTCTCCAAGATCTCGAGGAAACCGGTGGAAATACCAAAGGGATCCGTATGTGTGAGAAATCACATTCCTTCCTCACATAGAAAGGTCCTGCTCTCGAACAAAGTAACGAAAAAGAAGTTCTCTTCGAGGACCAATGAACAGAAAATTGATTTGGTGCAAGGGAAGGTTGGAAGCTACGTAGAAAATGATACTCATTGAGCATAGGGTTAAATGTTTTTCTAGGGAACAACCATAAAGAACAATCATGTCAAATATCCGAAAGAGATATGTCTCTTCAAGAGAAATGCCAGAGCAAGAATATGTAGATGTTCAAATTTATGTTTCGAAATGATAAAACGTGAGTCACAAAGATGATATACCGTGAGGGAGGGAAGGATATTAGAGGCGTAATCATGCATGAGGATGGAGGGTGTAACAGGAATGAATTGTCAATTAAACAGCATCAGGCTGGTAACAATGATCAGAAACCTACATATAAAGAAGATGATGGTATAGAGACAAATGCCAATGAAACTATGAGGCAAGAGTCTAAATCTGAACGACAATGCTTCCACCAATACTGAAACTTTTCATCAAATAAGAGCAGAGGGTCTCAAGACTTCTAAGTCATATTTTGATGCTGCTTCCTCTGAAAAGTGTTATGATATTAACCTTAAACCTTCTGTGGTTCCACCTGTGAAAGAAAAAGAATCCAAAGAAACATAGATTGAAGCATAAGGAGCATCTTTCTCAAAAACAAATATCTCCCCCATATGTGTGGGAAACAGCTTCGATCTTAGGGATTCTGTACGTGTTGATGAAAGTCGCACTTGTCTTAGAGACTTGAGATATTCTAGTGACAGGCAGATTGGGGAATTGAAAATGGCTTCCAAAGAACATTGGGTGGGAAAATTCAGACATCAGAATGGAGCTTGAGTGCCCAGCAAAAGGGGAGATTCGACCTGAGGATGGTTGTTGCTTTGGTCCTAAGGTGTCCTCAAACCTTCTCGAATTTGAAGAAAAGGCAAGATATTTCTACACCTTTCTACTGCTATTATATTTTTAATTATTGCGAAATCGAACCAGTTTTTCCTTGCATTGATTTGTCAGTTGGATGTCGTGATGGGAGATTTCCCTTAAGTGCTTGTTTCTTCTTATTTTAGCTTTTATCGTCGATAGTATGTGGGTCGAAAGGATGCGTGTGCCCTCTCCTCTGAATGTTATGTTTCTCTTACTCGATTGATAGACCTTCGTCTGTTTGTTTATGTATTAATTCTTCTCTGCGATTGAGTTGCAAGTTATTATGTTGATCAACTAGTATTTTCGATATTATGGAAGTAAGTTACGATAACTATGAAGCTCCTCCCTAGCACCCAAGTTGTCTTTTGATGTTTTTTGTTAGCCCCTTCGCAAGTTCCTTGGATAACCTTTCGGCATCGAGAAAGGAAGGTTGTAGGATTAGTGTGATCAATGCTTGGGCTAGCCAGCTTTGAGTTTTGGTATTAAAACTGGTCGAATGAAAAGGTTGTGTGCATTGTGTCTTCCATCTCACGTGTTTAGACTTTTAAGGCCATCCTCAAGAAGTACCTTGACCATCCCCCGCAACAGAACCATAACTAGCCTTACGGATCAACTAAGCTCGAGGTTCTTTGTGTGAATCTAGTACCTCGTTGACACTCGGAATAGTTTTGGTCTAATACCCCTCTCGACTATTATTGCTGATGGCGCTCTTCCTTTTTCCTAACTTGCATTATTTTCTCCTTGTAATGTTAACGCTATTAACTAATATTGGCCGCTTTTATGCACATAATTACCTTAATATTTTGTGATGGAAATTTCCTTAAATGTGATTAATCTTCGGGAAAAACTCATCTTTCATTTGTTAGTCTTATGGATTCATAGTGGAAGGTTTTGTTTTGATAATGTCACTTAGAATATGGTTGATCGCTTTGATCAGACGGTTGATCGTGTTATTAGGGGTTGCCTTAATATATGGTTGTTTCGGGAAATGGATAATTTATTTTAAAGTAATCAAACATTAGAATTTTTGTGGAAGTTTGCAAACCTTTAATGTTATAAAATTTTTGATGACATTATTGTATACTCTTGTTGGACGGAACCCCCCTTCTTCTCTCGCGTGTTTGCTACTAGCCTGTGAGACTTTGACCCTTCCTGGATGATTGGTAGATCTCTTTGTAGTTAATGGTCAAAACTAGTATACTATGCCTTCGCTTCGAAACTTATGTTGTGTGTATACTCTAATTGATTTCCAGTTTGAAACTCATTTATACATGACTTTTTGTGTTAAAATTTTGGAACCCGTGTTTCCCCTTTCTTGGGCCGATCAACTTTTGTATTTTTAGAAATATATTATTTTAGCCTATGCGTTGGTATCTTTGATAAAATTCTAGATGGTTGGTCTATTTATATCAAATCTCAATCTTGTAATTATTGTTTAATTACTTACTTGATGGGAATTCTGTTTTTGCTAGATTGTTTGTTTTCTCCTTATAGGGCCAAGGGCCATTCTCTTACGATTGCTATACTTTCGTTGTTATTACTCCTAACTGAAGTACAAGGTCTTCTCCTTCTTTGATTGGCATGATGAAGACTTTATTTTAACTTGATGTGTTAATAGTGTTTAGAGGTTTGAACCAATTCTTGTAATAAAGTGCTTCCTTTTCGTGATATTGTTAGATAATAGTAATGGTGGTTTTGTGTAGCCTTATCTTGCTCAGTTCTCGTGAACTGACTCTTGTAGAAAATTTGCTGCAGATGGATTTTGCGTGTAGATGAGGGATAGATTTGTAGACTTTTGTCATCAACCTCAGTTGAGAAGATTCTTTGCTCAAAACCTTTTTATGTTGTTCAACTTTTGTTAATGTCCAGTGGAAAGTTTAAAAAAGGATTAATGTCTTAGTATAAAGTATTGTGGACTTTGTCATCTGAACTTTGGAAACCTTGTATTGTTTGACCATCATTGAAATTATAAGAAAATTTGGTTATTGTGGTTGAGTGACTTGTGGAGTATCAGTATTTTAAGAAATGATGTAATCTTGTTTTGTTCTCGTAAATGAGTGTTGCTTCAACTTTGCCTTGAGAATAAATTCTGAGTTAAACCTTGCCATGACTTAGTAATAAAGTGTCATAAGTAAACTAACATGGGATTGTTTAATACTTCAGGAAGTTAAATTAAAAGTTGTATTCAAATAAAGTAACGTAGGGGTCACCAACTTGAGAGCAAGAAATTCTTTAAGTAATCAAGGGCAGGACTATCATTGCAAGTAACATTATATAACTTGATACCCCTAGCTACACTAATGAACACTATCCCTTTCATGGTGGAATTCTTAAACGAACCTAAAGGAGATATATGATTAGTTCTGGAAGATAATAGGATTTAATAAACAGGAGAAAACAATTTTGAAACCACACAATCTATCTCTTAGCCATTTGGAAAGTAAATTCTCTTACTCATTGTTAATACTTTTAGCGAAGCCTAAGTAAAGTTATTGTTAAACCTGGTTAAGAGCCCTAGCTTCAATTTAATACTAGCAATAACTAATGAGGTCCTAAAAATGTTTCATCTCGACCTTCTCCCTCTAACCCTTTTTCAAGGCACCTTATATCTCTTCTCTTAAGTGTGTTGAACTTAAAACCATGTTGTCTTGTGGGCAAGAACGAATCTTAGTAGCATTAGTGGTGAGCAGATGGCCTTGTGGAATTTAAATACTCCTTTTCTTGATAAACGAATTAAGCAAATAAAGGTCATAATAGAGAAGATTTAAAGATAATTACTCAGTGTCAAAGGAATAAACTTGGCTTGGCAAGTTGAATCATACGAATCATATCTTGAGCCTCCTTGAAAATGTAAGCTAAGAATTGCAAGATGTCCTTTTAAAATAAATAACCCTCAAGAATATCTCCTTGTGGTTGGCCCTAACTGTAAGTGTGTTCTCTGATTGGACTTCTATGTTGTCTTGTCAAAAAGGAAAGTAAATTGTCCTTGATATGTGTGAACATTTCCGTGCTGCCTTTATGGCCATCCTTGTATCAAGTTGTTCACAGTGTTAGTTGTATACTTGGTGATGACATGTTGCGTCATGTTATGTGTCAAGCAAGTCAAAAAAAAAAAAGTTATCCTGTATTTCACTGTGTTGTTTGTGTGTGTGATTTCGGGTAGTTACACATGTCAAGACAAAAAAATTATCTTGTCTTTTACTTTGTGTTGTTCGTGTGTGTGTGAATTTTCGGGTTGTTACAAATTCTCTCTTCAATTGATCTTACTTTTGAGAGGTGGGATGTGTGGTGGCACTATAAAATTCCAATCATAGGGAAATTTTGGATTAAGTATGAAATTAAGTGTTATACCACCATTATAAAATTAGTAACCATATAAAAAATAATGTAAATCCATACAAAAATGGGAGGAATAGGTGTATTAGACATAGTTATATAAATATTTTTGTGGTGACTCTTACATCTAAGAGTTGTTCCCCAACAGTCACCTATGCACCTTTATAGCTATTTATGCTTCCCCTACTTCTTCCAAAAAAAAAAATTGAGTAAAATCTTCTAGATGTTCAATGTATTATTAAGCATGCATGTGTTTTATTTAGTAGGATAATTTTAGATTAAAAATTAAAATTTAAACCAATATTGTGAATACCCATGGTGGGAGAAAATGCTTTAAAACTGATTTATGAGCTCCACTCACCATAAATAAATCTAAAAAAATCATTATGTACATTGTGCCATTCGTAGAAAGTTTTTAAAGTATTTTAACCATTGTTTCATGGTAGGGAAGTATGGCTATTACTAAGGATGTTCATTAATCTTATTTTTTTCTATCAAATAGAGGTATATATTAGCAATCACATGTGGGTATTTCATTACAAACACCGAAAGGTATGCAATTTTTGATGACATGTGTACTAGGCAAGGCTTTTAGTCCGATATGTGGAGAAGTAGATGGGAAGAAAGGATATGTTTTTACGAAAATAAATAAATATGTGGAACGAGGTGGTGAGAGACGTGGAAAAGAATAGAGTGATTATTTTAGTTGATAGGGTGAAAGATGTATTGATTATAGTCCTCATGAAAGAGAGGGAATGAAGGAGAGAAAAAAATATAATTATGATGTTGTAACATTGATGGTTTAATTGAAAAAGGATTGTTGTTGATTACTTTGACATTATTAGTAACAAACAATATTTAAAATGAGAAGCAAGTGCAAAATATTTCTTTTTGAAAAGACATAGATTTTTAGTAGGAGGAAAGCCAATGGTGAAATGACAAAGAAAAAAATAGAATATATGTTGTGGTAAGGAGTGGCAAGTAAAGGGTTCATATTAAGGTGGAGTGATGGAGCTGAGTTAATTCAATCTCGATTCTTCATTTCTACATTCTTGAATCACAGCGCTCGAGTAATTTTTTAGAACTATTGAAATATTAAAAGTGGAGAAATGTGAAGATTTACAAGTCGTGGTACTTGTAACGCCTGCTAAAACGACCACTCGAGACCCAAGAACAACTTAGGTCTAGATAGAAAAAATTATGGATTTTTTTTTTTTTTTCTGGTGTGACCACTACCAAGTTTAAAGAAAAAGTTGTTTCAAAGAAAGATTCAAATTCAATTATAATTTAATAAATGAAATTTTCCCATTGTAACAATCATTAGATCCACATTAAAATATTAATGAGTATAATTAATCCAAGTATAGTTAAATTTCTCTTAGGTGTTAATTTAATAAATAATTAAATTAACACTATAGTTAAATATTCCTTAATTAATTTTAGAGGGTCAAAGGGGCCAAAACAAATTAAATACCCAAGGTATTTAATTCCACCAGGTCTAAACAATAAACAAGGTTCTCATTTACATGAGGTTAGGAAAACATTCTCTTATTCCATAACGTGACCCCTTAAAAGGTCAACCCATGCTTTAGAGTTAAACATTTAAGTTAAAAAGGGGTAATTTCCCACTTACCCACTCTCAAACTAATTTTTGCATATTTAATGCACTTAAGGTTTCTGAAAACATTTCCATTAGATAGGAAATTTCTTCCCTTTCCAATGATATAAAGAAGTCCTCCTAACTCCTCATATTTCTTAAGTTACAAGCCATAGCGGGACTGGGAGGAAATTTTTCCCAGAGCTACGGGCCTCAAGATGAAAGCTTTCCCAAAGGTGAGCCTACGGGCTCTGGGAAGAAATTTTTCCCAAAGGCACTGCCGCAGCTTGGGGAAGAAATTTTTCCCAAAGGCGGGTCTCGCAAACCTCGGGAAAGCTTTTCGCCTGAAGGGTTTCGGGCCGATAGGCAAGGAGGTAATTTGACGCTTTGCACTTTGGGCAAAAAGTGCAAGTTACACCCGCACGCCCGCGAGCCAACAACGGGCTTCACGCCAAAAGAAGAAAATAAGCCTAAGGCCGCAAGGGACACATGTCCAAAATTTTGAGCCAACGTGGAAAGGCGGGTTGCACTCGAGGCATAAAGTATTTTTATCTCTTTTTGTTGAAAGGGCAAAAGGTTTAAACGCATCCACGCCTCTGCCGACGTCTAGTGATGCCATGTGTTCGGTCCAAAATCTACAAATGGGAAAATGGACCGTCAAGAAAAAATTAAATTTTTTGGATTTTGTGTTAAAAAATGTGAAGGCTAAAAACAACTCGCACCTCCGCCGATGTCTATCGAAGCCACGTGTTAGTCCAACAATGACATGCGGGAAGGCAAGTGGCGTGAAAACTTAGGAATTTTTGTCAATCTTTTCCAAAGCGATAAAGTCTAACACAATCCGCGCCTCTACCGACGCCCAAGAAGAAATGTGTCGACCCAGTGTGCTTAGCGAGGAAGTGGATTGGCAGGAAGACTTAAGATTTTGTACCAAATTTTCAAAAAGAAAAGTTTGAAGGTGCGGTTTACAGCAAACCCGCAATAGTTTTAGTTTTTTTTTTTTCCAAAAGCAAAGGATGTGGGGCCATGGAGAAACTTGTGATTTTTTTGCATTTTTCCAAAAATTTCCCTTAGTAATTTTCGGGCCCGCGGATCAAATTTACAAAAATTTCCTTTTTGACAATTAGTTTTATTTTTGAAACCGAATGAAGTAAAAACTTCAGAAGGCCATAACTTTTGATAGAAGCTTAGATTTGAGAAAATAAGGACTTTTTTGAAAGCGATCGAACTCCTCTTTGTATAGGAAGTGGAAAATCTTATTTTCAAAAATTATATGGGTGAATTTTAAGAAAACAATTTTCTCGCCACAAAAACATGAATCAACTTTTCAAATTTGCCAAATTTAATTTAATCCGTTATTCTTCCTTCTCCAACATGCCAACCGACATGGAGAATCACACTTGATAGAAATTGGATGGATTTGCAAGGATTAATTGATTATGGTTGGGATTTCAAAATGGATTTATTTCCTTTCTCTTTTCTTTGTAAAGGTGTTTTTCTTCCTCTAGCTCGATTAATAAAGTTCTAAGTAAATTTCTTGAGCAATACAAACTATTTTGGGATAATTTTTGATCATCCTTAGTTCATTTTAAGTTTTCATTTTGTTTTTTATAGTTTCAGGGTACTCTGCATATTTTTCTGATATTGATTTGTAGGCTTTACAGTGAAACCAAATGGAAAACATGCTTAAACCCGAATTGATCTATTTTCATTTACCATACTCTAAATGTTAAGTTCATTCCAATAGAATTTACAATTTTTAACTTTAATTCATTCAATACGTGAAAAGAAAGAATGTAATCCTATTCTCAAAATGTGCCCATCAAATAATATAGAGGAATGCAATAATTTTAACACAGGCATTTCCAGCCTTCAACAAAGAGTTTACATTATACTTACAACAACAAGTTTTAAATAGGAGTAACACCATTTGATGGAAGGTGAATCAACATTCAATTAAATGAAACAATTCATTTTACATTTCTTTTCTGGTTTCCAAAATATACCAAATAAATCTTTCTCACTCCTTTTCCACATACAAATACAACTTTCATATTAAAAACTAGAGTAGCTTTTCACTATTAATATTATTATAAAGTCATCCACTTAAAGTGGGAAATTTTAAAATGAGGGACCCAAGGAGAATTGAAACATTGTCATCATACACATCTCCAAGAACAACAACAAGAGAGATCTGCGCTGATTTCAATTGGTCACAACAAAGAAAATGGGAGAGGTAACGCTCTCCACCCAACAAAGAAATCCAATGAAGAGGAGAATCCATCCTCCTCATCGACCCCGAGCCCTAACCACATTACAATAGGAAATGGATTCAACTCATAGCAACAATAAAATATTCCACAACAAAAACAAATTTAACAATCATATCAAAGTCCACATAATGCGATTCATACCACATTATACCTCCAAATGGAGAATGGGTGACCACCTTAAAAACCCATCAAAATATTCATCTCAAACCCCTACATACTCTTATGCCTCCCCCAAGTACCTCTTATGCCTCCCCATTCTCTTATGCCTCCCCCAAAAGTAAGAAATGCAAGCTATTTCTTGTCCAAGGTGGAACACCCAACCCAAACTCCTCCACAATAACTCTTATGCCTCCCCACATCAAACCTAGGTCAGATGATGTATAATGGACGAGCGTCCCACCCAGTTGGATTTGCCATGAAACAATTTTTCATAAATTTTCCATTGATGCAAAAGTCAATTTTGGATATTCACCACCAATTCTAAACTAATTTTTCGTAGGGAGGGTTATACAATGAACCCCGATCGCAGTAAGTCTATCAACATGCTTATTTTTATCTCTAGGGATAGCTTGAACATTAATAGAAAGGAAATCATCAAGAAAATCCCATACTCTATGCCTATAAGTTCTCATTAATGGGTTCTTGCAAGTATTATAACCTCTAACCTGGTGAATAATAAGCTCATTGTCCCTAAAAATATGTAGATCTTTAATTTTCTTATTTCTTGTCCACTACAAACCGTGAACAAGGGTTTCATAATTTGTAACTTTGTTAGAGAAAGTAAATTGAACTTAATGCAATAAAATATTACTATTTTGAAGGTGAAATCAACATTAAACCAACCCCTGAACCATGCTAGTTTTTGGAGCCATCAAAATAAAGTTTCCACAAACCACTATCTTGTTGATTTTCTCTCTCTAAAGAAGGAATTACAACATTATCCTCATGAATACAATACACTCCAAGGCCTTGTATTTCAATAAATTGTTCTTCAACGATCTTCGTCAGTTCTTTGATCCTTAAAAATATCTGGGACACCCTCTAAGGCATAACCAGTTTCATCCTCTGAATCATCTAGTTACTCTTCACTTACATCATAATTTGCATTAACACTAGGTGTAAAAGGCTCAATATGAAAATTTGACAAGGGCTTTGAATTGATAGTTACCTTAGCTCCATACTAAGTTCTGAAAACTAAATATGTCCAATCTGTGAAAGGTAACCACCAATCTTGGATGTGAAGTCTCTAGATAAGCACATGGAAAAATAAGGTGGTAGATCCACCACCATCACGTTCTATGACATTGTAACACTTAGACACACATGTAAAGTTAGTTTCAAATATTTAATTATTCCAATGGTCTTAGTTGATGAACCATCAAGCTATAAAACTCCTTTGGTACTTGGTTCATACTTAAGACCCAACCTTTCAACCACTAACTTTGGCATAACAGTGCTACTAGCTCCATTATCAACCATGCAATTATGAACTAATGAATCCTCAATGATTAACGAAAGATAAAACAGAGGAGGATTAACCATTTTTACCTTTTTTTGTTGTTATTTATGGCTTAAATAGTTGATGTTTTGGCATTTTAGTTTGCTGGTTTGTAATTGCCATCACCATATTGGTTGTGTTTTCTACATTGTCAAGCATGTTTTGATTATAATTTTAGACCCGCAATCTCTTAGACCAATAAGTATTTTTGTCCAAGAATAGACATCGTATCCCACATGCTCATAGTGACATTATAATTCTTCATATGATCAATAATATTGAACGGAACAACACCTATCTTAAACTAATTTTTACAACAACCTTTTTCTTGAACAGTAGGTGGTACAAAACTCTTACCAACAACATTACTTTGAATTTCATGAATTGGGTACAACAGTTTGATCACTTACATTAGCTTCCATGGCTCTTTTCTTTGATCTGGTAATCGCTGCAACAAAATCAACCTTATCTTGTGCTCCAATTTCACGATTTACAACCACATGGTCAGTTGTTTCAAAATTTACCAATGTCGCATCTAGTCGCACTGTTGGTCTTGTGCCAAAAGTTGATCTATGTGTGTTGCAAAGAAGTACACTTTATAAAAAATGATGAAATGTCTCTTCTTTAGTAATTTTTGGCATATAAATCCGTTGTGGTACCATTTCGTAGATGAATTTAACTCACCAGCTACATACTAGCATCTTGGGCCATATTATCTTAAACAAGAACCAATGCTCTTGAAGTTGTAAGGGCATTAGGATCAGCTGCAGCAAGAGGCCTAGTTGTAGTGATGGTTGGTTATGTTTGGTATGGCCTATAAACTTGAGCAATGGGCATGTAATTATCAGAACTTTGAAAAGGTGGCTAGTATGGCCTCGCTTTCTTAATATTTATTTTTTAAAATTTGTAGTACCTCATTTGATAGGGTTTTAAAATCTCCTTTCAAGTAATCAATCTCACTAGAGCTATGGATGTTTTCTCACTGGTGGAATAGGAGCTAGCTCAACATAGATGGGCATAGCTAGTCTTGGAGCCAATTTTCCAACTTGTATAAGGTTGTTTTCTGGTTTAACTTCAAGGTCAAAAGATGTGGGAAGTTTAGTTCTGCCTGAGAATAAATCATGATAGAAATGCCACTATTCAATGCACGCAAATAATACAAAAAAACATGCTCGGGTGTAGGATTGATCAATTGGAATTTTCCCCAAGTTCTGGTAAATTTTAAGTTGAAATTGGCCATGAACTAATGGGGTGCATGCTTAATAGTGGGAAACTTTTGAATGAGGGATAAATGGTCTGATTTTTCTTCAAATTGTTTGCACCATACCACACCTAATTGATCCCAAGTAGTTATTGTTCCTATTGCAAAATTTTGGTAACATTATAGGGCTTCACCTTTAAAAGAGGTAGCCAACATCCTTAAAGCAACATCCTCATGTGTAATATTATGCACTAAACAAAGGGTTGTTATGCCTCTAATGTGTTCAACTGGGTAATTTGGGTTTCACTAGTAAAACATGGAAGACTCTTTAGAGCAACATCATGTATATCATGATAAAAGTAACTAACAACGAGTGTCATTAGTAAATTTGATAAAGGTTCTAGGTGGTGGGTAGCCATTAGAAATATTGGGATCTGAATGACAAAACTCATATTTACGTAAGGAGGATTAGAAATTTGGGGCATGTTATAGGGCATAGTATTTCTAACCCTTGTTCTTCTAGCTGAATTTAGAGATAATTGAATAAAATCGGGGAATACCTCTTGTTAATGTTCTGTTCGATTGCAAACATAGATCATGGAAATAAATTATTTTAAACCCTTCTGGAATCAACTAATCTTCACCGTAAAAGTGAAAATCTATCAAAATTTTCATTCAAAATTGTTATGGCAGCAGCTGCTAAAATTGATTTAATGAACTCTGATAAACTATAGCTCTTAAATCTTCATTTATGTAGTGTTGAACGTTAATTTTCCCTGCACTTAAATGTTTTGGCTATCGATCTTGATCAATTAAATCTTTATGCAGATCCATAAATACACATCATTGCATGCTAGAAATAATGCCAAAACTTGTTCTTTCTCCCACTCAATGTGCTAAAAAAATGTTATCGGTCCAAAGTACTCATTTTCCGGGATGACAATCGACTTCTCCGACTTTGGCCGATACAATGGGATTCCCTCCGAGTTTTGGGAATCTCGGAATGAGGGAGTCCTCCGTAGAAGGGCTCGCTCCTTTGATGAATTACTAAAAATTTGCATTTGACTAAGTTAAGGGTTAAAATGAATGTAAACCTAAAAACATGTAAATGTGATGCACCAAAATTCTATGGGGTTGGGCCTACAGAAACACACTTACTGACAGATAAAGACTATAATTCATTCAATGATTTCTTGATAAACTCTGCATTTAAATAAGATTTGTTGACACACTTAAAGGAACTGCAAAACTAACAAAATTGCTTGAAAATGGTGGTGGAAAATCATGAGCATGAAAGGAAAAGGAAATTTAACGGTAACACGCTACACAATTTTTGTAACATACTTGTAAAAATCTTCTAATATGGAGGAATAACTAGTCTTTTATTACTCAAAGGTGAAAAATTACAATATATTTTGCAGCATAAATGTGCAAAATATGCATCCCCCGTGCTTTACTAGTGCACACAATATATAGCAAAGTATTCACCCCAACCCCTCTAAAATAGCACATGAAGATAATAGCGACCAAAGACCCGGGCTTCCTCTCCCATACATGCATGATTAAAATAATCAAAATATAATAAACAAGGCTAATAATATCCTGTCATCTTTCTTCTCCTTCACCAAACCGTCTGCATTGATTGCTCTAATAATCTTAACCATGTAAAAAAAAAAGCAACCTCATTTTAGCAAGAGGTATGAACCTTTTGGGAATATTAAGGTAGGGTGGGCAATGCAAAAGCTAACCAATTTGAAAGAAAGGTTAATTTTGGATTATTTGGGCATGTGCCTGATCATGATTATTGTTTTGGAATGTAGTAAAAACAAGGTGTCTTCTTTACTTAATCAACAAAAACTAACTTTTTCCTATTGTGAAAATCCATAATTGGACTCAAGTGCACTTTCCTTTTGATAAACCTTGGCTAATGCCTCTCTCCATACCATGGAAATTCAGTAATAATTAAATAGTCAAAATCCCCATGGTTGAACTAGGTGGATAAGATAAAGGTTTAACCATAATTTAAAAACTCCACCATGGTTGAGTTATCTCGAACTCACTTTGGGAAATAGGGAAAAACCCTAAAAGGTATCATTTACATCCTTCATTCATTTGTGGAAGCCCCTGCGGTGGGGGAGACTCTATCGATTTTATTTTTCCCTAGTTTACACTTGGATCTCCCCTTATGCCTCCATTACGAGGGAAATTTTTATATTCTCCGATTTTCTCCCTTTTGCGTATTTTCGCCATTGCTCGAGTTAGTACTAATGCTTTATTTTTGGCTACCATTCATCCAAATTTGGTTTTTCACAATGGTTCTATATATTGTGTGTTGGGCTTGATTTGTGGGTTTTCTGGGACCAAACTCAACGTTTTTCTTCATGAAAATTGTTTGGCCGTGCTAGTTTTGCGGTGGAGAGATCGATGTAAGAACATATAATTTTTCATTTTAATCTTTATCTGACATTAAAAAGTTTAAAAACATCACGTACTCTATTTATGTTGTCAATTGTTAGATTTTTGAGTTTTTGGATAGTATTTTTCCTTTGTTAGAGCTTTTTTTGTTTGTGACCACCATTGTTATGCTCTATGCTTTGCAAGTTTCCATCCCAAAGCTCGATATGCTACTAAATAATATTTATTGCAAGTTGATATATAGACCTATGTAAGGGTTTTTCTTTATGTCTTTGATCATTTTGAGTTGTGCATATTCTACTCCTAACCGCTTATTGGGCCACGAGTTTAGATTTATTTAATTTACTGCAATGGGTTTTCATCTATTAAGGCCGTGCCCTTTGATAATAGCTTATACCTATATCATATGCTTAGCCAACATGAGGGGTTTATATTTTCATATCCATATTTTTGCATTTAGCACCACTTAGTTCCTTTCAAGTGTTTTGAGCTTAGCGGGGTTTGTTCATCTTTCGGGCAGCCATTACTCGCTCATTTACGATATTGATTGTTCTATTTTTGCCTATATACCTCAACATGGGTTGAATCCTGCACATTTTCTCTCGCTTGAACATGACTTTGTAAAACCATTCCATGGGATTCGATTGGTGCCTCTATTTCATTTTTTTGAGTTGGGGTTTGATCTTGTGCTCCGTAACTCACTAATTTTTCACAATTAATGAGTGAGATTACTTACCATAATCCTGTCGTTATTGATTTGGGCATTTGTAGCTTCACTCATTCTTTGTAACTTGCATCATCTCCTCGCAATAGAGTTTAGATTTGCAATGGGGATTATAGAGCTATGGATTCTCGTAGTGCCTACTTCCCTTTGACACCTTTTGATATTGATCATGATACTACCGATTATATTATGGACATGATTACTAACCCTATTATAGTATGATGTTAGATGTTAGATCATGGATTATTGTTGAATTGATTCGCTTATGATGCATGATGATTATTAGAGACATTTTGGATATTGATGTTGATATATTGTTTTACATGGTTATATAATTTGATGATGATATAGTTGTTGAGTAAAATTGCAAATGATCTTATTGGTTGTTTGGATGTTGTTGTGATTCATATATCTAGATGATCTTAGAATTTTATTTATATTATTTTGGATGTTCGATATGGCCACAAGGCCAAAGGAGGTATTTGTGTTTTGAAGGTTAAAATATCAAAAAAATTGGGGGATTGGATACCAACCACATTGGAATTCTAGATGAATTCAACAAGGTCACTATTAGTGCGAATCACAAAGACCCCAAATGAGCTCTAAACGATCTACTTTTCTAAGGCAGGCCCATTTGGTGTGATTGCATAACATTGAAATTTCCCCAAGGTGTGGGACCTTACAAAAATGAAAAATCTCTCCAGATTGAAGGTTGGTTCCTTATTCCTCTGTTTAGGTGCATACGTAGAAACTTGCAGAGGTCTGTTCTTAATCCTAATCTAAACTTTTCCGAGGAGACAAGGATAGAAGAAATACATAAATGAAAACAAAGCTAAACTACGAGGTGATGCACCAAGGAATGATGAACACTTAGTTTTCCTTCAACACGAACCAATAAAATACATACAATAAACAATCATAGATAGCCATATCTGTAATGAGAGACCAGATAGAAGAAAAAGAAACAAAAAGGATCTAAGATTGATCAAAAATGTATTTTATTTCTCTATAGATTGATACAGTTCATTACAGAATAGCTGAGAGGTAGAAATGTGTTACAATTTTAATGGAAGCCCTAAATATTTTGCTAGAAGGATAAGGGATCCCGCAAAACTAAGAACATCCAACCCTTTACAATGAACCCTGCCCCCAAATATATATATTCAATCAAAGAGAAGAAAGAGAGAGAGAAGTGGGAAAATGTAGGTTGAGGCTCAACCACTTGTAAATGCCCTTGATAAAAATCTACCCCCAAATCCATCTTTTCTGCATTGATCCTTGGTTTGGCGCCTTGAAGGAAGAGGAAACGGTGAAAATAGATCAAATCCAATCTGGTTGTTGAGACTGATGACCCTACATTGAAGGCCCGAAGATGTTTCACCATTTTTCTCACACCTAACCTCTCAAAAATTAAATTTTTAGACTCCCATGGCACATTTGGCTCGAGATCTTTCCAATAGTGTCAGATTCACAATATTTCAAGCCCTGGGTTGAAATATATGCCCCTTCGAAGTTTGTATCAAATCCATATAAATGGGTGGGAAAACCAATTTGAAAAGTGGGTCCCCCTTATGATTGGGACATGTGGTAGCCAAATTGGGAAAAAAATTGGGTCCATGGGTCCACAATTTACATTTTGTCTCTTGCGCAAAAAATGCAAATTTTTAAAAATCCCCTAGCCCCAAAACTCCGCATGGACACGTGGCTCCTTTTGGTTAGCTGGGAAATGCACTTCCATATTTAACTTTATGCCTTTTAGATGAAAGGAAAAATTTTACATTTTTTCCCAACTCTCCGCCTTGGCTTTGACTCGACTCTAAATTCTAACTTTTTCCTTGGGCGAGTTGCGGGCCATTTTGCAACTTTTACTCCCTTTTGAGGTAATAAGGGGCAAAAATAAACTTTTCCCCGATTCTCCGCCTTCCCTCGGGACACATGTCACCTAACGCTCACTGGGAACTTTTTCTCCTTTTAACCCTTGAAACAACGCCCTTAGGACACTTGCAGCTTCCACCGGCCTGGCTTATGCATTGACTATTCAACTAACTCTGCCCCCTTTGAGGACACGTGGAGGCACCACACTTGTTTGCAAAATCAACCCAAATTTTCCTTTGAAAGAGCATCAAGTTGAAACTTGTCAGCCTCCACTACTTTGTGGACTTTTCAACGGTCCCTCTTACTTTTTGAATTTGGGCTACGTGGTGAGCTTGCGCTCACTTGGGTATCTACCTTGGGACCAACTCTTGGAGATGCGCTACACTGACACTTGGCACTCTCCTCTTACACTTTCATACTTAGCCATTTTTTGAAGCTTTTCTCCTGCCCCTTGACTCTTTTTGACCATTTGCTACATGGAGGGCTGGCGCAAGTTTGAGCTCCCCTTTTTTGGATTCACTTTGGAGAAGTGTCGTTAGGACACGTGGCTCTCTCCGCTGGATCCTCCATGCTTAGTCGATTTTGACCTTTTCTGAATTGTTTTGAACCCGAGGACTTAGAATATTCGTTTTTTTTTCCTTCTTCTTGCTTCTGGATCCTTTGTAGCATCTTCCCTTCTTGTCTAACCCTGTTATCTTATAGTTGAGTCTACCTGTAGCTTGCAAAAATAGATTTAAGACATGAAACAGATTGACAGAGTTGTTTTCTTTGCACAGGATCCTTTGATATCTCTTGGCCTCTATCACCTCTTTGATGAATCCTTTTGCAACCAATTTGTAGGATTTGAATGATTTTTCTCAAGTTCTTCCTATGTGGGATCGTGATTCGATCCAATATTTAGCTCGGGAGTGAAATATGGATAACAATTTGGAAACTTGCACGGGGACATATGCCTGTTAGATGAAGAGACCAGTGGCCTTGAAGCATTCATTGGGTATGGAGTCTACCCGATAAAGATGAAACTAATATGAACTCGAAATTCGACCTCTCGAGCCTCTTAGAAACCCACTTAACTTGGATTTTAACTTCACTAAAAGCCAACTAAAATGGACTGTGCAAGAGCAAAAAAATAGCACCAAAAACTATGTACAAACTAAAAATCATACATACCCCTAGTGAGATATGTAGAGTGTGCAAAAGCACTTATTCTGCTGAAAACAAACCTACCTACACTACTCTACACAAAGAGAAAAGGAAACTCAAACAAAACCTACAACCTGGTAGAGGAAAATAGCTTCCCTTCCTCAAAAATGGCAGCCATGCAACTTATTTCGCACTTAACATGGCTGGTTAGATGAGTGAAAAATTGATAATAAGTTGGTCCTCCACCAAAATCATCAAGGTATCAACATTAATGGAAAATACCTCCTTAAGATGACTTGCATCGGGATTTTGGAGGAGTTGATGATGAACCTTGGTACTTTGATGCTCATCCTCATGCCCTAAAGTTGGCATGAATGGTTTTGGTTTCTCCTTTGGCTCCAATGAAGCCAAGTACCTGATTAGGCATAGTCTGATCCTTTGGATGTGCCCATTTCTCTAAAATTCAAATCCAAAAAAGGAGTCTTCTTGTGGGCGTTCTTGGATGGATGGTGTGGTAGAGATGGGGTCTTCGTTGTTTCCTTCCTCCTCCTGAGAAGAACATGGGAGAGTCATATCTTCCAATCTTGGTTCCAGAAGGTTGTTATGAATTACAGGTTGTTGTTCCTGAATTTTCTCCTCCATGGGAACAGGCTCATGTGCTTGGGATGTGAGAGATGGAGGAAAAAATGATGTGATCTCCATGGGTTCCCTTCCATCAACGCAATCCTCCAAGTCAAACAGGTAATCTACCTCCTTGTTGTCCTACTACAAGTGCTCAACCTCCTTCATTGTGTCCTCCCGATCTATAATTGACTCACCATGGTTCCCTTTACCCTCAAAATGACGTTTGAAAGCTCAAACTCTTCCTCAACATCAAAGCTTTAAGGGATGAAGAGGGAGGAATAATCAAGGTTTTTCCATGGCCTCGCTCCGCACTTAGAGCCTTCTAAACTGTATGGTCCTCCTCCACAGCCAGAATGTACTCCTCTTCTTTTGGATGAGGAGTAGCTCCTTCTTCCCCTAATTATACTGTAGCTGGAGCTTCCACCACTTACGGCTTGACCTCAGCCTCCTCCATAGGCTTAACCAACAAGGGAACCTTTGAAAACTCAAATTTAGCATCCCAACTTTTCATATTTTCTATCATTTCTTCTCTATTGGGTTTCTCTGTTTGATGTTCTCCTTGGCTGGTTTCTAGAGTCTCTTCTCAACATGGACTTAGGAAGGCAAGAGGAGTGGTGGGTGGGGTCTCCACTAGTTTTTTCCTTGTTTTTAGCGGAGGGGAACGCATTTATTTTGGCTATTGTAGAGGGGAATTGGATTTGTAAGAAAAGAGGGTGGAAAACCGAGATGAGGTGGAAGACTAGGAGATGGAGAAATGAAATCAACACTTGGGATAGCAAGTGAGGGGCTTGAAACTTGCAGTAATGCTACAATGATAAAGTTTAAGAGGGAGAAAAAGATAGATGAGGGGTCATGTTGAATGACTTACCCATTGATATGGTTGATTCATACTTTGCTTATATGTTTCTATCCCCTCATTCCACTACACAAGTTGGTGCAACATTCCAATCATGAAGTCCAAATTCTCCCCGAAGGCTATAATGTCTTGTAAAAGGGCCTTCCCATGGACAAGGTGCCTGTAACCAATTACCTCAAATCCTTCATTTGAGTTGTTTCTCTTGATTGAACCATGTCCGCCTCTATTTTTAAATCTTCTCCAGGTGGAGGAACATCCTCTACATAACTATCATCATTATATGCGTTCCTCAGTGACCAATCGGAAGAATGAGAAATACACATGTTGTTATTCGAGTTGAGGAAAGGACAGGTTTGATGACCCTTGTGCAATGAAATCTTATTGTGGCCCTTTCCCACTTTGAAGTGGATGATCTATATATTAATTGTAATGGAAAGGTGTTTTCTATTGACAATGAAAGTTGAAGTTCAAAATGTAAAAGAGTTATACTCGTATTCTATTTTTTGGAAAGAATGTGAAAGAATGATACGTATTTTGTATTTTGTATTTTTAAATCAAATGGAAAGGAATTTGTAAGAGTTTCATTTGAATTAATGGAAGTGTTTGCCTTGTTCATATGATATTATTTCCATTGAAACCCGTGTTTAACATGCACTATGAAATCCTTGTTTGGAAAGTGGAAAAGTGAAACATGTGAGGAGAAAATGTATTATTATGCCTTATTTATAATATATGTTTTTGGAAAGAATAGAAACTCGAATTCTTGTTTTGATGTTAATTGAAAGAAAGAAAACTATTTTTGACCAACATGGAATGAATTCAATGTTTTATTTCATGGGAAAAGAGATAGTTAATTTTTATTCTGTAAATATATACACTTCTTTTAATTCACTATATACTTTGTGAAATTCCTTTATCAAATTTTCAAATAACCCAAAGAAACACATAAGAGGCAAATGAAATAATCAATTAGACTTAATGAGGACAAAATGATCCCAAACCAAACTAAAAACACTTAAGGAAATGTCTTAAAAGTCTCCCAATCGAGCCAAGGTAAATCTGTAGGCTTTTGATGTAAAAAAAAGAAAATTGTAATTTCGAAATGCAGATCAAGCCAACAATTTTACACTTGCTTTATATCCTAACACTTTCCTAATGGAAACCTCCATATCTGTTTGACATGTTGAGGGAGAAAGAATGAAAAATTTGCAAAAAAATTATAATTTAAAATTTACCGATTCGAATCAAAATCTTACGAATGTTTTCACAAAATTAACTCCTTAAATTTTATGAAAACCGGAATTTAATGAATCTTGTGCAAAGAGGACGTCGAGAGCTTTTGAAAAAGTCTTTGTTTGCCCAAAACCAAGCTCTCTATCAGAATTTATGTCCTTCTAAAGTTTTTCTTCTCTTGGCGTCAAAATTTTTTTTGGGAAAAATCTCTTTGGTGGGCCGCTAGCCCGAATTTTTCCTTTAGCACTTCAAAAAAAATTCCTAATTTTTCCCAAAGACCCCGCCAATCCGCAGACAATTAGAGGCTACCACATGGCACCATGAGGTGTTTGCGGAGAGGGCGAATCACTTTTTAACATAGCGCTTCAAAAAAAATTGCGAATATTTTCTAGTTTTTCCCCGCTTGACTGCGCAATAATCAGAGATGCCATGTGGCATCGCAAGGGATCGACAGAGGAGCAGGTTCCTTTTTGCCTTTTGCACTTTCAGAAAATTTTGGAAAATGTTTCTAAAGATTCGCTGTTGCCCCACCAACACACAGCCAATTAGGAGCTGCCACATGGCATCGCAAGTTGTCGGTGAAGGTAAGGGTGAGTTCCACCCTTTTTCCCTTCGGGGTGCTAAGACTCTTCTATCCCCACCACCTCGCTTCCAGCGTTGGCTTAGGAGACACCACGTATCCCTTAGGAACATGTGGGAGTGCAGGTGCAAAAGTGGTTTTTCACCCCACATGGGAAATTCCCAAAATATCTTCTCGCCACCCCACCCCTTAGGCAAATTTTCTCCCCTAGACCCGCCGACCCACTCTTGGGGAAAATTTCGCCCCTAGGCCCATCGGCCCATAACTTGAGAAATATGAGGAGCTAGGAGGACTTCTTTATATCAATGGAAAGGTAGGGAAATTTTTTATCCAATGGGCATGATTTAAGAAATTTTTGAATGTGTTAGTTTTGAGAAAAATCAAGTTGAATATTTAAAGTCTTTTAGAGAGTGGGTATGGTGAGGATTTACCCTCCGACCCTAATTGAACTTTCTAACCCTAAATTTTTGGCCTTGTGACCCCTAATAATTGTTAATAAAAGAAAATTATCTTCTAGTGGATTGAATTGTTTAGGAAGTTTTTAGTGAAAATTGTTGTTTGTAACTGTTGTAGACTCTTTTAAACAAAAAGAATATATTCCATAATTTTCCCAACTAATCCTAGGTTGTTCTTGAGTCTCAAGTGGGTTGTTTTAGCAGGCATCGCTATGCCTCTGTTTTTAACTCAGCCACTTGGCATAAAGTAGACATTATTCCATAGTTGTATTTTGCATCTAGCTTTATTGAAGCACGACCTTAGCTCATTGTGCAGACTTGTTGTTATCATTTATGGTTTAGTTTAAACTCGCCATTTTACTCATAATTTGTTACCACTCCTTAAATTTTGCTATTTCACTGTAGGCATCACGACTTGTGTCTTTATGTTGATGGAATGAAGTTTAATGAAAAGGCATAAAGTTCTACTATATAGTTGTAACTTCACTTCACCACAATGTGATAAGGCATGTATTTCTTGCTAATTTGAAAATATATATGGCGAGATATTGAGTCCTCGAAGTTTTGCATTTGTACATTCTAGTTTGTGCCTTTGTGTTCTAAGAGTTATGTTGCATTTGCTATTAATCTTGATTTGGTTCTTCGTTTGCCTTTTGAAAGAATTGGAAACTCATGCTTTCATGATTATTATGCATTCTCAAATTGTATCAATATTCACTTTGTTTGAGGAAATGCATTTACAAATTGTTGCTCTATGTTCTTCTATTCTTCTTCATAAGTATTTTGACAAAAAAATTAATGCATTATGAAACGAAACAATTGTTCATGTTGTTGTAAATTGTAAGTTGTAACTTGTAATGCCCCGTTTGGTAGTTACCCAGTTTCTTGGCATAGTGACCTTTCCCTTGTTGGGCGTCAAACAACTGTGCATAATTCTGTTGTCTTAGACCTGTCTCAGCGATGTTTTAGCACCTTCCCTCTCCTTCTCGCATCCTTGAGTCATTATCGACACCTCCCTTTTGTGGACTGTGTAATGTCCTGTGCGTTATCCATTTTACAAGGGATCTTGTTGTCGCATTATTAAGCTCAATCGTTGGTCTAGGTTAATGTGGGTAGAAATTATATATATAATCATAATAGGTAATGGTAATGATGTTATTTTAATTTAATGATCGATTGGCCCTTATTTTATAAGTATTATTATTTTACCTTAATTTCGATCATCATCGATATTTTATATTAAGTATCTGTATAGCATTTCTTCTAGTTGTTTCGTCTAATCGTGTTATAGAGACGAACCCTCGCCCCGCGCCGAAGGCGTTGCCTATCTTGGCACCATGGTAGTATTTGCTCCGTGTTCATCTTGAGTGTAACCTCAAAATTGTTCTCTCCCCCCCCTTCGTGTCGTTGTTGACGCTTCCTATGCTGGCCTCCGCGGCGACCGTTACTTTTTCCTTATTTAATGGAATTTGCGTGTTCGAAGCCTGGTAGACGGCTTGTATGGAAGGTTAGTATTTTAGGGTATGTTCCTTTTAAAAAGAGATTCTTATATTTTTTTTTACAAAGAGCAGGATTGTAATGAATAGTCGATCTTTTTATCTATTACTAGTGTCAATCTGGACTGTCGACATTATTAATATTTTTATAGTTTTCCTAGGTTGCTGGTAAAACCTTTTCGAAGGTTGATTGGGCTAGTAACTTTCCTTGAAGCCATTTCCATCCTGCTCTCTTCGTTGTCAAGCCAAGGACTTTAACCCATCGACATGGGTTGATGAGTTCAGACATTTGGTTTATTATCGCTTGGGGTTCGGTTTTTGTTATGAGTTGGGATAGAACCCACTGTTAGTTGCAGAGAATTAAAAGACTGAGGTTTTTCGACTTGCTTTAGCCCAATGAATAAACTTGTTACTGAGTTACTGTTGGAGATGTTCTGGTGACTCTGGTAAATTTGGGTTATATACACTCCTTTTTAAGTATCTGTTGTTACGTATTTCATTTACATGGGATTATATTTTAAAAATAAAATACCCTGAAGACATGGGTGTAGAACGATATATGTATTTATACACTAGTAAATTGAATCCTTAGATTCGAATGTGTGGCTTTTAACTGATATGTTTTGGTTTGGGGAAATAGATGAGACCTTAAGTCGTGCAAGCCTCTTAACTTAGTGTGTTTTTCAATTAGGTTATGTTGAGAATTATATTGTAACCTTTAGCTTGGTCTTACATCGTGAAAGCAAGTAGCTTATAATTTTACAAATCGTAGGATTTGAATGCAATAAATACAGATTTATACCGATGGCTTAATTTCTATTCTGATTAAGGTTTGGAATATAATGATCAATGGGTACTGAAAATAAACAACTAAAGGAATGGAGGGGTTGCGTGGGAATGATGGGGGGGTAGGTGTGTGGCGCAGGTTGGAGGGGACAGTGTTTTAAAATCAAATTCTATCTGCTTGTGCCTAAGGCCCTACTGTCCCTCACCCCCCTTCCTACCATCTAGACCTGGTACGAGGTCATCTCCCACTGGCCTTACCTCTGCCAGCCACCCCACCTTCTTTAATTCCTGTGATTTGCAAATATCTTGCGTCTTGTGCTACCTGCTCTCTTTGACCTGTTCTGGCCGCATAGGTTGTTTTTGCAACGTTTTTCCAGCTGTCGGGTCGTGTTGCTACGAATGGATTCTGAGCCTTCAACAAAATGAAACGAAGGGAACTTTCGCCATGTGTGGCCGCTGTAAGTGTATGGTGGTTGGAGTTGAAGCCGCAAGATAGTGAAGTAGACACATTACCTCCTCTTCCTGGGGCGCCGTGAGGTGTGTTCTTGTCGGGGATCCATTGCGAGCCCCGCCACGCTTTTAGCTAGACCAGTAGGCATGTTACGTGAGGAAGAATCCCTTTTGAGCGCCTCCAACAAGTAGGTTGTCCAACTATGATGTTATCTTGAGTATCAACGCATCCTCAAATTCGGATTCTCCTTCAAGGTAGTTTTTATCAAAATCGACTATGTGACAAAGTGAGAGTATTACCGTAAGACCTAATGAAATTTATTTCTAAGATTCTCTATTAATTTCTTACTTGTCTTATGATGTAACTCATGGAAGAGGATCTCATGGAGGCGGATCTGTTTCATATCAGAATATTCATGAAACACAATTTGCTTGCAATTTTATGAGCTGCTTCAACGAGTCACTAAGTTGGCAGGCATAAAGGTTTCTGTTGGATTTATCGCACCTTGCAAGCTACAGCTGAAATGGTTGCACCGAGAGTTTGATGTTGTCCTCAAATCTGATGAAGGAAAAGGTTTATTTATCATTACGGTAGATGCCTTTCAGAGCCAGGAGCGTGATGTAATCATTATGTCTTGTGTCCGAGCTTCAAATCATGGGGTTGGCTTTGTAGCTATTTTTCACCGTGTGAATGTGGCGCTAGCACGAGCTCATGAGCACTTTGGGTTAAGGGCAAGCAGTTGCATTGAAACAATCAGATGCATATTGAGATGGTGTTTTAAACTAGGCATGTTAAACCCGCCCTCGCAATCTTCTCTTTACCCTTTTATTATGTCATGAATTGAATGTCCTTCTATTTTTTTTTCTATTATGGCATTTAGAATGGGCTTCTACTTTTTCCTTGTGAATCGACCCAGATTGAAGGAAAGGAAGGACTGTTGGGAGTTGTTTGGTTTTCATACCCTGATAGCAACTGTGATAGCATGTTTACATTCCTTTCTGCCTCGTTTTTCTTTTTGAAATAAAAGAGTAACTGCTATGTGATAGCAAAATAATGGTTGAAGTTTTATACTGTGGGTGTTAGATCTTTAACCTGGGTGCTTTCCTGCTTAATTCTTAAAATTCGGGTGACATTTAGAGACCATAGTGAGCAATGGCCGTTGAGTTCGATTTCTAAACCAGCAGTAGCAGATATAAACTTGAGCCATGAATAACATTAGTGGATATTTGTAGATTTTTCGACTCATGGCCAATTTTAGGCTTAATGTTTGTTTTTGTCTTGGTAAAATCTTTTCTTGGGCTGAATCGTGTGTAGACCTCACATAGTGAGCATGATGTTTTTCTTAGAGACCTATGTGAGTGAAATATTGATCGCTCAATATAGATCCCGTGACGTGAGTCACCGTATCATAAGATAAAAGATTCAATCGAACTCGTAGTAGCGAGATGTTTTCTTTTGGAGCGACTATGAGAATAGGTTGAGTAGACTATCGTGAAATAGATGGGTATGCCCAAACTATTCATATGTTGTTTTAGAGACGTAAGAGAAGGCATAGTTCATAGAAGAGTATTTTTCTTTGTATTCCTCCTTCACCGATCTTTAAACCTTATGATTGGTGACTCGAGTTGGGTCACGGTAGAGGATCTTGTGTTGATTCACTTATATTTTCAACAGACTATCCCTTACTTGTTTAAATTCAAGTATCGAATGAAATGGGTTTCTATTAAATCCATTATGTAGCTTAAAGAAACCTTCAATAATTCGGGTAGGGACTTCCCGAGTAAGTGTTGACTGAGGCATGTATGAAAATAGAATGGTTACCTTTCTTCGAATTGGGTTAGACTTGTATGAAAATGGAAAAGGTAGGAATCGACTCAGTTACATATTTTAGTGAGCTAAGTCCTTAACTCTTACAATGATCATACGAGTGGTGGATTACGAGTTTATTATCATGCTTATGTGTGATGTAAGATAATAACAACCTTTGGTGAAAAGACTTCTTCTTGATCCTTGCTTGTGTAATCCAACTATAGTTGTTGAATGTAATTTAGTTGGATAGAATCTAATTTATTTAACTTCTTGAAGAAAAATAATTAGGTTCGGTGAGAATTACTTGGCATTTGGAATCTTGATTCTGGCTTTTGTGTTGTGAGTATTATATGTATGTTGGTTTATTCAGTCGAGTGAAGTTAACTTTAATCTTTGACTGATTTGTGTTCATATATGGTTGGGGCCTATATTCTTCCTAAAACAAGGATGTGTGTTAATGCAGTCTTGTTACCAAGCAATTTTGAATATGTTAAGTCATTTGACTAATCTTTATCTTTTTGGTTAATAATAATAGAATGATGTTTGGGTGTTAGATTTCAATCACGTAATCCATAGGATTACATGACTGAAATCTCAATACTCTCAGCCTTGTTGTCTTCACCAATAAGGTCTCACCTTGTTTGTCTTTGGAATATCTCTCTCACTTGAATATTGGGACTCCTCCTTGTTGGCTGGTATAAATCATTTCATCTTGTGAAACATATTGATTAGTGGTTTGTGATTTGATCCATTCTTGAGTTTAGAATTTTACTTTCATGATTTATAAAATGTTAGCTTATCACGCTGCAATGGGTAGTCTTAACATGCTCGATTTTCTAGCGAATTGACTCTAGTTAATATTTGTGCGATGGATTATGCGAGTAGACTAGAGGAAAAGAGTGTTAAAGGTTCATCTCGTAAAATTTATGAAGTTCCTTGTAAAAATGTCCAATGTGTTGTAATTTTTGTAACATTGCTTTCGCAAAGAGAGTTTATATGACCTCTTGCCTCGGAATTGTTCAAGAATTACGTGAAGAAGTAGTTTTGTCCTTTTTGTAATTTGGTCAGAGAGTGAGAAATAATATTCAATCTCTTCACCGGCATAAGCATTGTAAAACTTTGATCTTGAGAATTAAGTGTTAATTTAAATCTTTCTAAGACTTTGTATTGATGGGTTATATGTAAGTTTTAATGGGGTGGCTTTTCCTTACAGAAGTTACCTAAAAGTTTTATTCAAATAAATCTGTTGTAGGGGAGATCCACTCGAGAACAAACAATTCCCTAAGTGATCAAGGGCGAGGCTATCCTTGCAATGTGATTTTATATAACGTGTTATCCCTAACTGAACTAGTAAACACTACTCTTTTTGGAGAACGCTAAAGACAAGCTTAAAGGAAAACAATGGTTAGTTTCTAATAAGATTTAACAAGTAAGAGAAGAAAATTTTGAAACCACTCAATTTATCTCTCAGCCTATTTAAAAGTAAGTGGCTTCCTCTTGATAAGCTCTTTCGGTGAAGCCTAAGTAAGAGCGCTAATAACTACGTATAAAACCTCAAGCTTCAATTAAACCTCAGTAAGAACTAATGACAGCTTAAGGGTGAACTCATTTGACCTTCTTCCTTTAACTTTATCCAAGGTACCTTGTAATTTTCTCTTAAGTTTGTTGAACGTGAACCGATGTTGTCGTAAGGGCATGAACGAGTTCTAGTAACGTAAGTGTGAGTAGATGGCCCTGTGGAATTAAATTACCATCTTTATCAAATAAATATATAAAACAAATAATTGTTATAAAGGATAAGACTTTAAGTGAACTACTCTACAAAGTATATGAACATAACTCGCTTGGTAAGATGATTTTTGCGAATCATATATTAAATCCTTCAAAACTTAAGTCATGAGTTAAAGGGTGTCTTATCAAAATAAATAACCTCCAATCATTTCTCGATCGTGGGCTTGACCTAGCCGTGAGAGTGTCTTATGGTTGGGCGTCTATGTTATTCTATCAAAAATAAGGAAAAAGTATATTATCCTTTTGGGTGTGAATGTTTTCATGTGACCTTGTGGTCATCCCCGTAACAAGTGGTTCCCAGAGTTGGTTATAACTTTGTGATGACATGTTGTGTCGTGTTTTGTGTCAAATCAAGTCAAAAAAGAATCCTGTCTTTTACTGTGTTGTGTGTGTGTTGATTTTGGGTCGTTACACTTGGTATCAGAGCGTAGGTTCATGCTCTCAAACCTATGGGCCGGATTGGTGTTGTATGGTGATGTTACATGATGTTGTTTCATGGAGATGATGGTATTGCAAGATGATGATTTATATTGGAAGAGTAATGTGCTTTGAGTGTGATGTGATCCATGTCGTAATTGTGATATTGTGAACGCACATGATGTGTATGTCACTTTGTGTGTGTTTGTAATCATGTTGATGTGTCAGATGGGAGTATTCTCTCTCCTTCTTGTGGATTCTATGAAGAGTTCACATGTGAATTACTGCTTGTGATGTGTGAAAAGAATTATAATGTGGATGACATAGTGTTGGAGCATTGTGGCATATTGTGATAGGTAGGTGTATCAATGTGTTGTATGACCGGATTTATGTAAAGTGAATTAAGATGTATCATGATGTTTTACCATGTTCTAAAGAAATGCGTGTATCACCTTGTTATGAAGCAATTAATGTTATGTTGTGATGTTATTATGTTCATCGTATATATGAGTTGTGTGATATGTAATGATTCATGTCGTGATTTAGGGTCATACGGTGAGTGTATGAACCCTATCGTATTGTGATTGCACTTTGGGTGCAGAATGTGGTAAAGTGATGTATTGCAACCTGTGAATGTATGATTGTGATCTACCCCGTATACATACCATACGTGAGACGTTATGGTAGCTATGTGTGTACCACCATGGTGTTAGTGATGTAGTTATATGTTATGTTGTGAGCCTTACACTAACCGAACCTGAGGGAAATCGGTAGACTATGTATGTATGGAGTGAGAAAATGTGTACCGTCGACCAGTCACTCAAGCCGAGTACGAGATAGGAAGTGGAGCCTTACATAGGCTGAAAACCCACTTTCGTTTGTTTGGTATGTGTGACACTTGTTCAACGGGTGTCATGCATATTGTGTTTCGCGGACACCTCAGGCTCAGTAGATGGTGACTTGTACTCTTTTCTCTCTCCCGATATGGTTGTCGTATGGATTTAACCTATGTGACTTTGACTATGTTGGGCCTTGTTGAAGTTGTGGCGAGATGATTTTGATTGAGATGATGACAGTTGTATTATTGATATGTATTTTACGAGATGAAGCTCAATGTTCCATGTAACATCCCCATTTTAAGATACTAGAACAAGGGAATTTTTTTTTTTTTTGATAACGTTCTCTGCTATGAATTATAAAATTCAAACACACGTTCAAGTTTTAATAATTGTTCTCTTCCCAAAAAACACAGTTTGGATCACACAATTTCTTTTAAAACTAATGTTCCCTGTTCGTATATTTACAATATGGAACACACATCCAATGCCATTCAATCCTATAACAGATTCTATATGCTACTGTAAATGACTCGAGGAACTGCCGATCTTCCATTTTCATGGCTCGGAGTTTCATCGATCCTTCATTTCATGACTCGGCAACAACCGATCCTTCATGTTTGTTTATGCATAGTATATTATATATACCAGTTCTCTTAACCGTTTCCGGTTATCGAAGTGATCCATTTAAGAAGCCTATCTGAATATCTGTTACTGATATTCATCTGACATCCTACATCTTAAATTAAGTGATAAGGACAACGCAACCAGCACTTGCGATACTTTGGCCAAATATTTTCACATGCTTTGCATGATCATATTCCTGGATGTGATACACGCCAATGGAACACGTCCTTCACTTCACTTCACCTGTTATCTAGAATGGTCTTTCCTGGTTCCTACCAGTCCTCTCGATTTAAGGTCAGATTTAAACTTCCAATTTCCAACTAGCAATATGAACGAATATAGGAAGGCACTCCTGGTAACTAAAGATACGCAGACATGCGGTGTCGTTCCCCACGACTCCGTGTGTCTAGTCATCTTTAATATTCCGGGGTCACTCCGTATACATGATCATACTCCTATCCCCTGCCAAGAACTTCACATTCAGCCTATGTATTCTTGATGTTTTAATTCGGGAGGGCATTGTAATATGTCAGCTATAACATTGTGTCGTCATGAAGACCCCATCTTCATGAAGACACCTTGCTATAGCTGGCGTATGTCAATGTCCTACGGAATCCTCCCATCGAGAGTACACATCCTGCTCAAGTGATTTGGATATGATCTTAATAATTAAGAATCAACTTTCAGCAACCATGCTGATCCCTTTATCCTCGTTCCCGTTACAGTTGTATATAGCTAAGAGAGACTAAATCCATCTTCTAGCTTGCTATGCATCTTCCTCGTACCGAAGGGTTGCATTTTCTCTACTTGGTTCTCTTCTTAATCATTGGATTAAGCGGCCCGTTACCGACGGACGTGATAAGTTTAACCTATTAAACTTTAACCAAGATTTTCCCAACTGTAACTAAATTCAGAATTCTAGCTTATTAGACGTCATTTAACGAAGTCTAATTTCTGATAAATGTATTCATTTATTCTCCTTAACATTACATAGTTAAGGTCCATTAGTTATGGATATACTTATCCCATATCCTTTATTCTGAATTTAACATACGAGGTCATTAATGGAGTTCGAAAACGAAGTTCAATTACTCCGAAGTTAATTGATATTCCTTAGCTACCAAGCTAATCCTGAATACCTATCAGTTATGGATTCATATTCTTCCTAATCCTTTTTAATGTCAATTAAGAATTCATCTTTACCCAAGTATGAACTAATTGCACATTTCAACTTAAAAGTTGCATTAAGGTAAGAATAGATATCTATTTCTTTTTAACGTCCATCCAAGGACAATTAGATAAATCCAAATCAGGAATAACATTATATTTCCAATTTAGTCAACAATATCAAAATGATATAGTCATTAAAATATCACACTTGTATTTGTATTCATCAATTCATGTCATAATCCATACATTTGCCAATCCAACTGAATGGACATTGTTTACATAAAACATCATTACAATTCATAGATAGAAGAATATACTTTCTTCTTTTTACAACTCCTCAAAGAGGAATAAAAGTAAACAAATACAATTCATCTTCAACCAATCAAGAAGCATCAGAAAACAGCCATGTCTTCATTCTAATCAAATTCCATCTGCAAAATTGCTTGCACGGGTCAGTTCAATGAACTGAGCATATTAAGCACTTATCATTAAAATGAGGTGCTTCAACTAACTGTCTCAATAAAAGAACCCTGCTTTTATGATACGACAGTAAGACATCAATCAAGAAATAGGCAAAAAAAAAGATCAGCATAACAACTGAACCATCAAAATATCATCACAATCAGCCAAAGAACTGCTGTCCCATTTTCCACATAACCGTTGCAAGTTCCAAATTGCAGTATTTGAAAAGTTTAGAAATACAAGTAACATACTGCTGATATAACATACTGTTATCCTTTCCACACCTTTCATTAATAATAAATGCAAAGGTTGAAACTAACTGAAATGTAAACCCATTATCTTCCTTTCAGTTCATGCATCATATTAGATTCCAAGCAATCAAGCACAGACGAGAAAGCAAACAGCAATGCAGATAGTTGCTCATATCTAAGCACTACAAAATTCATTATTAACGAATTACAGATTTCCAACTGAATGAAAGAAGAAAAGATCATTTTTCTAAGTCATTCATCCATATCCCTATTTCTTTCCTCATGACTGTCCCAAAATTGAATCCAAACGAGACACAAATCAAGATAACAGTTCAGAGTGAAACTTACAAAATCCATTCGGGATTCACTTTCCGGCAGCAAGAATAATTTCATTCATAATCAGCTTTAAATGAAACAAGGAAGAATTTATCGTCCTTATCAATACTTCATTTAAATCAGGCTCATATGCATATCCAAGACAGGTTAGTATATCATCGTATTTATCATAGATCAAATAGTACAAGGATGCATACTATGTATTTACTATACTAGAAGAGCCCATACTTTCTTCACTGTATTGTAAACCAGATAAACAGCATTCAGAAACCATCTAAATGTCACTGTAATCTTTGTCCAACTGAACTTATAACGTTCATCAAAACCAATTTACTGTTTCTTTTGAATCGAAAACAGCATAAAGAAGAATTCATGTTCCTAAAATTTCATTAAGAAATGATCATTTTGCTCAGAATGAACTAAAAACACCCAAGTCGTGTTTATCCAAGCATGACAGCTCAACTTATAAAGATAACAGAACAATCACTCACATTGAAAAGCAACTCACCTATCTTGTGCAGTTCCAATCCAATATACCGCAAACAATGAAATAACCAATTCGAGTTCTATCTCAATCAACAATTAATTCCAAAATAGCATTCTCCTTTTTCTTAATGAGATACAGAACTCAAAATATATATATATATATATATATATATATATATATATATATATATTCATATATCAATACCTCTGTCAAGGCAAACCCGCATAGGGTATTAAATATATAAGCTTGGTACAATCAAGACAAACTGAAGCAGTAAACCAAATTTCTATATTTTTCCATTTACTTGTACGAAAAACAAGCCGAGATAGTAATCGTGACAACAAATCCAAACAGAAGGCGAACAACATCCATAAAACACAACGAAAATCATCATGTCCTCACAGCAACGAGGGAATGTAATCATATGCAAGTTCAGAAGAAAAACAGTTAACCTTTCCTACTTCCACGAATACCCAAAACGTTATTCGTTCATTTCTTATGCAAGAAAAAGGGACAACAATAAAATATTACCATTTCTTCCTTTAAATCGAGTTCATAAGCTCAATAAAACCCATATGCTATTTCTAACAAAATCCAAAACAACAGAAGGAAAAAGGATCTTATTTCCTTTTAAAGATTTCAGTATAGAAACAACATCAACAACTCGTACATCCTGTACAGTTTTCATCACTGAAATTCATATAGCAAAAGAACAATTGTTCAACACCGAAAGACAACTCCTACAGCCTGTACTGCTTTCATCATTCAAATTCATTTAACAAAAGAACGATTGCACAGTAAGGAGAACAACTCATACTGCCTGTTCCGTTTTCATATAAACATGAACAGAGAAAGAAAATACCTATTTCAAATTCCCAAATACCATCAACAACCAATACAACAAGTTCATATTCCAACTTGATTCATGCAAAGACAAATCAAAGCATAACAACCAGAAACGATTTTACTTATCATTTCCAAAAATGACAGCAAAAATCGACTAAATCCAAATCGTATCAACATGACAACAATCACATAAACCTAAAACCCAAGAGTAGGGTTGTTTTAATGAGATGTTTAAACAAAGCAAGTATTTTTAAAGAGAAGGGCTTAACATGCCTGTGATTTATTTTCCAAAACTCGAAGAAAACTACAGTTGCCGAAGATATTTCCTTCCTCGACGACAACACGGGCTTTCCAACAATTCCTTTCCTCTTCAGGCTCAGCAACAGCCTCTAAATCTTCCAAGAACAGTGTTAAATCCAAGAAACTGGTTCGACTGAACCAAACAAAAAACCAAATGCAGAGCAACTTCACCAAATCCAAATCGACACAATGAACAAACAAATTTCCCTCATACACTTTCCAAGGCGAGCTGGTCGTGAGGACCAAGAACATTTAATGCATTAAAGGCTCTGCCTTTTTCCAAATTTCCACGCCACTGCCAACTTGAGTTGGCGATCTCTAAATTTCAAATTTCACATGCAAAACCAAATTTGGTTCCATCTCCAACTAGATACCTCCGCCACTTACCTGCCCCGCCAAACTGGTGTTGTCCACGTATGGACTCCCATTAATGCCATTGAATACCCCTTCATCCTTATCCTCTCCCTCCAAGGGTCTACGTGTCCCCCTTTAGGTTAGGATTAGTTTAGGATGTTTATTAGTATTCAACCTAGGTCATAGTTTAGTTTTAGGTTATTAGGACTTAGGTTTATTTCCCTCTTTTTTTGTAATTTAAAAATCCACTTAGGATAGTAGTTTAGGATGCATGTTAGAACTTAGGATTAGCTTAGGATTTAATTCCTTCTAACCACTAACACTAACCAACCTTCACCCAGTCTTCCAACTGATACTCACGTTAATGCTTTGTGCAGGACATTCCGTCCTTTGTTTCACATGCCAAGGCCACCCGTGTCCAGACATTTCCTGCCCCACGAGGTCTCAAGTTCGACAGTACAGGGTTCAAGAATCGAACCTTTGTCATTGGCATTTACGTGCCAGCTACTCATACCTACAATCAGGCGCTGCACATTTATATCAACCTCAGGTTCGGTTAAAGAGTAAATCGACACAGAAATCACAAGAAGACCACAACATACTTTGGATCAATGAAATTGATTCAAGGTGTGCTGTCAATCAGCAAAGAGAGTTTAGCAAGTATACGACAATTTGTCATCACATCAGCAAACACACAAGTACAATAACTGCTGTCCTATGCAATAAATTACAGTATGCAAGAATCCAAGTTAGCAACACATTCCTTTAAGATCAGAATTTATCTTAACATGTTTGCCTTCATTTCAGCAGCTATAATAGTATGAAAAATATTCACCAAGATAACTTACAAAATCGAGTGTTACATTCTCGAGTGCTAGTAACTCGTTGAGTACCCCTTGGTGGCCAGATAAGGCCACACAGTTATCGTAATGTGACATTATTATAAGTTGATTTTATTCGTAAATTGAGCTTTTACCTTATTTTGTAAGGACAAGCAACTTTTCTTGATTGCAATGCGTTACAATTTTGGGCATTTCCTTGGTTTGTGGCACTAACATGTGGATTTTGATACTAACTATGGCTATTTGGCCATTTATTTTGCTTGATTTTGGGTCTTCTTTTAAAATTAATGCATTATGAAACAAAATAATTGTTCATGTTGTTGTAAATTGTAAGTTGTAACTTGTAATGCCCCGTTTGGCGATTACCCAGTTTCTTGGCATAGTGACCTTTCCCTTGTTGGGCATCGAACAACTATGCGTAATTCTGTTGTCTTAGACCCTGTCTCAGTGATGTTTTAGCACCTTCCCTCTCCTTCTGGCGTCCTCGAGTCGTTATCGACACCTCCCTTTTGTGGACTATGTAATGTCCTGTGCGTTATCCATTTTACAAGGGATCTTGTTGTCGCATTATTAAGCTCAATCGTTGGTCTAGGTTAATGTGGGTAGAAATTATATATATAATCATAATAGGTAATGGTAATGATGTTATTTTAATTTAATGATCGATCGGCCCTTATTTTATAAGTATTATTATTTTACCTTAATTTCGATCATCATCGATATTTTATATTAAGTATCTCTATAGCATTTCTTCTAGTTGTTTCGTCTAATCGTGTTGTAGGACGAACCCCGCCCCGCGCTGAAGAAGGCGTTGCCTGTCTTGGCGCCATGGTAGTCTTTGCTCCGTGTTCATCTTGAGTGTAACCTCAAAATTGTTCTCTCCCCCCTTCGTGTCGTTGTTGACGCTTCTGTCTTGGCCGCCTCCGCGCGGATCAAGTACTTTTTCCCTATTTAATGGAATTTGCGTGTTCGAAGCCTGGTAGACGGCTTGTATGGCAGGTTAGTATTTTAGGGTATGTTCCTTTTAAAAAGAGATTCTTATATTTGTTTTTACAAAGAGGGGGATTGTAATGAATAGTCGATCTTTGTCGTCTATTACTAGTGTCGATCTGGACTGTCGACATTATTAATATTTTTATAGTTTTCCTAGGTTGCTGGTAAACCCTTTTCGAAGGTTGATTGGGCTAGTAACTTTCCTTGAAGCCATTTCCATCCTGCTCCTATTCGTTGTCGAGCCAAGGACTTTAACCCATCGACATGGGTTGATGAGTTCGGACGTTTGGTTTATTATCGCTTGGGGTTCGGTTTTTGTTATGAGTTGGGATAGAACCCACTTGTTAGTTGTAGAGAATTAAAAGACTGAGGTTTTTCAACTTGCTTTAGCCCAATGAATAAACTTGTTACTGAGTTACTGTTGGAGATGTTCTGGTGACTCTGGTAAATTTGGATTATATACACTCCTTTTTAAGTATCTGTTGTTGCGTATTTCATTTACATGGGATTATATTTTAAAAATAAAATACCCAGAAGACATGGGTGTAGAACGATATATGTATTTATACACTAGTAAATTGAATCCTTAGATTCGAGTGTGTGGCTTTTAACTGATATGTTTTGGTTTGGGGAAATAGATGAGACCTTAAGCCGTGCAAGCCTCTTAACTTAGTGTGTTTTTCAATTAGGTTATGTTGAGAATTATATTGTAACCTTTAGCTTGGTCTTACATCGTGAAAGCAAGTAGCTTATAATTTTACAAATCGTAGGATTTGAATGCAATAAATACAGATTTATACCGATGGCTTAATTTCTATTCTGATTAAGGTTTGGAATATAATGATCAATGGGTACTGAAAATAAACAACTAAAGGAATGGAGGGGTTGCGTAGGAATGATGGGGGGGTAGGTGTGTGGTGCAGGTTGGAGGGGACAGTGTTTTAAAATCAAATTCTATCTGCTTGTGCCTAAGGCCCTACTGTCCCTCACCCCCTTCCTGCCATCTAGACCTGGTATGTGGCCATCTCCCACTGGCCTTACCTCTGCCAGCCGCCCCACCTTCTTTAATTCCTGTGATTTGTAAATATCTTGCGTCCTGTGCTACCTGCTCTCTTTGACTGCTCTGCCGCATAGGTCGCTTTTTCCAATGTTTTTCCAGTGTCGGGTCGTGTTGCTGCGAATGGAATCGAGCCTTCAACAAACCGAAACGAAGGAAACTTTCGCCATGTGTTGCCGCTGCAAGTGTATGGTGGTTGGAGTTGAAGCCGCAAGCTAGTGAAGTAGACATATTACCTCCTCTTCCCGGGCGCTATGAGGTGTGTTCTTGTCGGGGATCCACAACAGAGCCTCGCCACGCTTTTAGCCGATCACAGCATGTTATATGCATTGTGTTCTATCTCATGTTTAAACAATAAGTTTCACTTGTATGGTTTTCAAAACATTCTAATGGAAATCATTAGTGCGTTCTCTTCTTGAATTTTTCATGTTTTAATGCCATTACTTTGATTCAAGATAATAATAATAACCAAGATCAATAATTCATAATAATAATTATTATATAGATATTCCTTTTTTAACCTGGGACATGCCCTAACACCTAATCGTCATTCAAGCCACCTATAGAATTTGAGAACACAATTTGCCTTTAATAGGGTAATCGTAAAGGATGCTACGGAGGCCCATAACTAGAAGCATCGAACACAATATGAGAAGACAAGACGGAAGGAATGCTAATTATTTTTTGCATCAACGTTAAAGGCAACTAACTATCAATGAGCGCACAAACAAACGTTCAACGCTTAACAACAGGGGTCATCGAAGCAAGCACGACAATAAACGTTGAACAGGGTATTACATGTCCACCGCTTCAATTATATCCTTCGGCGATCGAGTGCTAAGCATGGAGTGTCTTTGTGCCTTAAATCGACCTCGATTCTTGACCATTATGACTATAATTGATAATTATTTTACAAGCTGTAAAATGATAATAATGATAATAATAATAATAATGACATTTTGATTGTATTATCGATCAACGATTGTATTTTATTATTACTTTCTTTAAATCGATTGTTATCGATATCATCCTCTGTTATCGTTAAACTACCCTTTTGTTTTGTTTGTCGCTCCCGCTGATCGAGCCTCGTTGCGCAAATGAGGAAGAGCATGTTTTGTGGTGGCGCCACGGTTTGGGAGTGGCGTTCACGTAAATATTTCATTTAAATTCTCAACCCCGTTCTCCTCCTGGGTCGACCGATCCCGCAATCCTAGAATTGTTTTAAATTGCTAAATGAGGAGAGTGTAGTTTAAAATTTTTTTAGTAATCAAGGAGAAGATTAATGATTATTATTTTTTTATAGACTGTATTTGTTTATTCTTTTTGGCAGTGGCTGAAGCACATTTTTCTCCCTGGTTAGCTGGCGGATGGGTGACATTTCTGTCACTTCTTAAATGAACTTATAATTACCTGGGTGGCGTGAGACAGTGGGAGTTGGTGGAGTCCCGTTTTTCTCCACCATGATCTTATTTTGATTCTGTTATTAAATGCGTATGGGTATCTGCCCGGGCTGTAGATGGCTTTCTGTTGCCGTGGTTTTTCTTGTCTCTTCCTTGCTGCGTGTCCCCTCCACTTCCTTTGGGTGCTGAAAGGTGTGTTCTCGTCGGGGATCTATGGAAGTGCCGTTGCAATTATTGTGATGTTAATGAGATCCATAGAGGATGGATTTACATTTGGTTTAGCCTTCGCGGATAGGGACTCCTCCTTCATCGACACGTAGGCGAGGACCAAGCTGGAGCTCTCGCCCTGTGATACGCATTTGTCGTTGTCGTCTAAAGCATCTCACTTGGCTGTATTCAGGCCGTTTTGAGCGCTTCCAACAGGCAGGCTGTCCAGCTATGTTGTTATCTGTTCTATTTCGACTGCATCCTCAAATTCGGGATTCTCCTTCAAGATATTTTCATCAAAATCGATTAAGTGACAGTGAGAGTGTTACCAGGAGACCCGATGAAATTTATTACAGAGATTCTCTACTGAGACCTTGCTTGTTCTACGATGTAACTCATGGAAGAGGATCTCATAGAGGTGGATCTGTTTCATATCAGAATATTCATGAAGCACAGTTTGCTTTGCAAGAGAGCTTTTAGGAGATCGATGAAGGATAGAGGAATTAAAAAGAAACTTGGTGTAGTTGGATTAAAGGCAATAAAAAGGTGCATGCTTTTTGTGTAGGTGACAGATCGCACCCACAGGCATAGGAGATCTATGCAATGTTGGAGAAAATGTCTTGGGAGATGAAGGTAGCAGGATATTTTTAGATTCAGAACATGTACTGAGAAAACAATAGTGTCATGGAATACAATGATTATTACAGGTATGCACAAAGTGGACATTATGAGGAAAGTTTAGATCTCTTTCAAAAATGCATCCGGGACACGAAGCCCAACAATGTTACCTTTATAGAATCGTTTTTCCAATAACTTCTCACCGTCGAATTTGCATCGGGGAAGGAGATCCACGCTTCTTCATACTAAGAAGTGGTTTTGATTTGTTTATTATAGTAATGAATGCCCTTGTAGACATGTATTGCAAATGTGGGAATTTTAGAGAGTGCACGCCAAGTATTTGATCAAATGCCTAAAAGTGATGTATTCTCATGGACAGCCATGATTGCAAGTTATGGGATGCAGGGAAAAGGTGAGGATGCTAAGTCTAGGGACTGCTTTTATGGATATGGAGTCTCACTAAGAGATTGTTTTTGGTTATAAAGCCATCTTCTTTTGCTTTGTCTCATACTAGGGCTGCTCCTAATATGAGAGCACCAAGGTTAGGAGGTCTAAATTAGAAACAATTAGATGCATATGGAGATGGTGGAGGTGTTTGGATGAATGACGAAGGATCAAGTTCAATTGCCAAAAATGGGGCCTACAGAAGTTCTAGGGCTAATCTTGGAGCGGTGTTGGGAGGATGATGGCAAGTATTTTAGACCACCCACCCTGGCCGTGAACTCCTACCTGTGCCAACGTGAAGATGTTCGATGTTTGGGCACCCAACGAGCTTGAAGAAAATGGAATTAGGCTTGGGTTGCTGTTGCAGGCCCTGTCCATCTTGATTTCGACTGCGGGAGCTTAATCAGGCACGATATTCTCTATACCATTGATTCTTATGCTGTTATTTAACTGATTCATTAAATAACTCTAATCTTCATATAAATGTCTCGTGTGATGGTATGTTGTTTGGTTTCCACTTCCCTTGCTCTTTGTATTATTTTTTTTGGCGTTAGAAATGATTGCGCTGGTTGAAGCCTTTTATATTGTTTTCTGGGTTTTAATAAATATTAGTTGGGTGAACTTTGTTCTTAAGACTAATAAAACAAAAGAGGTGGGGGTCCTGTAATGAAAATTCCCGAGTTCTTTGTGTTGGTCTCACGATTTGAATGTTTTATCCAACATTGTCGTTGGACTCAACCTTATAGTTCCTGTTTTGTTCTTATTCTTGTTTCGGTTCGAGATCTGTAGTTCTGGTTTATGTTGGGTATTTGCAAAATAGTGATTGAGTACTGCGAGTGCATTGTGTATAGGTAAATGATGCTATTCCTGTCTCTATCCTTTTCTTTTAGTTGTTTTAGGTTCTAGTAACCCTTTCCGGTTGGCTTAGTGTGTGCTTAGCTTGACTGATCTTTGAATTGAGCCAAGTTGATATTACTCTCAACTAGGTTAGTTGCTTTTGTTATTTTTTTAAATCACTCAAAGAAATACCTTTATTCTTCAAGCGTCATGGTTGATCTTCATAATTTGATATCAATTCATGTTCACCGTTTGGAGATTGTTTTCTTTGGAATTCACCTTCTCTCCCTTGGTGACTGTTGTTTGTTTTGAGGAATGTAGCTGATCCTATGGAATGTCTTCTTTAGACGTTACTCACATTTCTTTTGGATAGCTTAAAATGTCAGAGGAAATACTCTTTTTCATACCTTGATTTTGTTTCACACATGTTGGAGGATACGAGATCTACTGGATCATTATTGAGGAAGTTTTCAAATCTTAAAATTGGGATGTTGGTTTTATGCGTAAGAAATTACCCTACGTTTTGCTCCGTAAAGATGTTTAAATTTCATTCTCCTGTGACTTAGAGGTTGGTGTGTTTGGAAACTCATTGGTTGACTGGTTTTTGTGATGCTCGTTGTGATACGACCTCCTTGCTGTCATTGTAGTAGAATGGTTACATGTTGACCAGAAAGGTTAAAGTCAACTTGTTGTTGACGACAGATCCTTTGGAAGCTATGTATCCTGTGTTGTGTTCTTGGGAATGATTGAGTAACCCTCCTGTAAGATTTATAATGGTTATGTTTGGTCTTGTCAAGTTTGTCCTTTTTCTTAAGACATTCTCTTGATTAGAAGAAAGTTTAATAGAAGGATTGTTAGGATAGGATGTGGCCCATACGGGGTCATTTGTGCGTTTCATCCCTTTTCCTTCCAATTTATTTATTCTGTGCTGACATAAAATTAACTGTTATAGGCACATCATCTTAATATTAATAAGTCATGTTGGTTTAGATATTCTCATGTCGATTGATTGTTCGGGATCTTCCAGTGGCATAGTGAATCCTTGGCTTGGTGAACTAACTTAAACAAATAGGGACAGATCACGTTTGAAATTAATTCTCTTCTTGTAATTGTTTTTGTTTCGAAATGTTATCTTGTTAAAATGATGGTCATTATTGTGATATGGGTGGAATTCACCATGTTGTTTGTTAACTTCTCCTATGAGAAAATGATAATTAAATAGAGTTAGTGCCTCCCTTTTTATTCTAGACATTTTATGCTTTTGGACAACTCTTTAATTGCTCTTGTTTAGACTCTTGGATTATTTTTCATCATCAACGGTGCTTTTCTTCCTTGAAACAGTTAGATAACAACATATTGTCTTAATGTTATAGCTTTTATCATGCTCAGTTCTTGCAAACTGACATGTGCTAACAAATGTGCAGGAGGATTTCCTGAGTAGAAAAGAAAAAAAAAAGAGAGAAAAAAGAAACACGTGTAGAAAGTGGATTCCAGCCTTCTTAGGAACTGCTATTGTTGTACGAATGTTTTTCTTTTGCTTTAAAACATTGGTATGGAAATTGTGGAGACTATTTAGAAGGCATTGCGTTATAATTTTGTATTGTTCTCATGTAGGTTGTTATCGTTTGAAAGTCAATTTGAGAAATATTATTGTCAATAAGATTAAATGAACTTGTTTTGACATGCGTATCCTTTGTTGAATTTTCACTTTTCAGAATATGATTTATCCTTGAATTGTCAACCTAATTATAATTATCTAAACTTGAATCAACTTACATCACTTTGGTTACCTTTGGTCATGTGTCGTTTGGTAGAGGACTATGTTTTGAACCTAGCAAAAAGAAAACAAGAGAAACAAATATACCTTGTGATCCCACGTAAACTAATCAACAATCTCTTATTGTGGTGAGTCCTTAGAACGGTCTTAAGGTGAAATCAATGATTAAATCTTGGAAGATAATAAAATTATAATAAATAGAAGGAACTTGATTAAGAAACTCTTCGATCTATCTTACCCGTTGAAAATGTAAACAATATACTTATGTCTATCTCTTCAAGTGAAGCCCAAGTGAAACCTTTAATAATTCTGGTTAGACTCTTGACCCCAATGAAATCTTATTAACAACTAATAAGATCTTAATGATGAATCCAATATTTAGACAGTCATGTACTGGAATAAAATAAAATAAAATAAAATTGACCGCTTGAAAAGATGAAACATATATGTTCAAAAGCACAACGTCGAAAACAGATTGATGAAGTTAAGAGCCTTGAGAAATTAACTGCCTCCTCACAAATGAATAAGTTAATCAAGTAAATGAAGTAACCTCTTGCCATCCAATAATTGGTTTACACTGTATATTAACATTAACAAGGTAGGAGAAAATTCTTCAAAGGAGACATGAACTTCAGATTCTCCTATCATGATTTCTCTGGGAAAAGTAAAGAATGTAAAAGCACTTACAGCTAAAACATGATTCTAAAGAAACCTTCTGTGGGAAAACCTTGTTGTAAAATTGCATACTTTAGATGAACCATTGTGTCCTAAGTGTGTGCCTCATGTTTATCCGTAACCAGTGTGGGTCCGTGTTGTGGAAAGCATGTCTTTAGTTGATTGTATTCCCTAGAGAACTTGTGTAGTGTCGTATTATCTTCAAGCAAGTCAAAAAAAAATATCCTGTCTTTTACTGTGTTGTTTGTGCGTGAAATTTTGGGTGTTACACTTGGTATCAGAGCATAGGTTCATGCTCTCGAACCTATGGGCCGGATTGGTGTTGTATGGTGATGTTACTTGATGGTGGTGGTGTTACATGATGATACTGCATGATGATGATGATGAGGCATGCATGATGGTGGTAGATATTGGAAGAGTAATGTGCTTTAAACGTGATGTGATTATTGTCGTAATTGTGATATTGTGAACGCACGTGATGTGTATGTCACTTTGTGCGTGTTTGTGATCATGTTGATATGTTGGGGATGGGAGTATTCTCTCTCCTTCTTGTGGATTCTATGAAGAGTTCACGTGTGAATTATTGTTTGTGATGTGTGAAAAGAATTATAATGTGGATGACGTAGTGTTGGAGCATTGTGGCATATTGTGATATGTGGGTGTATCAATGTGTTGTATGACTAGATTGATGTTAAAAGAAATGATGAGTTGTATCATGATGTTTTTACCATGTTTTGAAGAAATGTGTGTACCACCTTGTTATGTAGCAATGGATGTTATGTTGAGATGTACTATGTTCATCGTATGTATGATTTGTGCAAATATGTAATGCTTCATGTTGTGATTTTGGGTCATACGGTGAGTGTATGAACCCTATCGTATGGTGATTGCACTTTGGGTGCAGAATGTGGTAAAGTGATGTGTTACACTCAGTGAATGTATGATCGTGATCTACCCTGTATATGTACCATATGTAAGACGTTATGGTAGTTATGTGTGTGCCACCGTTATGTTAGTGATGTTGTTGTATGTTATGTTGTGAACCTTACGCTAACCGACCCTGAGGGAAATCGGTAGAAGTGTATGTTGAGAGTGAGGAATGGTGTACCATGGGTCAATAACTCGAGCCGAAACTCGGTTTAGTAGATAACATGTGATTCTTTCCTCTCTCCCTATGTGGTTGTATGTATGCAACCTAAGTGCAACTATGACTATGTTTAGCCTTGTCGAAGTGGTGGCGGGATGATTCAGATGGAGGTGATGACAGTTGTATTATTGATATGTATTTTACGAGCTGAGGCTCGATGTTCCGAGTGCTAGCAACTCGTTGAGTACCCCTTGGTGGCTAGATAAGGCCACACAGTTATCGTAATGTGACATTATTATAAGTTGATTTTATTCGTAAATTGAGCTTTTACTTTATTTTGTAAGGACCAAAGAACTTTTCTTGATTGCCATGCTTTACAATTTTGGGCATTTCCTTGGTTTGTGGCACTAACATGGGGATTTTGATACTAACTATGGCTATTTGGCCATTTATTTTGCTTGAATTTGGGTCTTCTTTTAAATTTGGAATTTTTACCGCCTTGCCCAAGGCTTGTACTTTGCCACTTGGCACTTTGATTGGATTGTTGTGCTGGTTCTATTGTCATGATGTGTGGAATAGGGTCATGGGATGCACCATGGAATGGTTGGACCTATGGACCCGCTTTTGTTGTAGGGGGTACGCCCCAAGGAGTTACATATATAACTAGCGGGTTGTTGAACCACGCGTTATTATGTCACTTGGGTTAGGAGTGTTCGAACTCTATGTGTCTTGGACCATGGGTCAACCGGCCTCTTGAGGGAGGCCATAGGAATCAGAGTTTGAGGGAGGCCTCCTTGAGGGAGGCATAAGAGTTTGAGGGAGGCATAAGAGACTTGAGGGAGGCATAAGAGTTTGAGGGAGGCATAAGAGTTTGAGGGAGGCATAAGAGACTTGAGGGAGGCATAAGAGTTTGAGGGAGGCATATGATATTTGTGTGTATGGTTGATGTTTCAGGGATATATGTTGAGTTATTGTGATGTTTTGGTAGTGGTCTTTTGATGTATGTGTTACTCATGTCAGATGGATATGTGTTGTGATGTTGTGGATATGTCATTGATTCCCTTGTGGACCCTATGTACATGTAGTTTTTATGAGTCATGGAAAATCCTCATACGTGGAATTGAGGAAATGTCTGGTGGATTGTAGTACTCTTTTGTTTGAGTATTTTGTATGTCAGTCATTGATGTGTGACGAGTACTATGTTATGTGGATTGTGCCTATTCTATTCCGTATTTGAGTAACCTTTTGTGGTGTAATACAATCTTGAAGTATATACTTGTGTGCTTGTGAATCTGTAGGGTCTTGTGAACCTGATAGGGTGTTGTGTTAGCAGTTCATGTTGGGCACCCACAATAAGGAATAAACCAAAACTCTTCAATGATGAAATTTTAAAAAAAATTAAATTAAGAATAATGCTAATGGAAACAAACTAGTGAAATAATAGATAAGAGGGAACTGCCAATCTTCACAGAACATTAAAAGTTAAAATTTCTACCAAATGTTCCTAAGGCTACTTTGTGACCGTGCTTTAATCGACTAAAATTTTGAACCATAGGGTGTACTTCTCCTTTACCTGTCCTTGGTTGCGAACCATTTCTTTTCCGCTGTGTTATGTCGCATCGAGGACGATGCTTTCTTAAGGGGAGGAGAATGTAATGCCCTGTTCTACGTTACACCTGTTCATCCTTCGGCGATCGAGTGCTAAGCATGGAGTGTCTTTGTGCCTTCGTCGACCTCGATTGCTGACCATTATGACTATAATTGATAATTATTTTACAAGCTGTAAAATGATAATAATGATAATAATAATAATAATGACATTTTGATTGTATTATCGATCAACAATTGTATTTTATTATTACTTTCTTTAAATCGATTGTTATCGATATCATCCTCTGTTATCGTTAAACTACCCTTTTGTTTTGTTTTTCGCTCCCGCTGATCGAGCCTCATTGCACAAATGAGGAAGAGCATGTTTTGTGGTGGCGCCATGGTGGTTTGGGAGTGGCGTTCACGTAAATATTTCATTTAAATTCTCAACCCCGTTCTCCTCCTGGGTCGACCGATCCCGCAATCCTAGAATTGTTTTAAATTGCTAAATGAGGAGAGTGTAGTTTAAAAAAAAATTTAGTAATCAAGGAGAAGATTAATGATTATTATTTTTTATAGACTGTATTTGTTTATTCTTTTTGGCAAGTGGTCAGCGCATTTTTCTCCCCGGTTAGTCAAGCGGATGGGTGACATTTCAGTCACTTCTTAAATGAACTTATAATTACCTGGTGGCGTGAGACAGTGGGAGTCGGTGGAGTCCCATTTTTCTCCACCATGATCTTATTTTGATTCTATTATTAAATGCGTATGGGTATCTGCCGGCTGTAGACGGCTTTCTGTTGCCGTGGTTTTTCTTGTCTCTTCCTTGCTGCGTGTCCCCTCCACTTCCTTTGGGTGCTGAGAGGTGTGTTCTCGTCGGGGATCTATGGAAGTGCCGTTGTAATTATTGTGATGTTAATGAGATCCATAGAGGATGGATTTACGTTTGGTTTAGCCTTCGCAGACAGGGACTCCTTCTTCATCGACACGCAGGCGAGGACCAAGCTAGAGCTCTCGCCCTGTGATACGCATTTGGCATTGTCGTCCAATATAATAAAGCGTCTCCCATTGGCTGTATTCACTATTATCTTGGCCGCTTTCTGAGTGCTTCCAACAAGTAGGTTGTCCAACCTATGTTGTTATCTGTTCTATTTCGACTGCATCCTCAAATTCGGGATTCTCCTTCAAGATATTTTCATCAAAATCGATTAAGTGACAATGAGAGTGTTACTGTGAGACCCGATGAATTTTATTACGTAGATTCTCTATCGAGACCTTGCTTGTTCCACGATGTTACTCATGGAAGAGGATCTCATAGAGGTGGATCTGTTTCATATCGGAATATTCATGAAGCACAGTTTGCTTTGCAAGAGAGCTTTTAGGAGATCGATGAAGGATAGAGGAATTAAAAAGAAACTTGGTGTAGTTGGATTAAAGGCAATAAAAAGGTGCATGCTTTTTGTGTAGGTGACAGATCGCACCCACAGGCACAGGAGATCTATGCAATGTTGGAGAAAATGTCTTGGGAGATGAAGGTAGCAGGATATTTTTCAGATTCAGAACATGTACTGAGAAAACAGTAGTGTCATGGAATACAATGATTGCAGGGTATGCACAGAGTGGACATTATGAGGAAAGTTTAGATCTCTTTCAACAAATGCATCTGGCTGACATGAAGCCCAACAATGTTACCTTTGAATCGTTCTTCCAGTAACTTCTCACCTGTCGAATTTGCATCAGGGGAAGGAGATCCACGTCTTCATACTAAGAAGTGGTTTTGATTTGTTTATTATAGTAATGAATGCCCTTGTAGACATGTATTGCAAATGTGGGAATTTTAGAGTTGCACGCCGAGTATTTGATCAAATGCCTAAAAGTGATGTATTCTCATGGACAGCCATGATTGCAGGTTATGGGATGCAGGGAAAAGGTGAGGATGCTAAGTCTAGGGACTGTTTTATGGATATGGAGTCTGTACCAAGAGATTGTTTTTGGTTATAAAGCCATCTTCTTTTGCTTTGTCTCAGACTAGGGCTGCTCCTAATATGAGAGCACCAAGGTTAGGAGGTCCAAATTAGAAACAATCAGATGCATATGGAGATGGTGGAGGTGTTTGGATGAATGACGAAGGATCAAGTTCAATTGCCAAAAATGGGGCCTACAGAAGTTCTAGGGCTAATCTTGGAGCGGTGTTGGGAGGATGATGGCAAGTATTTTAGACCACCCACCCTGGCCGTGAACTCCTACCTGTGCCAACGTGAAGATGTTCGATGTTTGGGCACCCAACGAGCTTGAAGAAAATGGAATTAGGCTTGGGTTGCTGTTGCAGGCCCGTCCATCTTGATTTCGACTACGGGAGCTTAATCAGGCACGATATTCTCTATACCATTGATTCTTATGTTGTTATTTAACTGATTCATTAAATAACTCTAATCTTCATATAAATGTCTCGTGTGATGGTATGTTGTTTGGTTTCCACTTCCCTTGCTCTTTTGTATTTTTTTTGGCGTTAGAAATGATTGCGCTGGTTGAAGCCTTTTATATTGTTTTCTGGGTTTTAATAAATATTAGTTGGGTGAACTTTGTTCTTAAGACTAATAAAACAAAAGAGGTGGGGTCCCGTAATGAAAATTCCCGAGTTCTTTGTGTTGGTCTCACGATTTGAATGTTTTATCCAACATTGTCGTTGGACTCAACCTTATAGTTCCTGTTTTGTTCTTATTCTTGTTTCGGTTCGAGATCTGTAGTTCTGGTTTATGTTGGGTATTTGTGAAATAGTGATTGAGTACTGCGAGTGCATTGTGTATAGGTAAATGATGCTATTCCTGTCTCTATCCTTTTCTTTTAGTTGTTTTAGGTTCTAGTAACCCTTTCCGGTTGGCTTAGTGTGTGCTTAGCTTGACTGATCTTTGAATTGAGCCAAGTTGATATTACTCTCAACTAGGTTAGTTGCTTTTGTTATTTTTTTTAAAAATCACTCGAAGAAATACCTTTATTCTTCAAGCGTCATGGTTGATCTTCATAATTTGATATCAATTCATGTTCACCGTTTGGAGATTGTTTTCTTTGAATTCACCTTCTCTCCCTTGGTGACTGTTGTTTGTTTTGAGGAATGTAGCTGATCCTATGGAATGTCTTCTTTAGACGTTACTCACATTTCTTTTGGATAGCTTAAAATGTCAGAGGAAATACTCTTTTTCGTACCTTGATTTTGTTTCACACATGTTGGAGGATACGAGATCTACTGGATCATTATTGAGGAAGTTTTCAAATCTTAAAATTGGGATGTTGGTTTTATGCGTAAGAAATTACCCTACGTTTTGCTCCGTAAAGATGTTTAAATTTCATTCTCCTATGACTTAGAGGTTGGTGTGTTTGGAAACTCATTGGTTGACTGGTTTTTGTGATGCTCATTGTGATACGACCTCCTTGCTGTCATTGTAGTAGAATGGTTACATGTTGACCAGAAAGGTTAAAGTCAACTTGTTGTTGACGACAGATCCTTTGGAAGCTATGTATCCTGTGTTGTGTTCTTGGGAATGATTGAGTAACCCTCCTGTAAGATTTATAATGGTTATGTTTGGTCTTGTCAAGTTTGTCCTTTTCTTAAGACATTCTCTTGATTAGAAGAAAGTTTAATAGAAGGATTGTTAGGATAGGATGTGGCCCATACGGGGTCATTTGTGCGTTTCATCCCTTTTCCTTCCAATTTATTTATTCTGCTTTGACATAAAATTAACTGTTATAGGCACATCATCTTAATATTAATAAGTCATGTTGGTTTAGATATTCTCATGTCGATTGATTGTTCGGGATCTTCCAGTGGCATAGTGAATCCTTGGCTTGGTGAACTAACTTAAACAAATAGGGACATATCACGTTTGAAATTAATTCTCTTCTTGTAATTGTTTTTGTTTCGAAATGTTATCTTGTTAAAATGATGGTCATTATTGTGATATGGGTGGAATTCACCATGATGTTTATTAACTTCTCCTATGAGAAAATGATAATTAAATAGAGTTAGTGCCTCCCTTTTTATTCTGACGTTTTATGCTTTTGGACAACTCTTTAATTGCTCTTGTTTAGACTCTTGGATTATTTTTCATCATCAACGGTGCTTTTCTTCCTTGAAATAGTTAGATAACAACATATTGTCTTAATGTTATAGCTTTTATCGTGCTCAGTTCTTGTGAACTGACATGTGCTAACAAATGTGCAGGAGGATTTCCTGAGTAGAAAAGAAAAAAAGAGAGAGAAAAAAAGAAACACGTAGAAAGTGGATTCCAACCTTCTTAGGAACTGCTTGTTGTATGAATGTTTTTCTTTTGCTTTAAAACATTGGTATGGAAATTGTGGAGACTATTTAGAAGGCATTGCGTTATAATTTTGTATTGTTCTCATGTAGGTTGTTATCGTTTGAAAGTCAATTTGAGAAATATTATTGTCAATAAGATTAAATGAACTTGTTTTGACATGCGTATCCTTTGTTGAATTTTCACTTTTCAGAATATGATTTATCCTTGAATTGTCAACCTAATTATAATTATCTAAAACTGAATCAACTTACATCACTTTGGTTACCTTTGGTCATGTGTCGTTTGGTAGAGGACTATGTTTTGAACCTAGCAAAAAGAAAACAAGAGAAACAAATATACCTTGTGATCCCACGTAAACTAATCAACAATCTCTTATTGTGGTGAGTCCTTAGAACGGTCTTAAGGTGAAATCAATGATTAAATCTTGGAAGATAATAAAATTATAATAAATAGAAGGAACTTGATTAAGAAACTCTTCGATCTATCTTACCCGTTGAAAATGTAAACAATATACTTATGTCTATCTCTTCAAGTGAAGCCCAAGTGAAACCTTTAATAATTCTGGTTAGACTTTACCCCCAATGAAATCTTATTAACAACTAATAAGATCTTAATGATGAATCCAATATTTAGATAAATCATATCTGAATAAAATAAAATAAAATAAAATTGACCACTTGAAAAGATGAAACATATATGTTCAAAAGCACAACGTCGAAATGATTGATGAAGTTAAGAGCCTTGAGAAATTAACTCGCCTCCTCACAAATGAATAAGTTAATCAAGTAAATGAAGTAACCTCTTGCCATCCAATAATTGGTTTACACTTTGTATATTAACATTAACAAGGTAGGAGAAAATTCTTCAAAGGAGACATGAACTTCGATTCTCCTATCATGATTTCTCTGGGAAAAGTAAAGAATGTAAAAGCACTTACAAATAAAACATGATTCTAAAGAAACCTTCGTGGGAAAACCTTGTTGTAAAATTGCATACTTTAGATGAACCATTGTGTCCTAAGTGTGTGCCTCATGTTTATCCGTAACTGGTGTGGGTCCGTGTTGTGGGAATGCATGTCTTTAGTTGATTGTATTCCCTAGAGAACTTGTGTAGTGTCAAAAAAAAATCTCCGTATTATACCACAACCACGACAAATTGGGTTTTTAATTAACTTTTAAACCTTTCTAAAATTCTAATTTGTATTTAATTTTATCAATTTTTATTATTTTTATATTAATTTTTATTTTTAATACTTTTTATTTCTTTATTACTTTTTAAATATTTTCAAAATTTTAAATACTAATTGTACTTAACAAACCTATCATTTTTTAATGCTTGTTATTTCTATATTTTTTATTAATTTTACAAAAATTATTCTTTCTAAATTTTTAGTTTTAAGTTTTTAATTATTTTAATTTTTACATACTTTAATTTGTATTCACTTTATCTATTTCTATTAATTCTTGTTTTTTTAATTAATTTTAATTTTAATTTTTCTTTCATTTAATTTAAAATTTTATTTATTTTTTAATTTAATATTTTAAATAATTTTTAATTCTATTAGTTTTTTAATATCTCTTGTAATTGAAGCCTATCAATTTTCAATAATTATTAAATTCATATTTAGGAAAATTAATTTTATTAATTATTTTTTATCTATTTGTAGTTATTCTTTTTTAATTGTAATTTTAATATTTCTTACATTTACTTTTAAATATCTCTTGTAATTAATAATTCTTAATTTTCATTTTAATGTTCAATTTTTTTGTAATTTTTATCATTTTTTAATAATGTTTTAATATTTTTTTGTCTTATTGTCTTATTGATTTTATAAAGTTTGAACTTTAATAAAATTCAAATTTTTATCAATTTCTAGTCATTCTTTTTTTTTTTTAAGTTTTAAGTTTTACTTTTTACTAATTTTTGACTTTTTAATTTTACATTTTTTTTTCTTTTAAAGTATTACAATCTTTTTTTTAATCATTTTTATTTAAGTTTTTTAATTCTTTGTTTTTTATTTATAATTTTTAAGTTATACTTTTTGATGATTTTTAAATTTTAAATTTTAATTATTATTATTTTAAAGTATAATTTCAATCCTTTCTAAATTTTTAATTGATTTCCTTTTCTAATTTTTGGTTTTACTAGTGCTCATTTTTTTTTCCTTTTTCTAATTTTTTTATTAGTTCTTAACTTTTATGAATTATGAATTTTGGATTTTAGAGAATATTTAATATTTTTTAATTAATTTTTAATATTTTTATTTTTATTTTTATTTTTATGTTTTTTACTTTTTATATTTTTTGTTTTTTAATTGATTTCTAATTTTTTATTTTTAAGTTTTAAGTTTTCAATATTTTTTAATTTTTTATATTTAAATTAATTTTGTTATTTGTAATTATTCCTTTTTTATGATTTCAAATTTTAATTATTTTAATTTTTAATTTCGAACATTTTTAGGTTTTTACTAATTTAATGATTTTTAATTTTAATTGATTTCTAATTTTGATTTTTAATTTCTTTAATTCTTAATTTTGTCTAAGTTAAAAAAATTAATAATTTTTAATTTTAATTAATTGATTATTTGTATATTACTAATTTTTAACATTTTTAATTTTTTTAATTCTTAGTTTTGTTATTTGTAATCGACCTTGAGTTATTCCTTTTTTATGATTTCAAATTTTAGTAATTTTAATTTTTAATTTCTAATATTTTTAGGATTTTATGTAACGACCCAAAAATTCACACACGAACAACACAGGATAATTTTTTTTTTTTTGACTTGCTTGACACATAACACGACACAACTTGTCATCACCAAGGTTACAACTAACTCTGGGAACCACTTATTAAGAGGATGACCACAAGGTCAACACGGAAATGTTCACACCCAAAAGGATAATACACTTTTCTTTTTGACAGAACAACATAGAAGTCCAACCACATGACACTCTCACAGCTAGGGAAAACCACAGTAAGAATTGATTGAAGGTTATTTATTTTGATAAAACACCCTTTTACTCATGACTTATGTTTTCAGAGAGATTCAATATATGATTCGCACAAATTCATCTTACCAACTGAGTTATTTTCTTATACACTGTAGAGTAGTTCACTTAAAGTCTTCTCCTTTATGACAATTAATTGTTTAATTCCATTATTTAATAAAGGAGATAATTTAATTCCACAAGGCCATCTATCCATACTTACGTCACTAAAATTCGCTCAAAACCTTGTTACCACATGGATTCGTGTTCAACATAATTAAGAGGAAATTACAAAGCACCTTGGGCAAAAGTTAAGAGAAGGAGGTCAAGTTGAATTCCTCCTTAAGACGTCATTAGTTATTACCAAGATTTAATTAGAGCTTGAGGTTTTATCCATAATTATTAACGATTTTACTTAGGCTTCCCTGAAAGAGCTTTACAAAAGGAGATTATTTACTTTCCAAAAGGCTGAGAGATAAATTGAGTGGTTTCTAAATTTTCTTCTCCTACTTGCTAAATCTTATTATCTTCCAGAAACTAACCATTGTTTTCCCTTAAGCTTGTTTAAGAGTTCACCCAAAAGGGGTAGTGTTCACTAGTTTAGCTAGGGATATCAAATTATAAAATTTTACTTTACAAGGATAGTTTCACCTTTGATTACTTCAGGAATCTCTTGTTCTCAAGTAAGTCATCTCTACATTATTTTATCTGAATATATATATTTTAGTTAACTTCTATAAGGGTCAACCACTCCATTTAATTTTACTTATATCACATCATTAAAAGGTGTCAGAGAGTTTTGACTTAACACTTTATTCTCAAAATCAAGGTTTTACAATACTTATGCCAATGTAATGATTGAATATCATTTCTCACCAAGGTAAGTTACTAGTCTAACAACAAGAAGGACAAGACAACTTCATCACGTAGTTTCCCAAACATTCCAAGGCAAGAGATCTTTTAAACTCTTTTGCAAGCAATGTTACAAAATTTACAACACATTGAACATTTTTTTACAAGGAACTTCATAAATTGAACTGATGAAACTTTTACACTCTTTTCTTTAATCTACTCGCATAATCCATCTGCACAAATATTAACTAGAGTCAGTTCGCTAGAACTGAGCATGATAAGATATAAACCACACCTAATAATTTATGCCATCTAGCATTTAAATAAATGAAAGTTTGCAATACTCCCTATCAAATAATTTCTAACATACATTCAAAACTTAACTGCACATCTCATGATAATACATTTCATACTCATTAATGTTCACTTCCTTTAGATCTGCTTACATAAGAACACAATTCCAAGTGACTAGATATACAACCTTAACCATGCAATTAATCATACTTAAATTACAGTAATAATAATATCGCTCACTTTATACCTTCAATCTACTTCTCCCACATATGTATCCAATAATATTATCTTTTAATTAAATAACAGCACCAACGACGTTAAGTTCTATAATAAATACAAGTATCAATCTTATATTATTCATCGATATTACTCAAGCATCAAACCTTCATAGATAATCAATGATTATATGTAAGTATAATTTTGATATTTACCTCACAATTTTAAGAATATACTTATGTTAACAAATATTCCGCCAATCCATGAGTTCATATATTATTTAGATATCCTTTTGGTTGCTTATTACCATGTCTTTATATGTTTCTATTAGTATAAGAGTCCAACTCATTGGAATGAGTCACGATCAACAATATTGTCATATTTTGCTAATATGTCAAAGATACATTTGACTAGCTAAGATATGTAAGCGTGGTCCAAGCCACTATAAATACAAGTATCAACATTATCTCAACTCCCAATTGAGATGCAAGTATCAATTTTTAGCTAACATAATAATCATCGTAAATGCCAGAAAATATTCCACTCGTTAACCAAGTATTGAAATAACATATTTATCCTTACTGGTTACCTGATAACATAATATATCATGTTATATAATTCAACCTCCACTTGCATACCCCAATATATGGGTATTAATTATTGTTCTATATAATGAAGTTAAATAATTTCAGGTCAACTTCTATCCTTACTGTCATACATGGTATGTACAGTCCCATTATGGCAGTTGTCACCTTTACTTAAGGTTGTGCATGAATCCATTTTAGGGTAGTTCTCATAACTTCCCTATTCATCTGTTTTCCTACCAAAAAGCATTTCAACAAGCTTATAAGTCAAAGTATAGGATAAATTTATAATTTCATATTTCAAGCATTTCCTGAATTCATATGCCTGAGGGCCATCACATGTCAATCAAACTTGAAGAATGTACACATTCATGAGAGTTTGATGTATCCAATATTACTTCAACTGATTCGAAAATCCAAGTAGTGCCTCAACTTAAGCCATATAATTATCCACACAAGCTAACGTCTTGAGTGCTTACCGTATTCAAAAAGATCACAAAAACAACCCCATCAACACATGCTTCAGGAGCGTTCCCATCTAAAAAAAAAAAGCTCATAGTACTAATAATAATAACAGAGGGCCTGGTGAGGGGTTTACAATAATCCCCAAGGTAAACGGTAATCAAAAGAGTCAGATGGTATCTAGAAAGACCAGTAAAACCAGTACGACTCTCCCCAAATAGAAGCCCCCAATTCTAAAGGGGTTTATATCATTATCAAACCACATTAAAAGACAAACATAGTCTTCCAAGAAAATTCCCGTTTTCAAGCCATGTTCTACAAATAAAAACAATACAAGGAATATTCTAAATCTCATTCACACACCACAATATTTTCTACAGAAACCACTGTTCACAGGAATAATCATGGCAAAAAGATAAACCAACTCTATAAGATCGATAAGCGAGAATCACTGGAGAGATTTCTTCTTGTCAAATAGTAATTAAGATAAACTGGAAAGGGGAGAGAGATCAGCTCATGCAATTATGATTAAAAGTCATTTGAAACCCATCTCTTTCTGGGCATCTCTTTCAAGAAAGAGTCAATATATGTAAATACATGTTATATAATATCCAGAGTCCAAACGCTATTTACTTAGTAAAACAAAAACACATCAACATTCCAAAAGAAACCCACATCTACAACATTCGAACAAAATTGCAAAGATTGATTTACCCAAATACTAAAGGGGATAAATCATTAAGAGAGAGGGTTAGTCTTATCATGCCTGTTTTAAATGCATCCACCAGCAACACATCCAGCAGGGACTGCATAAGCCACACGTCCCACTGATCCACTTCTTTTAGCTTTGAAAAACACCACTCCAGGCTCCCCTTAAGATGGCACAGCCAGGAGGAAAGCAAAGGAGAAAATGCCGTTGTCTAACCCCTGCTAACTGCACTGGGTGCTGAGCTCCAACGGTTTCAAAATCCCCAACAACATCCTCCCAAACTCACGTGGCCAGAGGCAAGGAAGGGACAGATTAGAACAAAAAACAAGGCAGATTCCACAATTCACCTGTTTGAGAGTGGTCAGCCAGCAAAAGAAAATAGCGGTTTCATTCCCAAAATCCTCGCACCAAGAAAACGTGCCAGCAAGACTACCTAAACGCATCAGGAAACAACATAAAACCATGTCCATATTTTGTGTTATCAGGCCCTCATCTACGGGGCAGAGTAGAAGTAAATGGCACGCGTGGAAGGAAAGATTGGATTCACGTTTGGTACAGGAAAGAGGGGGGGTAGGAATACGCAGCAAGGCAATTTGTGCTTCATGAATATTCTGATATGAAACAGATCCACCTCTATGAGATTCTCTTCCATGAGTTACATCGTAAAACAAGTAAGGTCTCAATAGAGAATCTTTGCAATAAATTTCGTCAGGTCTCCTGGTAACACTCTTACCATCACTTAATCGATTTTGATAAAAATATCTTGAAGGAGAATCCCGAATTTGAGGATGCATTCGATACTGAACAAATAACAACATAGTTGGACATCCTGCTTGTTGGAAGCGCTCAAAAGGCTTCTACTATACTCCAACATGTCTGCTACCTGGCTAATTCCTGTTGCAGGTTGTTGTTGTGGATCCCCGTCAAGAACACACCTCGCAACACCCAATGAAAGTGGAGGTAACACGCCTACTTCACTAGCTTGTAGCTTCATCTATAACCACCATATCAAACCCATGGAAGAAGGAGGATAAAGTAAACCATGGAAGAGTAGGTCATAAAACTGTAGAGCAACATCCACTGCATGTCCAAGGCGAATAACATAAAGCGAGATAGACCACAAAAAGGAAAAAGAAAACCCATCAAAAAAAGACCTCCATCTGTAGTCCCACGCACCAGTGAAAAAAAGCAAGAGCAGGTAAAAGACAAACACAAGGAAGATCAATAATAAAATCTGATTTTGAAAGATAAGTGGCCAGCAGGGAGGAAGACATACGGTGGGTGGGTAATAAAATTAGTTTCATTAATTCTCACCAACCATATGCCAAACAAGGAACCAAAAGAAATAAAAAAGAATATGGTAGGAGGCCATACACTCTACCACGCACCCCTCTTGCCAAAAAACAAGGAAACCCTCCACCCCACGCCAAACAAAAGGAATATGAACCATAAAGGCAGGTCGGTGTGTAATTCCCTGTTCGGCATCGAATTTCATTGTTACGTCCTTGTCCTTTTGCGTGTCATGTGTATACTTCCAAAATTTACATACATGTTCGCCAGGACACTTGCAAATACAACATATGACGAAAATCCCGTCTCCATTATGGTTTTGATGGATGCCCATAGGCTGTTCCAAACATCCCATTTGGCATGAAATTTACACCTTGTGGCGTCTTTTCTTTACACCTACCAAAGGTTGTGGTGGAGCCTTTGAACGTGGGGCTCCAAAAATAAAATAAAATAAAATTTATGCTATGGTTAGCTGGCGGATGGGTGACATCTCTTGTCACTTCTTAAATGAACCTGTAATTTCTTGCTTGGCGTGTTGAAATCTCCCTTGTAGGTGGCCGCACTTCCCTGCATTTATTAAAATTTTGATTTGCAAATCTTTTGCTGATTTCCGTAGTCCGCTTGCCCCTTCTCTGTCTCCGGACGTGTGAGTTTGTGTTGAGAAGGAACAGAATGTCTTCTGTGAGTATTCACTCAAATTTGAAGAAAAAAAAACAACAAAAACAAAGGCCAATGCGATGGATTCATTTAATAGAGATCTGCACATGATAACCTTTGTGGCACTTGCTCAACGGGTGTCATGCATATTGTGTTTCGCGGACACCTTAGGCTCAGTAGATGGTGACTTGTATTTTCTTTCTCTCTCCTGATATGGTTGTCATATAGATTCAACCTATGTTATTTTGATTATGTTGAGCCTTGTTGAAGTTGTGGCGGGATGATTTAGATGGAGGTGATGACAGTTGTATTATTGATATGTATTTTACGAGCTGAGGCTCAATGTTCTGAGTGCTAGCAACTCGTTGAGTACCCCTTTGGTGGCTAGATAAGGCCACACAGTTATTGTAATGTGACATTATTATGAGTTGATTTTATTCGTAATTTGAGATTTTTACTTTATTTTGTAAGGACCAGCAGACTTTTCTTGATTGCCATGCTTTACAATTTTGGGCATTTCCTTGGTTTTGGCACTAACATGTGGATTTGGACACTAACTATGGCTATTTGGCCATTTATTTTGCTTGGTTTTGGATCTTCTTTTAAATTTGGAATTTTTACCGCCTTGCCCAAGGCTTGTACTTTGCCACTTGGCATTTGGATTGGATTGTTCTGCTGGTTCTATTGTCATGATGTGTGGAATAGGCTCATAGGATGCACCATGGATTGGTTGGAGCTATGGATCCACTTCTTTGTATGGGGGTATGCCCCAAGGAGTTACATATAACTAGCGGGTTTTTGAACCACGCGTTATTATGTCACTTGGGTTAGGAGTCTTCGAACTCTATGTGTCTTGGGCCATAGGGCCAACCGGCCTCGTTCAGGGAGGCATAAGAGTTTGAGGGAGGCATAAGAGTTTGTGTGTATGGTTGATGTTTCGGGATATATGTTGAGTTATTGTGATGTTTTGGTAGTGGTATTTTTATGTATGTGTTACTCATGTCGATGGATATGTGTTCGATGTCGTGAATATGTCATTGTTTCCCTTGTGGACACTATGTACCTGTAGCATGGTTTGGTGTTATGTGAGTTTTTCATTGATGCAAATTGAGGAAATGTCTGGTGGATTGTAGTACTCTTTTGGTTGAGTATTTTGTATGTCAGTCATTGAGGTGTGACGAGTACTATGTTATGTGGACTATGCCTATTCTATTCCGTATTTGAGTAACCTTTTATGGTGTAATACAATCTTGAAGTATTTACTTGTGTGCTTGTGAATCAGTAGTGTCTCTTTGAGTTGGATAGGGTGTTGTGTTAGCAGTTCATGTTGGGCACCCACAATAAGGAATAAATCAAAACTCTTCAATGATGATATTTTTAAAAGAAACTAAAACTAGAAATAATGATAATGGAAAGAGACTAATGAAAATAATAAATAAGAAAGAACTTCCAATCTTCACAAAACATTGAAAGTTAAAACTTCTACTAAATGTTCCTAAGGCTACCTGTGACCGTGATTTAATCGACTAAAATTTTAAACCATAGGGTGTACTTTCTCCTTTACCTGTTCTTGGTTGCGAACCATTTCTTTTCCATTGTGTTATGCCGCATTGAGGACGATGCTTTTCTTAAGGGGAGGAGAATGTAATGCCCTGTTCGGCATCGAATTTCACTGTTACGCCCTTGTCCTTTTGCGTGTCATGTGTATACTTCCAAAATTTACATACATGTTCGCCAGGACACTTGCGAATACAGCATATGATGAAAATCCCGTCTCCATTATGGTTTTGATGGATGCCCATAGGCTGTTCCAAACATCCCATTTGGCACGAAATTTACACCTTGTGGCGTCTTTTCTTTACACCTACCAAAGGTTGTGGTGGCGCCTTTGAACGTGGGGCTCCAAAAATAAAATAAAATAAAATTTATGCTATGGTTAGCTGGCGGATGGGTGACATCTCTTGTCACTTCTTAAATGAACCTATAATTTCCTACTTGGCGTGTTGAAATCTCCCGTGTAGGTGGCCGCACTTCCCTACATTTATTAAAATTTTGATTTGTAAATCTTTTGCTTGACTTCCATGGTCTGCGTGCCCTTCTCTGTCCTGGACGCGTGATTGTGTGGAGAAGGAACAGAATGTCTTCTCTGAGTATTCACTCAAATTTGAAGAAAAAAAAACAAAAACAAAGGCCAATGCGATGGATTCATTTAACAGAGATCTGCACGTGATAACCTTTGTGACATTGTTGGATGGTCTACCGAGTGAGTATCAGGAGCAGGACACTAATCGTCTCACTCTCGCCTACTTCGCCATTTCAGGCCTCGACATCCTCAATGCCCTCGATCAGGTGGAGACTGGTTCCTTGTGGAGGAGGGGTGTGGAAACCAGCTAGTGTAGCAGGCGTGTGTTGAATGGTGCAACGGTATGTGAAATGCACATCTGTTGCTATGTTGTTTTCTGTTCAGTGTCGAATGCATCCTCAAATTCAAGTTTCTCCTTCAAGATATATATATATTTTTTCAAGATCGACTATGTGACAGTGAGAGTGTTGCCAGTAGACCTGATGGAATTTATTTACAAGATTCTCTATTGAGATCTTACTTGTTTTGCGATGTAGTTCATGGAAGAGGATCTCATGGAGGCGGATCTGCATTTGAGATCGAATATTCTGAAGCACATTTTGCTTTGTAATTATGTGAGCTTCTTTAATGAGTCACTAAGTTGGTAGGCATAAAGGTTTCTGTGGAATTATCACACCTTACAAGCTACAGCTGAAATGTTTGCACCGAGAGTTTGATGTTGTCCTCAAATCTGATGAAGGAAAAGGTTTATATATCATTACGGTAGATGCCTTTCAGAGCCAGGAGCGTGATGTAATCATTATGTCTTGTGTCCGAGCTTCAAATCATGGGGTTGGCTTTGTAGCTGTTATTCACCGCATGAATAACCATATCTATCTCCTAACAGCTTATTTCATCTAGTATTTGCATGAATAATCTTTTGCATTATAACCTGGGTCGATCTACAGTATTGGGTGAAATAGTTCTGGGTATTGTATATCCGTTTGAAGATATTATTGTTGTGTGTGGCTACTTGACGATGGATTAATGTATTGTTGGAAATGTTTGTGTTCTGCTGTTTTGGATGAATAAATGTAACCTGTATTTTGGGTTCTTGTGGTTACTATTAATTTGTAATACCCATTCTAAAATCGGGTTTCTATTATTATTGTAATTCAAAGCAGCTGCATTGAAGCAATCTAGTGACTGGTCACCTTAATCGAGGATGCTAAGTCTAGGGACTGTTTTTTTTTTGGATATGGAGTCTGTTCCAAGAGATTTTTTTTGGTTATTAAAGCCATCTTCTTTTGCTTCGTCTCAGACCAGGGCTGCTCCTAATATGAGAGCACCAAGGTTAGGAGGTCCAAATCGGAACAATCAGATGCATGTTGAGATGGCGTTTTAAACCAGGCTCAAAGAGGAAAGTTATACGTTGGATACTTTGTGTCTGTCAAGTGGTTCTTTGCATTACTCTTTGGTATTGGTACAGGGTTTGCAGCATTTTTTATCAATATGGCAGTTGAGAATTTCTGTGGCTGGAAATTTGCTGCTACATTTGCTTATTAAACGTATGCCCTGGTTTTTCTTTTGGTGACCTGCTCACGCCAATTATTGGCTGGCTGCATGAGGATTTGGTGGAGAATATAGTTGGGTTTGTGGGAAAAAGGAAAAGGGGGTCTATAGCTATAGAAACAGGTACAGATCTTCTTTGGATATGGCAGTCATGACGATGGTTGTGTGGGTTTCTATGGTGGTTGTGATGCTCTTCATAGCAGAGTGCTTCTATCTTCCCGGAGTTGCTCCCGAGGATTCCAAGAAGGCATGTTTCAATCACCCCTTTCCTATGCCGGCATGGCCGTTAACAGAGTTGGACCTTCAGCAGGCTAAGGAAGAGAAGTTGCGCAGGTTGTGTTGCTGTTGCCCGAGCCCTGGTCGACGTGCTTGTTGGATTGGAAGAATTCTAATCAGGCATGTTAACTATACTCTTTGTAGTAGTTTTCTACCTTCTTTCAGTATCTTGAAATGAATTTTCTTTCCTCTTGAATGGTGCCTAGACTAAATGTTTTCGTGGTTGTTTATATCACTGCCTGATTGTGTTGGTTGTTCCTTTAAATCTCGTTCCTAGTTCGCTGGTTTTGCTTGGAATGTTCTTTTCCTCTCTTATAGCTTACTCTATTTCATATTTGTCTAAATGGGCTACTGCAATATTGAGTGATGCAGTCTAGTTCGTAGGGAAGGAAACATTATAGAGTTTCGTTTTCTTATATGACTCTCTTTTAAAAGAATTCTGTGATGGTATTTTGTAATTGAAGGCTTACTATATGGAAGGTTAAGCCTTCATATCTCTATTTGCTTGAATGAATACGTATTTCCTGTTTAGGGCTCTCCTGTTTAGCTAAAGGTACATTAATAGTGACGTTGGGTTTGAAAACTTGTTTAAACCTGTGGGCATTCCTTACTTTTTGTTTAATTAGAATATGACATTAGGGTTTTGCTTTAGAACTATACATGATTGAATTTTGTACCCAGTTCTAGAGGATGAATAACCTGACATCTATTTTGGCCTCTACGTGTTGAGAAAATTTCTATACCTACTACCTGGTTCAAACTCTTGTTTGATTAAAGTAAGGGGGAAACATTGTAAGTTTTATTGAATGAAATCTCTACAAATTTTATTAAGGGTCGCAAGCAAGCTATTAATAGCTGGACCAAAACAAAAGTTGTAGGTGAATCCATGGTATTGGACTCGTGAACTCGTTTCCTGTTAGATGATAGCTGATTACAGTGATAATATAATAGGTGGTTACTATATTCATCTGTTTGATATTTGCTAGACATGTCCTTGATAAGCCCACATGGATCGGGTAAATTTTCCATCTTCTATACCATTGGCAAGGAGCTCATAGAACTTCTAGGCCTGACTACACTGCGTAACCTTCCTGATGGATATGTGTGTTGGTTCTTATTTTTTTTTGCTTGCACTCGTGGTAGGGTCTTTTGAGTCTGGGGCATCATTGGTGTTTTACCCTCTGCGTATCGAATCCCTTTGTTTTCGAACTCGAATATCTTATACTTCAAACTTGGTTACTAAAAGGTCCCATTTTGTGGCCTTGTTAAGGAAATCAATTTTTATTTTAATACTTATTGACATTGTCGGAAATATATAAAAATTATTAACGACTTTTGGGTTTAGCCTTCCCTTATATTATGTAGAGAGGTTGACGATTAGGATAAGGTTTGTTGGTAGAATAATGGCCCTTTTTGTGTCTCATTTGTACGCTTTTGGAAGAGTGGATTTGTTTGTAATCTAGTACTACGTTTAAGTAATCCTATAAGAAGGTAGTGGTAAAACTCCTTGGTTAAAACTGAAACTATAGTTGTTTTTCTTTTAAGGGCGCCGAACCCTTATTGCTATGAAGCCTCCCCCTGGGAGATTTGGATAACGTCGTTTTGCTTCATGCCTACGATCATAATTAGTATGTTTTGTCTTCTCTTGGACCCCTTTAGTTGGATGGAGTAAGTTTTGGATTCCAATCATGTAATCCATAGGATTACATGAAGGAGATATCAACACTCTTGACCTTCTTGTTCCTAACCCATAAGGTCTTGCCTTGATTTATGTGATTTTGTTCTTACTGGTATTTTGACTTTCTCCTTGCTGGATGGTTTAGATTTCTTTCTCATGCGAATAATTTTGGAGTTGTGGGTTGTGTTTTAATCCATTTTTGAATTAGAACTTTCCTTTCTTGATATTGTTAAATGTTAGCTTACTGTTGCAATGAGTAGCCTTAACATGCTCAGTTCTCGCGAACTGATTCCAGCTAGTATTTGTGCAGATGGATTATGTGAGTAGTTTAAAGGAAAGAGTTGTAAAGGTTTCATCAGTGCAATTTTATGAAATTCCTTGTAAAAATGTCCATTGTGAGGTAAAATTTTGTAATAGTGATTGCAAAGGAATTTAGAAGACCTCTTGCCTTGGGTTGTTCAGAAATTGCGTGAAGATGTTATCTTGTCCTTCTGTAGGTAAACTGGTAACTTATCTTTGTGGGAAATGTTATTCAATCTTTTCACTGGCATAAGCATTGTAAAACTTTGATCTTGAGAATTAAGTGTTAATTTAAATCTTTCTGAGACTTTGTATTGATGTGTTATATATGTAAGTTTTAATGGGGTGGCTTTTCCTTACAGAAGTTACCTAAAAGTTTTATTCAAGGAAATATGTTGTGGTTTAGATCCCCTTGAGAACAAACAATGCCTTAAGTAATCAAGAGTGAGACTATCCTTGCAAAGTGATTTTATATAACGTGTTATCCCTAACTGAACTAGTAAACACTACTCCTTTTGGTGAACGCTTAAAACAAGCTTAAAGGAAAAAAATGGTTAGTTTATAATAAGATTTAACAAGTAAGAGAAGAAAATTTAGAAACCACTCAATTTATCTCTCCGCCTATTTAAAAGTAAGTAGCTTCCTCTTGATAAGCTCTTTCGGTGAAGGCTAAGTAAGAGCATTAATAATTATGTATAAAACCTCAAGCTCTAATTAAACCTCAGTAAGATCTAATGATGTCGCAAGGATGAACTCAATTGACCTTCTTCCTTTAACTTTATCCAATGTACCTTGTAATTTTCTCTTAAGTTGTCGAACGTGAACCGATGTTGTCATAAGGGCATGAACGAGTTCTAGTAACGTAAGTGTGAATAGATGGCCTTAAGGAATTAAATTACCATCTTTATCAAATAAATATATAAAACAAATAATGGTTATAAAGGAGAAGACTTTAAGTGAACTACTCTATAGTGTATATGAACATAACTCAGTTGGTAAGATGAATTTGTGCGAATCATATATTGAATCCTTCTGAAAACTTAAGTCATGAGTTAAAGGGTGTCCTATCAGAATAAATAACCTCCAATCATTTCTTACTGTGGCTTGCCCTAGCTGTGAGAGTGTCATGTGGTTGGGCTTCTATGTTGTTCTGTAAAAAAAAGTATATTGTCCTTGATAGGTGTGAACGTTTCCGTGCTGCTTTTATGGCCATCCTTGTATCGAGTTGTTCACAGAGTTAGTTGTATCCTTGGTGACGACATGTTGCGTCATGTTATGTGTCAAGCAAGTCAAAAAAATCCTGTCTTTTCTTTGTGTTGTTCGTGTTTGTGATTTACTTGGGTTTGTTACACTTGGTATCGAGCATAGGTTCATGCTCTCGAACCTATGGGCTGGATTGGTGTTGTATGGTGATGTTGCATGATGGTGGTAGATATTGGAAGAGTAATGTGGTATAAGCGTGATGTGATTATTGTCGTAATTGTGAGATTGTGAATGCACATGATGTGTATGTCACTCAATGCGTATTTTGTTATCATATTGATGTGTTGGGGATGGGAGTATTCTCTCTCCTTCTTGTGGATTCTATGAAGAGTTCACATGTGAATTACTGCTTGTGATGTGTGAAAAGAATTATAATGTGGATGACATAGTGTTGGAGCATTGTGGCATATTGTGATAGGTAGGTGTATCAATGTGTTGTATGACTAGATTGATGTTAAAAGAAATGAGTTGTATCATGATGTTTTTACCATGTTTTGAAGAAATGTGTGTACCACCTTGTTATGTAGCAATGGATGTTATGTTGTGATGTACTATGTCCATCATATATATGAGTTGTGTGATATGTAATGATTCATGTCGTGATTTAGGGTCATACGGTGAGTGTACGAACCCTATCGTATTGTGATTGCACTTTGGGTGCAGAATGTGGTAAAGTGATGTATTGCGCCCTGTGAATGTATGATTGTGATCTACCCCGTATACATACCATACGTGAGATGTTATGGTAGCTATGTGTGTACCACCATGGTGTTAGTGATGTAGTTATATGTTATGTTGTGAGCCTTACACTAACCGACCACGAGGGAAATTGGTAAATCAGTGTATGTATGGAGTGAGAAAATACGTACCATCGACCTAGTCACTCGAGCCAAGTACGAGATAGGAAGTGTAGCCTTACATAGGCTGAAAACCGACTTTTTTCGTTTGGTATGTGTGGCACTTACTTGAACGAGTGTCATGCATATTGTGTTTCGCGGACACCTTAGGCTCAGTAGATGGTGACTTGTACTTTCTTTCTCTCTCCTAATATGGTTGTCATATAGATTCAACCTATGTTATTCGACTATGTTGAGCCTTGTTGAAGTTGTGGCGGGATGATTCTGATGGAGGTGATGACAGGTTGTATTATTGATATGTATTTTACGAGCCGAGGCTCGATGTTCCAAGTGCTAATTGCAACTCGTTGAGTACCCCTTTGGTGGCTAGCTAAGGCCACACAGCTTATTGTAATGTGACATTATTATGAGTTGATTTTATTCGTAAATTGAGCTTTTACTTTATTTTGTAAGGACCCACAAACTTTTCTTGATTGCCATGCTTTACAATTTTGGGCATTTCCTTGGTTTTGGCACTAACATGTGGATTTTGACACTAACTATGGCTATTTGGCCATTTATTTTGCTTGGTTTTGGATCTTCTTTTAAATTTGGAATTTTACCGCCTTTCCCAAGGCTTGTACTTTGCCACTTGGCATTTGGATTGGATTGTTCTCTTTGGTTCTATTGTCGTGATGTGTGGAATAGGGTCATAGGATGCACCATGGATTGGTTGGAGCTATGGATCCACTTCTTTGTATGGGGGTATGCCCAAGGAGTTACATATAACTAGCGGGTTGTTGAACCACGCGTTATTATGTCACTTGGGTTAGGAGTCTTCGAACTCTATGTGTCTTGGGCCATAGGGCCAACCGGCCTTGTTGAGGGAGGCATAAGAGTTTGAGGGAGGCATAAGAGACTTGAGGGAGGCATAAGAGTTTGAGGGAGGCATAAGAGTTTGTGTGTATGGTTGATGTTTCAGGATATATGTTGAGTTATTGTGATGTTTTGGTAGTGGTATTTTGATGTATGTGTTACTCATGTCAGATGGATATGTGTTGTGATGTTGTGAATATGTCATTGTTTCCCTTGTGGACACTATGTACCTGTAGCATGGTTTGGTGTTATGTGAGTTTTTCATTGATGCAAATTGAGGAAATGTCTGGTGGATTGTAGTACTCTTTTGGTTGAGTATTTTGTATGTCATTCATTGATATGTGACGAACTATGTTATGTGGATCAGGCCTATTCTATTCCGTATTTGAGTAACCTTTTATGGTGTAATACAATCTTGAAGTATTTACTTGTGTGCTTGTGAATCTGTAGTGTCTCTTTTAGCCGATAGGGTGATGTGTTAGCTCTTCATGTTGGGCACCCACAATAAGGAATAAATCAAAACTCTTCAATGATGATATTTTTAAAAGAAACTAAAACTAGAAATAATGATAATGGAAAGAGACTAATGAAAATAATAAATAAGAAAGAACTCGCCAATCTTCACAGAAACATTGAAAGTTAAAACTTCTACCAAATTTTCCTAAGGCTACCTGTGACCGTGATTTAATCGACTAAAATTTTAAACCATAGGGTGTAATTTCTCCTTTACCTATTCTTGGTTGCGAACCATTTATTTTCCGTTGTGTTATGCCGCATCGATGACGATGCTTTTCGTAAGGGGGAGGATAATGTAATGCCCTATTCGGCATCGAATTTATTTATTACGTCCTTGTCCTTTTGCGTGTCATGTGTATACTTAAAAAATTTACATACATGTTAACCAGGGACACTTGCAAATACAACATATGACGAAAATGCCATCTCGATTATGGTTTTGATGGATGCCCATAGGCTGTTCCAAACATCCCATTTGGCATGAAATTTACACCTTGTGGCGTCTTTTCTTTACATCTACCAAAGGTTGTGGTGGCGCCTTTGAACGTGGGGCTCCAAAAATAAAATAAAATAAAATTTATGCTATGGTTAGGCTGGCGGATGGGTGAAATCTCTTGTCACTTCTTAAATGAACCTGTAATTTCATGCTTGGCGTGTTGAAATCACCCTCGTAGGTGGCTGCACTTCCCTGCATTTATTAAAATTTTGATTTGCAAATCTTTTGCAGATTTTCGTGGTCTGCGTGACCCTTCTCTATCCTCGACGCGTGAGTTTGTGTGGAGAAGGAACAGAATGTCTTCTCTAAGTATTCACTCAAATTTAAACAAAAAACAACAACAAAAACAAAGGCGAATGTGATGGATTCCTTTAACAAAGATCTTGCACGTGATAACCTTTGTGACAAGTGCTAGATGGTCTACCGAGCGAGTATAAGGAGCAGGATACTAATCGTCTCACTCTCACCTACTTCGCCATTTCAGGCCTCGACATCCTCAATGCCCTCTATCAATTGGAGACCGGTTCCTTGTGGAGGAGGGGCGTGGAAACCAACTAGTGTAGCAGGCATGTGTTGAGCGACCCAAAAATTCACACACAAACAACACAAGAAAAAATACAAGATAATTTTTTTTTGAACTTGCTTGACACATAACATGACGCAACATGTCGTCACCAAGGATACAACTAACACTTGTGAACAACCTGATATAAGGATGGCCATAAAGGCAAAGACGGAAACGTTCACACCTATCAAGGAAAATTTACTTTTCTCTTGTGAAAGGACATGGAAAAGACCAACCACATTACATAAGGATGTAAGCATAAGATCAAAAGGAGAGGAGTATCGTTAAGGTTCATAACCCTAATCATCTTTGATCAAGAATTAAAAATTTATCATAGCTTAGACAAGGACTACAAGGTACCATGGTAATGGTTAGAGAGAGAAGATAATTTATTTTATTATGATCTATTTATTTATTAACCAGTCTTTTAATGAGTCTTAAGAGTTAAATTGAATTTTGGTAAAAGCTTCATTTAGAAATCATCTTGATTAAGTTCGTCGGGGATACACAGGGGTTCCTAACATGGAAGCATTATACTTAATGTGTTTTTATTCAAACTCCTGTACTAGATAAGATCTACCGATATCCCCAAAATCCAACAGTGATATTACTTTTTAAAATTAATTAACGTTTCCCAACAAGAGGACAACGTTTAATCCATAGTGTAAGGTTAGCAATGGTAGGTTTTTTTTTTTTTTTTTTTTTTACATCGTTAGATAAACACTTTCTTTCCAATTAAAGACTCTTAATTTTATCAACCAAATACAACTTCATTATTATCTTCTTTATTTATTCATCTATGTATTCCTCTTCTTTTATCTTTGATTATCTTTAGAAAAAGGGGTTTTCAACCCACTAAAATATGCCTAGAATAACATTGATACTAGTACCATGGAGGGTTACTAAACCAATAAGCATTATGACCTGAAAGAAGAAATTATCGTTATTTAACAAGAACGCAAACCACGGTTATAACATTTCCATTCAACATGGCACATGAACCAAAGGAGTCAAGAGATTGGATTTCACTTGGGTCAAGAACAAGAAGGTAACAAAATAAGCCAAGCCATGCTACAAAATTTCCATGACTGTAAATGATATCACCAAAAGAATACTCATAACAAGGTCAAGATTGAATATTATTTATCACAGAGGTAATTTGCCGCTTAACCTACGAAGGACAAGACAACATCATCACAAAATTTCGAACAACCCAAGGCAAGAGGTTTTCTAACTCCTTTGCAAGCACTATTACAAAATTTACCTCACATTGGACATTTTTACAAGGAACTTCATAAATTGCACTGATGAAACCTTTACAACTCTTTCCTTTAATCTACTCGCATAATCCATCTGCACAAATACTAGCTGGAATCAGTTCGCGAGAACTGAGCATGTTAAGGCTACTCATTACAACAGTAAGCTAACATTTAAAAATATCAAGAAAGGAAAGTTCTAATTCAAAAATGGATTAAAACACAACCCACAACTCCAAGATTAATCACATGAGAGATAAATCTAAACCATCCAACAAGGAGAAAGTCAAAATACCAGTAAGAACAAAATTACATAAATCAAGGCAAGACCTTATGGGTTAGGAACAAGAAGGTCAAGAGGGTTGGTATTTCCTTCATGTAATCCTATGGATTACGTGATTGGAATCCAAAACTTACTCCATCCAACTAAAGGGGTCCAAGAGAAGACAAAACATACTAATTATGATCGTAGGTGCGAAACAAAATGACATTATCCAAATCTCCCAGGGGGAGGCTTCATAGCAATAATTAGGGTTCGACGCCCTTAAAATAAAAATAACTATAGTTTCAGTTTTAACGAAGGAGTTTTACCACTAACTTCTTATAGGATTTCTTAAACGTAGGACTAGTTAACAATACAAAACCACTCTTCCAAAAGTGTACAAGGGAGATACAAAAAGGGCCATTATTCTACCAATAAACCTTCTCCTAAATGTCAACTTCTCTACATAATATAAGGGGAGGATAAATCCGAAGGTCGTTAATAATTTTTTTATATATTTCCGACAATGCCAAAAAGTATTTTAAATTAAAAATAAAAATTGATTTCCTTAAAAAAGCCACAAAATGAGACTTTTAGTAACCAAGTTCGAAGAATAAGATATTCGAGTCCGAAAACAAAGGGGATTCGATACGCAGAGGGTAAAACACCAATGATGCCCCAGACTCAAAAGACCCTACCACGAGTGCAAGCACAAAAATAGGAACCAACACACATATCCATCAGGAAGGTTACGCAGTGCAGTCAGGCCTAGAAGTTCTATGAGCTCTGGCCAATGGTATAGAAGATGGAAATTTTACCCGATGCATGTGGGCTTATCAAGGACATTTCTAGCAAATATCAAACAAATGAACATAATAACCACCTATTATATTATCACCGTAATAAGCTGCCATCTAACAGAAACAAGTTCAGAGTCCAATACCATGGATTCACTTACAACTTTTGTTTCATCCAATATTAATAGTTTGCTTGCGACCCTTAATAAAAATAGTAGAGATTTCATCAATAAAACTTACAATGTGTCCCCTTACTTTAATCAAACAAGAGTTTGAACTAGGTAGTAGGTATAGAAAGTTTCTCAACACGTAGAGGCCAAAATAGATGTCGGGTTATTCATCCTCTAGAACTAGGTACAACAAGTCAACCATGTACGGTTCTAAAACAAAACCCAAATGCCATTTTCTAATCAAACAAAAAGTAAGGACTGCCCATAGGCTTAAACAAGTTTTAGAACACAACGTCGCTATTAATGTACCTTTTAGAAAAACAGAGAGCCCTAAACAGAAATACGTATTTATTCAACCAAATAGAGATATGAAGGCTTAACCTTCCATGTAGTAAGCCTTCAATTATAAATACCATCACAAAAATTCTTTTAAAAGACAGTCATATAAGCAAATAAAACTCAATAATGTTTCCTTCCCTACGAACTAGATTGCATCACTCAAAATTGCAGTAACCCATTTAGACAAATATGAAATAGAGTAAGCTATAAGGGAGGAAAGAACATTCCAAGCAAAACCAGCAAAATTGGATCGAGATTTAAAGGAACAACCAACACAATCAGGCAGCGATATAAACAACCACGAAAACATTTGTCTAGGCGCTATTCAATAGGAAAGAAAATTCATTTCAAGATACTGAAAGAAGGTAGAAAACTATTACAAGGAGTAGATTTAACATGCCTGATTAGAATTCTTCCAACCAACAACCACGTCGACCAGGGCTCGGGCAACAGCAACACAACCTGCGCAACTTCTCTTCCTCCGCCTGCTGAAGATCCATACCCTGTTAACGGCCATGCTTGGCATAGGAAAGGGGGTGATTGAAACATGCCTTCTTGGAATCCTCGGGAGCAACTCCGGGAAGATAGAAGCACTCTGTTCTGAAGAGCATCACAACCACCATAGAAAACCCACACAACCAATGCACTAAACTTAATACAGATAAACACAAGTAACATATAATCAAGGACCACATTTAATCTACCGTAAGAGCTTCAACTAGCCATTACTCGTATTGGATTATTTCTCTAAATCCTACATGTTAACTACATTGGTACATAGATATTAGCAACCAAGGAATTTCAAGAACCCCTAAATATAGTTTCGAAACTCAGTAGAAAATGGAAAAACAATCATCGGTGTGAATACCAAATAAAGGTGGCCCTCGTATCCAAAACAATAAAAAAAATCCAACATATATGTAATGCCCGTTCATCGTCACTCCCTTGTTTCTGCGACAACCATGCTTCTAGGAGTTGAATGCCGTTGTGTTTCCTTTGAAACGTCTGTGTCTTCGCCTTGTCGAGCTTGCCTTTTGATCGCTAGTAATATGATTAATAATTTTATGTTTTTAATAAAAGTCATGCAAAAAAAAAAATAATGATAAAAATAATATTTTGAATTATTTTGTCGATTGGCAAATATTTATGTTAGTGTCATTTTCTTTTAGCAGTATAGTTATTAGTTACTTGCAAGCTTTTCAACCATAGTATTGATCTCTCTTGTGCCCGACCCCTCGATCAAATTATTTTGTTTTGTCACTATCGTGTTAGTTCCTAAACGATTATTCGAACCCCGTTTAGGTGTCACGACGTCTTAAAGCGTAATAAGAATAGATAATAAATGAATCAGTATCAATTATACTTTAATTGTGTAAATAAACAATAAAATTTTATGTGGAATAAATTAAGCCTTTTCAGGCCATGTTAATCTTTTTTCATCCACCGACTTGTAAGATTGTTTGGTCTTTTTCTTCTCGACTACTTGGCGTGGAGATATGAATATCTATTTTTTATATATATATATAAAGACATAAGAATCTGCATAACAAATTGCTTTATTTAAATTTACTAAGCCCTTCCGGCATCCACGCATACCTTATTTCATAATATGGAAGTGTGCCTTCACCCACCGACTGCCTTTATGGTTCTTACTCCTTATGGTTGGCGTGGGGTTGAAGGTTTCCTTTTTTATTTGTTTCCTGGCAAGTGGGGGGTGCGTGGAAGAGTGTATGGCCTCCTGCCATATTCTGTTTGTTTTTCTTTTGGTGCCTTGTTTGGCATTACGGTTGTTGGGAGTTAATGAAACTGTGTTTATTACCCACCCACCGTGTACTTTCCTCCATGTTGGCCGCTTGCATTTCAAAATGGGATTTTATTACTAAATCTTCTGTGATTTTGTCTTCTTACCTGCTCTTGCCGTGTTTCTGGCCACGTGAGGTTGGAGGGTGAGTCTTTTATTGGGGTTTGTGATGGGCATTGAAGCTCAGAAGCTAGTTCTGTTCGCAGTGTTGGATAGCAGCAGGATACCTCCTTCTTCTTCTGGTCGCACCTTCAATGGAGGAGCCTGGAGTGGCGTTTTTCGTGCGTATAGCAGAGGATAAGGGGGCGTTTAGAAACGTGGAGGAAGGTTTTTCTGAGCGTGGAGGACTGTTGGGCGCCTTCCCTGCTGGCCGCGCGGGTTTGGTATGGTGGTTATAGATGAAGCTACAAGCTGTTGCAGTAGGCGTGTTACCTCCACGTTCATTGGGTGTTGTATGGTGTGTTCTTGTTGGGGATCCACAACAACTGCCTGCAACAATAATTAGCTAGGCAGCAGGCATGTTGCAGTAGTAGAAGCCTTTGAGCGCTCCAACAAGCAGGTGGTCCAACCTTGTTGTTATCCGTTCAGTTTTGACTGCATCCTCAAAGTCGGGATTCTCCTTCAAGATATTTTGTATCAAAATCGATTAAGTGACAGCAGGAGTGAGGCAGGCTCTCATGGCGAGGGGTGAAAGGAGAGAGAGGGTGCAGGAAGGAGATCGATGAAGGATAGAGGAATTAAAAAGAAATTCGGATGTAGTTGGTTTAAAGGCAATAAAATGGTGCATGCTTTTGTGTAAGTGGCAGATCACACCCACGGGCACAGGAGATCTTTGCAATGTTGGAGAAAATGTCTTGGGAGATGAAGGTAGCAGGATATTCTTCAGATCCAGAGCATGCACTGAGTTCGTGTCCTTCAAAATCGATTAAGTGACAGTAGGAGTATTACCAGCAGACCTGATGAAATTTATTTCTAAGATTCTCTATTGCCTCTTACTTGTCTTTCGACGTAACCCATGGAAGAGAACCTCATAGAGGCCGACCTGTTTCATGTCAGATTATTCATGAAGCACGTTTTACCTTGCAATTTTATGAGCTGTTTCAACGAGTCACTGATTTGGCAGGCATAAAGGTTTCTGTTGGAATTATCACACCTTACAAGCTACAGCTGAAGTGTTTGCACCGAGAGTTTGACGCTGTCCTCAAATCTGATGAAGGAAAAGGTTTAATTACCATTGCGGTAGATGCCTCTCAGAGCCAGGAGTGATGTTGAATCACGAGGAACAGGCATGAGCTACTTTTTCCCTTTTTCCCAGCTATTTCCTTTTATAATTAAATGCATGATTATTGCTTGTTCTCCTGGTAATTGTGTGCTGTGTTGGTTTGAGATAAGCTCTGCGTGAGATTTTTATCATTTGAAATGTTGTGTGGCTTTTGCACGCCTTCCCCGCCAAGAGTGTATTTTCTTGCTTTTGCTAGATGTGCGAGGGGTCTTGTTAGATACGTCTGTGTTATGCCTGTAGGAGCAGTTTTCTTCCTTCTGCGACCTGGTTTTGGACCTTCCTCAGCATGACAATGAGGAGTTGTTTGTTTAAGTGCTGTCCTCTTTAGAAAACAAAAAAAATGTGATTTGCTTTTTACCTCCGTTATGTATCCCTATGGTTATAGAGGAGAGCAGGTGATAAACGAATAAAACTATTTACCTCTGGAGAAGAAGTGTATTTATTGCCCTTTTGTTGTTATCACGGTCTAATATTAATTCGTATTGGAAATGATACTAGAGCGACCCTTGCTCATCCTTTTCTTTTTAGCAATCTAGTTTGGTATAATCTCATCCCAATTTCATCCCTGGGAGGTCGACTACAAGGTTGGAACAATGTAAATTTCTATTTCCTTTTTGAAGCTTTAACGAACTGTGCATTATGCTTGTCGGATGTGACTGGCTATGACTAGATAGTGGGTTTGCGACGCCGTCTTATGCAAACATGTTTTGGCCAAATCTAACTTACTTACCTAGCTTATGACGACCTTAAAAATTTTAGTACCCTGGCCAAGGGATATCCTCGTCAGTCCTACATTTGTATTACCTCCCTAACTGGTCTTATGAAAGGTCCATCACTTCTTTGAGATGGAAAATTTGAGGGTTTGTTATAAGGAAAACCTTACTCAAACCTTTGGAGAAAATACTTAAAGTATTCAAGGGACTCTCGTTTTGTACATGGGATACCCTATGCGCCCGACATAACTGTGTAAGTTACTTAAATCTTTTTATTATTATAAGAAAAGCCTTTCCTTGTCGGACGCCCCCACGGTAGTGAGTGCAGAACAATGTTTTACCCCTTCCGAGCAACAAACAATGAAGTATATGTCGGATGTGGTGAACATGGAATTAAGTCTGAGGCTTGAGATGCTTTCGGGGACCCGTGAAAGGTAAATTACATTTACCCCCAAGCAACAATGTTTTATGAGACCCTTCTTCGTCATATCAGTAAGTAAGTTAGTAGTGTATAACATTGAAATATTTTATTATGTTGGGAATGAAGGGTTTTCGTTGAGGGATGTGCGGAGTTGGCACTTGCGGCTTAAGAGAGCTTTCAAAGTTTCAACTTATCATTCGTGGACGTTGTTAATCTTGAATATATAATTAAACATTGGGTATAGCAATCAAAAACGTCAGCTACATTTTTTTAAGGTGTACGCAAGTGCAATGCATTCCTTTTTACATGATCTTTGAATTGGGTCCTTGAGTGGCCATAACCCCCCCCCCTCATAGGCTGTATGAGTTTTAGTGGACTTGTGTGGCATTCTTGCTCTGAGTAGGGATGTTCGGAATAATAAATCTTGTTACCCTTTTTTTTGACATTATCAGGAGAATTTACTATTTCTATATCGGGTGGTTGTAGTACGATTCCTTTATTCTGTTTTGTGAATGTGAAGCTGCTATCGCTATCTTACTTAAGGAAAATAAAAAGGTGTATTATGTGGGAAATTTGTTATAATTTAGAATGTAGGGTGTAAGGGTAACCTTGGATAGAAAATGCACAATTTTGGCTTTCATATGTTCTGCAGTGTGCCTTTTGTTAACTAGATATCTATTTTGTTTACCTTCATACAAATTACTTTTGCTTATGCCTTGGAATGGAAATCATGCACTAGTCATTCAATTAATTTTGATGAAATATCTAGGAAAAGGGAATGCATGCTCATGCCAGTTCTTTTGAACTGACAAAAGCTAACATGTTTTTGCAGGTTGTCTTTCCGAGCTCAAGTATGAAAGAAGTGGCTGTTGTAGTTGTATAGATGATATCCACTTTGGTGCTTGTACGTTGTCTTTTATGGTTAAACTATTGGTAACATCTAGTGGAAAAATTTTAGAAGAAGGGTCAGTGCCTTAGTAAATGTATTGTAGAGTATTGTTGTTGTAACTGTCAAACTTTGCTCTTGAGTTAAAATGTTGAGTTGTAAATCCTTCTAAGACATAGTAGTAATGAGTTAGTAAGTACTATAAAGTGAACTGGATAGTCCTTATAAAAGTTAAACTAAAATTTATGTATATGAACATATTAATGTAGATGTGATCCACTTGAAACCTTTGAGACCTGGAACAATCAAGAGGAATCTATCTTTTGTAACGAAATATGATAACTTATTATTTTTATTTTTATTTCGAGCCAAGCTAATAAACATTATCCTTTTATGGTGAAACCTTAAATGATCTCACGGTGAAATCAATGGTTAGATTTTAGAAGATGATAGGATTTATTGAGTAGGAGGGAAATTGATTAATAAAACCTTAAATATCTCTATATCGTTTGAAATTTTCTCCTCTGTCAAACCTAATTAAGTAAAGTCTAGATGGAACATTCAACCAATCTTGATAAACCCTTAACCTCAATAAAAATATGAATAGTAAACCATGCGACCCTGAAGCTAAATTCTGTTGTCCTGTTCTGTTAACCCATGCCTTAATTCATGGTGATATTTCTTAAGCAAGGTCAAAATTTGATCCTTAAACAAGAAGGTTATTGTTATGAACCCTAAGCGGTACTTCCCTCAATCGGAGCTTATGCCTTCACCTGTGCAATAGAGTTGTGGAACATGTGTTAGTGGCTTGAGTAAGATTAATTAACCTTGTAAGAAATGGAAAATGTTCTAAAATCAAATGAACAAGAAAGATTTGGACATAAAATTGATGATCCTAGTTTAGAAAGCTTGGCCTTAAGCTATTCAGTCAATAGTTGAAAAGAAAGAAGTTCTCCCTTGTGAAAAGAATTGTGTGAATCATTACATGAAATTTTACAAGAACGTAAGTTAAGAAATTAGAGACACTTTAGTAAACAAGAAAATTTAATAAGAATTTCCTCGTGGGATGCCCCTAAATGTAAGTGTGTCATGTGGTTGGACTTCCATGTTGTCTTGTAAAAAGGAAAAGTAAATTGTCCTTGATAGGTGTGAACGTTTCCGTGCTGACCTTGTGGTCTCCCCCATAACAAGTGGTTCCTAGTGTTGGTTGTAACCTTGTGACGACATGTTGTGTCGTGTTGAGTCAAAGCAAGTAAAAAAAAAAAAAAAGTTATCCTATATTTCATAGTGATGTATGTGTTGGTATTTTTGGTGTGTTACAATATACATTACTTACTAAAACTAAGGGGAAACAAAGTGTCAAGCCCCAACAAACAGACAACAAATAAATCCAATATATAAATTAGTTATCTTTGAAATTTGAACACGAAAACTTGTAAACCCAGTGCAATCAGTGAAGTTGGAAGATAAATGTTATCCTACAAGCTAAAAGACACAATAGAAAAATCTACCATATTCGGATGCAAAAAGATACAAACAAAATCTTCGTAGAATTTTAGAGGCATTTCGAACAAATTCCTCCACCTACCAAAATGTCTATGATTTGAATAAAAAATTACAATAAATCTATATCAAACAGAGTAATGTAGAGGAATGCTACGACAATGAAAGAAAAACTTAAAACCCTTGGCCTCTGCTTTACGTGTCTACCTGCGCAATTAATCGGTCGCTCAACCACTCTCGTCCCACAATGCGTTAAACCGAACAAAATAAAATGAGAAATAAGATCCAAATAGATACGTATAAACAAAGCCGCATTACGGAAGTAAAGCAAACCCTAACTTACCTCATGATAAGATGCCGCCTCCATTTTTTCTCTGTTTTCTAATCTGAAATAATGCACACAGTGGCCACAAACAGAAATACAAGCACCGAAAACAAGCACAATATACATACGAAAGAACGGGCACATTCACACTACACAGATGCACAACACATCACAAAAATAGAATGGACAGAACGAGGTACAAACATGACCAGAAACAGAATGGACAGAACACAGAGAATGATCCTCCCATCGCGTCAACATACGGTCTCCTTGTAACACTCTCACTATCACTTAGTCGATTTTGGCAGAAATATCTTGAAGGAGAATCTGGAATTTGAGGATGCAGTCGAAGCTGAACAGATAACAACGAAGTTGGACCACCTGCTTGTTGGAGCGCTCAAAAAGGCTTCTACTACAGCTGCAAGATTTTGCAACAACTGATCACGACTGTGGTCACGTGCAACCAGAACATTAGGATCAACACCAATAGTTCCTTGGGATCACCCTGTGGTAGCTGTTGCACTTAGCTCTCTCTGGAGGCCACTAATTTTCTAGGATAAGTTTACTTCTCTGCCCTGTAGCTGCTGTATATAGCCAAACACTTCCTCAGGGCACTTTCCTAGGAGGATTTCAGTTCTACGCTCCACCGAAACCGCCTGCTGTACAACACGATTTTGAGAATCCACACCCATCCATGCAACATCAGGGCGATAGACCTTCATTTCACCATCAATGAATCCACTATCCAGAACACGCTGTAGTAATTCATCTGTTGCAGCATTTGATGGAGTGTAAAACAAGCATTCGTGGTTTTGGGCAGAAAGCAACAAGTAGACCACGTGACAGCAGATTGCAAGTCAATAATTTAATAAATGGGCAGGTACGGCCACCAACCAGGAGCTGAACACGCCAAGAAGGTGTAGGGGGTTTTAATGCAATGGCGGTGGCCATTAAAGCCACCCACCTCCAGCCGACCAAGGAAACAAGGTCAAAAAACATCATTAACCTTTCCTTCCCACGCCAAAATTGGTACACAAGGAGATCCAAAAGGGAGAGACAAGGTAGGTTGGGGACATAAGATTTTGTATTTAAAATTAATAATTTAAAACAATTCTAAGATTGCGGGATCGGTCGACCCAGAAGGAGAACGGGATTGAGAATTACATGAAAAATTTACGCGAACGCCACTCCCAAACCATGGCGCCACCACAAAACATACTCTTCCTCATTTGCGCAACGAGGCTCGATCAACGGAAGTGACAAACAAATCAAAAGGATAGTTTAACGATAACAGAGGATGATATCAATAACAATCGATATAAAGAAGGTAATAATAAAATACAATCGTTGATCGATAATACAATCATAATGTCATTATTATTATTATTATCATTATTATCATTTTACAGCTTGTAAAATAATTATCAATTATAGTCATAATGGTCAGCAATCGAGGTCGACGAAGGCACAACGACACTCCATGCTTAGCACTCAATCACCACAGGATGAACAGGTGTAACGTAGAACAGGGCATTACATTCTCCTCCCCTTAAGAAAGCATCGTCCTCGATGCGACATTACACAGAGGAAAGTAAATGGTTCGCAACCAAGAATAGGTAAAGGAGAAAGCACACCCTATGGTTTAAAAATTTAGTCGATTAAAGCATGGCCACGGGGTAGCCTTAGGAACATTTGGTAGAAATTTGAACTTTCAAGGTTCCGTGAAGATTGGCGCTTCTTTCTTGTTCATCATTTCATTAGTCTCTTTCCATTATCATTATTCTTAGTTTAATTGCTTTTAAAATTTCATCATTAAAGAGTTTTGGTTTATTCCTTATTGTGGATGCCCAACAAGAACTGCTAACACAACACCCTATCAGTTTCACAAGACACTACAGATTCACAAGCACACAAGTATATACTTCAAGACTGTATTACACTACGAATGGTTACTCAAATACGGAATAGGATAGGCACACTCCTCATAACATAGTACTCGACACACATCAATGACTGACATACCAAATACTCAAATAAAAGAGTACTACAATCCACCAGACATTTCCTCAATTTACATCAATGAAACACTCACATAACACCAAACCATGCTACAGGTACATAGTGTCCACAAGGGAATTAGTGACATAACCACAACATCACAACACATATCCATCTGACATGAGTAACACATACATCGAAGACCACTACCAAACAGCACAATAACTCAACATATATCCTAGAAACATCAACCATACACAAAAACATCATATGCCTCCCTCAAACTCTTATGCCTCCCTCAAGTCTCTTATGCCTCCCTCAAGTCTCGTATGCCTCCCTCAAACTCTTATGCCTCCCTCAAGGAGGCCGGTTGACCCTATGGCCTAAGACACATAGAGTTCAAACACTCCTAACCCAAGTGACATAATAACGTGTGGTTCAACAACCCGCTAGTTATATGTACTCCTTGGGCGTACCCCATCTGAACGAAGCGGGTCCATAGGTCCAACCAATCCATGGTGCATCCTATGACCCTATTCCACACATCACGACAATAGAACCAGCACAACAATCCAATCAAAGTGCCAAGTGGCAAAGTACAAGCCTTGGGCAAGGCGGTAAAAATTTCAAATTTAAAAGAAGACCCAAAATTAAGCAAAAATAAATGGCCAAATAGCCATAGTTAGTATCAAAATCCCCATGTTAGTGCCATAAACCAAGGAAATGCCCAAAATTGTAAAGCATTGCAATCAAGAAAAGTTGCTGGTCCTTACAAAATAAAGTAAAAAGCTCAATTTATGAATAAAATCAACTTATAATAATGTCACATTACGATAACTGTGTGGCCTTATCTAGCCACCAAGGGTACTCAACGAGTTGCTAGCACTCGGAACATCGAGCCTCAGCTCGTAAAATACATATCAATAATACAACTGTCATCACCTCCATCTGAATCATCCCGCCACCACTTCGACAAGGCTAAACATAGTCATAGTTGCACTTAGGTTGCATACATGCAACCACATAGGGAGAGAGGAAAGAATCACATGTTATCTACTAAACCGAGTTTTGACTCGAGTTATTGACCCATGGTACACCATTCCTCACTCTCAACATACACTTCTACCGATTTCCCTCAGGATCGGTTAGCGTAAGGTTCACAACATAACATACAACAACATCACTAACATAATGGTGGCACACACATAACTACCATAACGTCTTACATATGGTACATATACAGGGTAGATCACGATCATACATTCACTGAGTGTAACACATCACTTTACCACATTCTGCACCCAAAGTGCAAGCACCATACGATAGGGTTCATACACTCACCGTATGACCCAAAATCACAACATGAAGCATTACATATTTGCACAGTCATACATACGATGAACATAGTACATCTCAACATAACATCTTTGCTTTGCATAACAAGGTGGTACACACATTTCTTCAGAACATGGTAAAAAAAATCATGATACAACTCATTTCTTTTAACATCAATCTAGTCATACACACATTGATACACTTACATATCACAATATGTCACAATATTCCAACACTCCGTCATCCACATTAGAATTCTTTTCACACATCTCAAACAACAATTCACACGTGAACTCTTCATAGAATCCACAAGAAGGAGAGAGAATACTCCCATCCCCAACATATCAACATGATGACAAACACGCACTAAGTGACATACACATCATGTGCGTTCACAATATCACAATTACGACAATAATCACATCACGTTTAAAGCACATTACTCTTCCAATATCTACCACCATCATGCAACATCATCATCATCATGCAGTAACACCACCACCACCATGTAACATCATCATATAACACCAATCCGGCCCATAGGTTCGAGAGCATGAACCTATGCTCGATACAAGGATGACCATAAAGGTAGCACGGAAACGTTCACACCTATCAAGGACAATTTACTTTTCTCTTGTGAAAGGACATGGCAAAAGACCAACCCCATTACATAAGGAGGCAAGCGTAAGATCAAAAGGAGAGGAGTATCATTAAGGTTCAGAACCCTAATCATCTTTGATCAAGAATTAAAAATTTATCATAGCTTAGACAAGGACTACAAGGTACCATGGTAATGGTTAGAGAGAGAAGATAATTTATTTTATTATGATCTATTTAGTTATTAACCAGTCTTTTAATGAGTCTTAAGAGTTCAATTGAATTTTGGTAAAAGTTTCATTTAGAAATCATCTTGATTAAGTTCGTCGGGGGATACACAGGGGTTCCCAACATGGAAGCATTATACTTAATGTGTTTTTATTCAAACTCCTGTACTAGATAAGATCTACCGATATCCCCAAAAGCCAACAGTGATATTACTTTTTAAAATTAATTAACGTTTCCCAACAAGAGGACAATGTTTAATCCATAGCTTAAGGTTAGCAATGGTAGGTTTTTTTTTTTTTTTTTTTTTTTTTTACATCGTTAGATAAACACTTTCTTTCCAATTAAAGACTCTTAATTTTATCAACCAAATACAAATTTATTATTATCTTCTTTATTTATTCATCTATGTATTCCTCTTCTTTTATCTTTGATTATCTTTAGAAAAAGGGGTTTCAACCCACTAAAATATGCCTAGAATAACATTGATACTAGTACCATGGAGGGTTACTAAACCAATAAGCATTATGACCTGAAAGAAGAAATTATTGTTATTTAACAAGAACAAAAACCACGGTTATAACATTTCCATTCAACATGGCACATGAACCAAAGGAGTCAAGAGATTGGATTTCACTTGGGTCAAGAACAAGAAGGTAACAAAATAAGCCAAGCCATGCTACAAAATTTCCATGACTGTAAATGATATCACCAAAAGAATACTCATAACAAGGTCAAGATTGAATATTATTTCTCACAGAGGTAATTTGCCAGTTAACCTACAGAAGGACAAGACAACATCATCACGAAATTTCAGAACAACCCAAGGCAAGAGGTTTTCTAAACTCCTTTGCAAGCACTATTACAAAATTTACCTCACATTGGACATTTTTACAAGGAACTTCATAAATTGCACTGATGAAACCTTTACAACTCTTTCCTTTAATCTACTCGCATAATCCATCTGCACAAATACTAGCTGGAATCAGTTCGCGAGAACTGAGCATGTTAAGGCTACTCATTGCAACAGTAAGCTAACATTTAACAATATCAAGAAAGGAAAGTTCTAATTCAAAAATGGATTAAAACACAACCCACAACTCCAAGATTAATCACATGAGAGAGAAATCTAAACCATCCAACAAGGAGAAAGTCAAAATACCAGTAAGAACAAAATTACATAAATCAAGGCAAGACCTTATGGGTTAGGAACAAGAAGGTCAAGAGGGTTGATATTTCCTTCATGTAATCCTATGGATTATGTGATTGGAATCAAAACTTACTCCATCCAACTAAAGGGGTCCAAGAGAAGACAAAACATACTAATTATGATCGTAGGCGCGAAGCAAAACGACGTTATCCAAATCTCCCAGGGGGAGGCTTCATAGCAATAATTAGGGTTTGACGCCCTTAAAAGAAAAACAACTATAGTTTCAGTTTTAACCAAGGAGTTTTACCACTACCTTCTTATAGGATTTCTTAAACGTAGGACTAGTTAACAATACAAAACCACTCTTCCAAAAGCGTACAAGGGAGATACAAAAAGGGCCATTATTGTACCAACAAACCTTCTCCTAAACGTCAACTTCTCTACATAATATAAGGGGAGGCTAAATCCGAAGGTCGTTAATAATTCTTTTATCTATTTCCGACAATGCCAAAAAGTATTTTAAAATAAAAATAAAAATTGATTTCCTTAACAAAGCCACAAAATGAGAATTTTAGTAACCAAGTTCAAAAAATAAGATATTCGAGTCCGAAAACAAAGGGGATTCGATACGCAGAGGGTAAAACACGAATGATGCCCCAGACTCAAAAGACCCTACCACAAGTGCAAGAACAAAAATAGGAACCAACACACATATCCATCAGGAAGGTTATGGAGTGTAGTTAGGCCTAGAAGTTCTATGAGCTCCTGGCCAATGGTATAGAAGATGGAAATTTTACCCGATGCATGTGGGCTTATCAAGGACATGTCTAGCAAATATCAAACAAATGAACATAATAACCACCTATTATATTATCAACTTGTAATAAGCTGCCATCTAACAGAAACAAGTTCAGAGTCCAATACCATGGATTCACTTACAACTTTTGTTTCAATCCAGCTATTAATAGTTTGCTTGCGACCCTTAATAAAAATAGTAGAGATTTCATTCAATAAAACTTACAATGTGTCCCCCTTACTTTAATCAAACAAGAGTTTGAACTAGGTAGTAGGTATAGAAAGTTTCTCAACACGTAGAGGCCAAAATAGATGTCAGGTTATTCATCCTCTAGAACTAGGTACAACAGTCAACCATGTACAGTTCTAAAACAAAACCCAAATGCCATTTTCTAATCAAACAAAAAGTAAGGACTGCCCATAGGCTTAAACAAGTTTTAGAACACAACGTCGCTATTAATGTACCTTTTAGAAAAACAGGAGAGCCCTAAACAGGAAATACGTATTTATTCAACCAAACAGAGATATGAAGGCTTAACCTTCCATGTAGTAAGCCTTCAATTATAAATACCATCACAAAATTCTTTTAAAAGAGAGTCATATAAGCAAACAAAACTCAATAATGTTTCCTTCCCTACGAACTAGATTGCATCACTCAAAATTGCAGTAACCCATTTAGACAAATATGAAATAGAGTAAGCTATAAGGGAGGAAAGAACATTCCAAGCAAAACCAGCGAAATTGGATCGAGATTTAAAGGAACAACCAACACAATCAGGCAGCGATATAAACAACCACGAAAACATTTGTCTAGGCGCTATTCAATAGGAAAGAAAATTCATTTCAAGATACTGAAAGAAGGTAGAAAACTATTACAAGGAGTAGATTTAACATGCCTGATTAGAATTATTCCAACCAACAACCACATCGACCAGGGCTCGGGCAACAACAACAACACAACCTACGCAACTTCTCTTCCTCCGCCTGCTGAAGATCCATACCTGTTAACGGCCATGCTTGGCATAGGAAAGGGGGTGATTGAAACATGCCTTCTTGGAATCCTCGGGAGCAACTCCGGGAAGATAGAAGCACTCTGTTCTGAAGAGCATCACAACCACCATAGAAAACCCACACAACCAATGCACTAAACTTAATACAGATAAACACAAGTAACATATAATCAAGGACCACATTTAATCTACCAGTAGCTTGCAACTAGCCATTACTCGGTATTGGATTATTTCTCTAAATCCTACATGTTAACTACATTGGTACATAGATATTAGCAACCGAGGAATTTCACTAACCCCTAAATATAATTTCTGAAACTCTGTAGAAAATGGAAAAACAATCATCAGTGTGAATACCAAATAAAGGTGGCCCTCTTATCCAAAACAATAAATAAATCCAACATATACATTACTTACTAAAACTAAGGGGAAACAAAGTGCTGAAGCCCCAACAAACAGGACAACAAATAAATCCAATATATAAATTAGTTACTGAAATTTCAGAACCTGGAAACTTGTAAACCCAGCAATCAGGTGAAGTTGGAAGATAAATGTTATCCTACAAGCTCAAAGACACAATAGAAAAATCTACCGTATGGAGATGCAAAAAGATACAAACAAAATCTTCGTAGAATTTTAGAGGCATTTCGAACAAATTCCTCCACCTACCAAAACGTCTATGATTTGAATAAAAAAATTACAATAAATCTATATCAAACAGAGTAATGTAGAGGAATGCTACGACAGAAAGAAAAACTTAAAAACCGTTGGCCTCTGTTTCTGTGTCTACCCTGCGCAATTAACGGCCACTCAACCGCTCTCGTCCACAATGCGTTAAACCAGAACAAAAATAAAATGAGAAATAAGATCCAAATAGATACGTATAAACAAAGCCGCATTACGGAAGTAAAGCAAACCCTAACTTACCTCATGATAAGATGCCACCTCCATTTTTTCTCTGTTTTCTAATCTGAAATAATGCACACAGTGGCCACAAACAGAAATACAAGCACAATATACATACGAAAGAACGGGCACATTCACACTACACAGATGCACAACACATTACAAAAATAGAATGGACAGAACGGGGTAGAAACATGACCAGAAACGGAATGGACAGAACACGAGAATGATCCTCCCATCGCGTCAAAATACGGTCTCCTTGTAACACTCTCACTATCACTTAATCGATTTTGGCAGAAATATCTTGAAGGAGAATACGGAATTTGAGGATGTAGTCGAAGCTAAATAGATAACAACGAAGTTGGACCACCTGCTTGTTGTAGCGCTCAAAAAGGCTTCTACTACAGCTGCAAGATTTTGCAACAATTGATCACGACTGCGTCGCGTGCAACCATAACATCAGGATCAACACCAACAGTTCCTTGGGATCACCCCCGTTGTAGCCGCCGCACTTAGCTCTCTCTGGAGGCCACTGATTTTCTAGGATAAGTTTACTTCTCCTTTTTGTAGCTGTTGTATATAGCCAAACACTTCCTCGGGCACTTTCTAGGAGGATTTCAGTTCTACGCTCCACTGAAACTACCTGTACAACACGATTTTGAGAATCCACACCCATCCACGCAACATCAGGGCGATAGACCTTCATTTCACCATCAATGAATCCACTATCTAGAACACACTTTGTAGTAATTCATCATTGCTGACATTTGATGGAGCGCAAAACAAGCATTCGTGGTTTTGGGCAGAAAGCAACAAGTAGACCACGTGACAGCAGATTGCAAGTCAACAATTTAATAAATGGGAAGGTGCGGCCACCAACTAGGAGTTGAACATGCCAAGAAGGTGCAGGGGGGGTTTTAATGCAATGACAGGTGGCCATTAAAGCCACCCACCTCCAGCCGACCAAGGAAACAAGGTCAAAAAACATCATTAACCTTTCCTTCCCATGCCAAACTTGGTACACAAGGAGATCCAAAAGGGAGAGACAAGGTAGGTTGGGGACATAAGAATCTATATTTAAAATTAATAATTTAAAACATTTCTAAGATTGCGGGATCGGTCGACCCAGGAGGAGAGACGGGATTGAGAATTACATGAAAAATTTACGCGAACACCACTCCCAAACCGTGTCGCCACCACAAAACATACTCTTCCTCATTTGCGCAACGAGACTCAATCAGCAGGCGACAAACAAATCAAAAGGATAGTTTAACGATAACAGAGGATGATATCGATAACAATCGATATAAATAAGGTAATAATAAAATACAATCGTTGATTGATAATACAATCATAATGTCATTATTATTATTATTATCATTATTATCATTTTACAGCTTGTAAAATAATTATCAATTATAGTCATAATGGTCACCAATTGAGGTCGACGAAGGCACAATGACACTCCATGCTTAGCACTCGATCACCATAGGATGAACAGGTGTAATGTAGAACAGGGCATTACAAAGAGAAGGTCATAAAGCGTAGAGGAACATCCACCTGTGCGCAGCCAGGGTAGAATAACATAGCAGGATAGACCACAAAAAGGTAGAAGAAAACCCATCAAAAAAGAGACCTCCATCTGCAATCCCATGTGGCCAGCAACAAAGCAAGAGCAGGTAAAAGACAAACACAAGGAAGATCAATAATAAAATCTGATTTTGAAAGATAAGCGGCTAGCAGGGAGGAAGACATACGGTGGGTGGGTAATAAAATTAGTTTCATTAATTCTCACCAACCATATGCCAAACAAGGCACCAAAAGAAATAAAAAAAGAATATGGCAGGAGGCCATACACTCTACCACGCACCCCTCTTGCCAGAAAACAAGGAAACCCTCCACCCCATGCCAAAAGAAGGAATATGAACCATAAAGGCAGGTCGGTGGTTGAAGGCACACTTCCATAATTATGAAATAAGTATGCGTGGATGCCTGAAAAGGCTTAGTTTATTCGACATAAAATTTTATTAATTATTCACACAATTAAAGTATAATTGATACCGATTCATTTATTATCTATTCTTATTACGCTTTAAAAAGTCATGACACCTAAACGGGGTTCGAATAATCGCTTAGGACCTAACACGATAGTGACAAAAATAAAATAATTTGATCGAGGGGTCGAGCACAAGAGTGATCAACACTACGGTTAAATATCTTGCAATTAATTAATACAATATTGCTAAAAGAAATGACACTAACATAAATAATCGCAAATTGACAAAATAATTTAAAATGTTATTTTTATCATTATTTTTATGATAGATTTTTTTTTTTCCACGACTTTTATTAAAAACATAAAATTATTAATCATATTACTAGCAACCAACAGTTAAACTCGACAAGGTGAAAACACTAACGTTTCAAAAGAAACGCAACAACGTTCAACTCTAAGAAGCACGGTCGTCGCAGAAGCAAAGGCGCAACGATGAACGGGGCATTACATTTTACTATTTTAATGATTTTTAATTTTAATTGATTTCTAATTTTGATTTTTAATTTTTTTAATTCTTAATTTTGTCTAAGTTAAAAAAATTTAATAATTTTTTAATTTTAATTAATTGATTATTTGTATATTAATAATTTTTAACATTTTTATTCTATATATTTGTTTAAATTTTTATGATTTTTAATTTTTTTTTAATAATTTTATTTCAACCCATACCCATACGTATCTAGGGGAAACCCATTCAATGACGAACTAAACTCTAGTAGAGGGGAGGGGCGGTCGTATATATAGATCTGGGGGGCAGGCATTATCCATCACATCATGTTACCCACATCACACCCATTCCATTATCCATCATGATTTATCCTCATTAATTTTATATAATTAATTTTATTCCTTATTTTTAATTTTTTAATTTTCCTTTTTATTGATTTTATTATTATTAAAAAAATTATATTTTCAATTTTAATTTCTTTTTATCAAATTTTAATCACTTCTTTATTTTATTTTTAATTTTGACTTTTTTACTATTGAATATTTACTTTTATTATTTTATAAAAAAAAATTCAAAATATTTTTATATGAATTTTGAATTTTAATTTTTAATTATTTATTTAATTTTAATTTCTTTTAATCACATTTTTACTATTTATATTTTTTTAGTTTTAATAGAATTCTAATTTTTATTAATTCTAATATACAAAAATATTTTTAAAACAATATAAATTCATGCATTAAAAAAAAAAAAAAAAATTACAATTATTAATATAATTGTGTTTTAATTTCAATTTTAAATTATTTTTCAATTTAATTATTATAAATAATTATAAACGAAATAAGCACAACACAATACATAACAAAAAATACAAATCAACAATAAAAATATTAAATTACATTTCACATTTAAAATATACATTATTAAAAAGTCCATAATAATACATAAACCGTAGTGCCCACTTCCCTTCGACACCATTTTCGTTTTGTTGTTTTCGAGACTGGTTACTTCACTTATGGATTTATTATGGCTTCTTGATTTAGCATGCTAGTAGATATCATAGACACTGGACTGTTATTGATTTGATCTTTATATGATGCATATGGTCTACTGGTGGACTTTTGATGATGATATTTGTATACTTTTGACATGGTTATTTATCTTTAATTATAACATGTGATATATTTAATCATAATGAGTAGAACTTGATAATTGGATTAATGTGATGATCGTTTTGACATAAATGAAATGTGGAATAGAAATGTGCTAGAAAGTGTAAGTGATATCATACTTGCATAGATGATAGTAAATCATGTGTCGTTTATTTTAGATTATATTGTATATTTGGCATGAATATTTTAATGCGCCAACAGCCGAAGGAGGTATTCTACATTACTGCAGGTATATTATATTCACAACAATATTGGGGAGTGGAGACCAACCACATCGGAATTCGAGAAGCATCCAACTAAGGTCACCATGGCAACAAGTAATTGTGTGTGTGTTAGAATTATTTGGTTAGGGGAAAATTGTGACCTAGGGGTCATGTGTTGTTTTGTTTTAATTTTCCCTTTCTATTATGTTAGTATGTGTTTCTCTTAGTAAGTGAAATTTTACTTGTGTTATTATTCATATTCTTTGGATTGGTGTTTACCCCTTTATTAGTCATGGGTTGTAGTGTCTTAATTAAGCTAATTTGAATTTGTCCTAAACTAATTAAAGGATATGACCAAAAGAGAGTTCATTTATTAGGCTTGATTTACTTTGGATTTTGTGTGGATTGATGTGTGTTTGAGTTTTGAGTGTAGCACACTCTACCCCACATGGGAAACTCGAATTTGGCCTTAGAGGCCAAATTTGAAAGCTTGTGGGACAAGTCAAACTTGTCCCACACCTCTTAAAACCTCATGCCAACCCTACCTATGGGTTGGAAGGCCAAATTTAGGGTCTTTTAGGTGTTTTGGGGGGATAAAAGGGTAAAATATTAATTGCACTTTCTTTCAAAAATTTAATTTTGTCCTTTGGGGAAGTGGGCTTAGGTGGAGTGTGTAAGGTGCTTGCCTTTCTTTCAACCACTTATTAATGGTGCATTGGAATATGAGGTTGACCAAGTGATGTGGAGTGGAGGGAAAAGGAGGTGGCATCCTACTTGGAGCCACATCATCCCTCCCTCTCTTTTCTCTATTTATTTGATCCTCTTGTTTGTTTTGGGGGTTGGAGGTTTCATTTTTAGTCTCTTGTATTTTGGAGAGGAGAGGATTTTGAAGGAGTTTGTGGATTTTTGGAGCTTGTTGATACTTGTGGGAATTTTGTTGGAGCTTGTGGATGCTTGCTTGACCTTTGGAGGGATTTGAGACTTCATACTTGGAGCAAGCTCTACCATGGAAAGGTAGGAGCTTCACCTTGTTTGTATTATGTTTCTTTTTTGTTATATGAATGTATATTTATGTTGTGTTGAATGTTGTTGTTTGAAATGCTTGTTGGGAATGGGTAGAATGCCTAAGTTGGGAGTGGGAGGAGACTATGGGGAGTTTATTTGAGGGAGGCATAAGAGATCATTTTCTTGAGGAGGGAGTTTGGGTTGGGTGCCCACCTAGTATGAGAAATGCTTGCATTTTCTTCTTGTTCTTACTTTGGGGGAGCCATAAGAGTTGAGGGAGGCATAAGAGTGGATGGAGGGATAAGGGGTACTTGAGGGAGGCATAAGAGTTGTTAGGGGTAATGTGTTTTGCATTGGAGGCTTTTAGGTGGCACCCATTCCCATTGGGAGGCATAAGTGGCCTCCCCATAGGTCTTACTCTTATGGCTTTCTTGATAAGCCTTGTGACTTTGTTGTTTTGATGGTTTCCCTCTTGTTGAGTTGTTGTTTTGTTTTGAAGGATTATGGAATGATTGTGAATTTTTATGTTAAGTTATGTGGAAGCTAGTAGTTGCCATGAGTTGGATTTTCTCCCATTGTAATGTGGTTGGGGCTCGGGGGCAAATGGAGAGGATGGCTTCTCTTTTCCATTGGGTATCTTGGTTGGGAGGAGAGTGTTGCCTCTCCCCTTATTTTGTTGTGAATCAAGCAAACTATTGAAGGAGCTACCTTGTTGATGTTTGTAGCATTGGAGCCTTGTTGATGACAATGCGAAACTACCTTGTATTTATACCCACTTAGAGTGGTAGAAAGTGTAATATTGCTTTGTATTTTAGCTTCCATTATTGTAAAATGTTCCCACATTAAGTGGAAAATGTTGTAACAAGATGTTGAAGGAAAGTTGTATTGATCTTCATTAGTAAGGTTATAATGTGGATGGAATTGAAAGTTGAAGGAAAGACAATTTATTTATTCTCCTTCAACTTGGCTTGCAACCTCATATGAGTGTGTTGATCTTGTTGAAATGTTAGTAGTTCTTACTCTAAAACTTAATGGAAATATTGTTGAAACCCTCTTGAGGAATGTTGGGAAATTAACTTAAAAATAAAAATAAAAATATATTAAATTTCATTTTGTTACTTAAAAGAGATGTATTGAAAAGTGGGAATATTAGTGCATTATCTCTTCTTGTATTGTTGATGGAAAGACTTAAGTTTTAAATAGTTTCCAATATGCCAATAAAGTAATTTAAGTCCTAGCTCTATTATGTGTTTCCTCATTTAAGAATTTATTGTAAATCCATTTGCAAATTGTAAAGGGAAATGAAATCAAATCTACTTGAAATCCCATACAATGCCCCTATTAAATTGTGTAGAAAGAGATTTTAATGCAAAAGTTCTAAGCTTATTAAGTTCATTACCCATATTTCATTAATACTTAATAAGGAAACTAATATTTTAAATATTATTCATATTTAAGTAATATTAAAACTAATGGATTTACTATTATTAAATTCTATTAATACCAATATACTATTAATATTCCCTTTATATTAATAAAGTATATTATTATAAACTACAGCCAAGAAATAATAATTAATTATTTATACAATAGAACCTACGCATGAAATGTTCATAAATTGCAAAGCAAACTGTGCTTCATGATTACGCTGATATGAAACAGATCCACCTCTATGAGATTCTCTTCCACGAGCTACACCGTAAATTCGGTAAGATCTCAATAGAAGATCCTTGTAATAAATTTCACCAGGTCTTCTAGTAATACTCTCACTGCTCTTACCACTTGTTCTCATCTTCGAGCTATACAATTAGATCAAAATAATCTTGCAGGAGCCATGCCCTCTTCTGTGGGACAACTTTCTCCTAAACTTGAAATATTGTACTTTGATTCCAACAAAATAGAAGGGAAAATTCCTCCACAGATTGGAAACCTAACAAGTTTAACTGTTCTGGCATTGCATGACAATCTTTTAGCAGGTGAAATTCCTTCCACGGTCGGCATGCTTCAAAGGCTTGAGAGAATCTTGTAATAAACTTCATCAGTTCTCCTCGTAGCACTCTCACTGTCCCTTAATCGATTTTGATAAAATATCTTGAAGGCGAATCCCAAATTTGAGGATGCTTTCGATACTGAGCAGATAACAACGTGGTTGGACAACCTGCTTGTTGGAAGCGCCCCAAGGCTTCTCCTATGCTGTGACTGCCTGCTGCCTGGCTGTCTTCCTGTGCAGGCCGCTGTTGTAGATCCCTGCCATGAACACACCTCGTAGCACCCAATGAAAGTGGAGGTAGCACGCCTGCTCACTAGCCTATAGCTTCATCTCTAGCCACTAGATCATCTCACGCGGCCGGGGCGAATAAAAAGAAGTAACAAGCCTGTTCTGTAACACACCAAAAATACCAACACAAGGACAACACAGTGAAATACAGGATAACTTTTTTTTTTTTGACTTGCTTGACACATAACACGACATAACATGTCGTCACAAGGTTATAACCAACACTAGGAACCACTCGTTACGGGGAGGACCACAAGGTCAGCATGGAAACGTTCACACCCCAAAGGATAATACACCTTTCTTTGTTTTTGACAAGACAACATAGAATTCCAACGACAGAGCACTCTAACAAATAGGGCAAGCCACAATAAGAATGATTGAAGGTTACTTATTTTGCTATAACACCCTTTAACTCATGACTTATGTTTTCAGAAAGATACAATATATGATTCACACAAATTCATCTTACCAATGATTTAATTTCTTATACACTTTGGAGAAGTTCACTAAAAGTCTTCACTTTACGACAATTAGTTGTTTCGCTTCCATTATTTAATAAGGGACTAATTTAATTCCACAAGGCTATCTCGTCCATACATACATTACAAAAAAATTCTCATTACCTTGCTACAAGAAGAATTTGTGTTCAACAAAATCAAGATGACTTACAAGGTATCCTGGGGAAAGAGTTAAAGAGATAAGGTCGAGTTAAATTCCTCTTTAAGACGTCATTAGCTATTACCAAGGTTTAATTGGAGCTAGGGTTCTTAACCATAACTAACAACAACTTTACTTAGGCTTTGCTAAAAGTATTAACGCGAGTAAAAGAATTTACTTTCCAAATGGTGAGAGATAGATTTTGTGGTTTCAAAATTGTTTTCTCCTGTTTATTAAATCTTATTATCTTCCGTAACTAACCATAGATTCCCTTTAAGTTCGTTTAAGAATTCCACCATGAAAGGGATAGTGTTCATTAGTGTAGCTAGGGGTATCAAGTTATATAATGTTACTTCTAATGATAGTCCCGCCTTGATTACTTAAAGAATTTCCCGCCCTCAAGTTGGTGACCCCTCCGTTACTTTATTTGAATGCAACTTTTAATTTAACTTCCGTAAGTGTTTAAAAATCCCATGTTAGTTTACTTATGACACTTTATTACTAAGTCATGGCAAGGTTTAACTCGAATTTATTCTCGGGGCAAGTTGAAGCAACACTCATTTACGAGAACAAAACAAGATTACATCATTTCTTAAAATATTGATACTCCACAACTCACTCAACCACAATAACCAAATTTTCTTATAATTTCAAAGATGGTTAAATAATACAAGGTTTCCAAAGTGCAGATGACAAAGTCCACAATACTTTATACTAAGACATTAATCCTATTTTAAACTTTCCACCTGGACGTTAACAAAAGTTGAAAAACATAAAAGGTTTCGAGCAAGGATCTTCTCAACTCGAGTTTGGTGACAAAAGTCTACAAATCTATCCCTCAACTACACGCAAAATCCATCTCGCAGCTAATTTTATCAAGAGTCGGTTCACGAGAACTGAGCAAGATAAGGCTACACAAAACCACCATAACTATTATCTAACAATATCACAAAAAGGAAGCACTTTATTACAAGAATTGGTTCAAACCTCTAAACACTAGTAACACATCAAGTTATAATAAATTCTTCATCATGCCAATCAAAGAAGGAGAAGACCTTGTACTTCAGTTAGGAGCAATACAACGAAAGTAATAATCATATGAGAATGGCCCTTGGCCCTATAAGGAGATATAAACAATCTAGCAAAGAACAGAATTCCCATCAAGTAAGTAAATAACAATAATTACAAGATTGAGATTTGATATAAATAGACCAACCATCTAGAATTTTATCAAAGGTACCAATGCATAGGCTAAAATAATACATTTCTAAAAGAACAAAAGTTGATCGGCCCAAGAAAGGGGGAAACACGGGTTTCAAAATTTAACACAAAAAGTCACGTATAAATGAGTTTCAAACCGGAATCAAATAGAGTATACACACAACATAAGTTTCGAAGCGAAGGCAAGGTATACTAGTTTTGACCATTAACTACAAGATTTTCCAATCATCTAAGAAGGGTCAAAGTCTTACAAAGCTAGTAGCTAGCCTGCGAGAGTAGAAGGGGGCTCTGTCTCACAATAGTATACAATAATGTCATCAACAATTTTTAATACACTAAAGGTTTGCAAACTTCCACAACAATTCTAATGTTTGATTAATTTAAAACTAAATTATCCATTTCCCAAAACAACCATATTTTACGGCAACCCTTGGTAACACAGGCTTAACCATCGCACAAATAGATACAAGCATAATTTCTAAGGGACTTTATCAAAACAAAACCTTCCGCTATGAATTCATAAGATTATCACACGAAAGCTGAGTTTTTTTTTTTTTTTTTCCCGAAGGTCAATCACATTTAAGGAAATCTCCATCACAACCTATTACGTTAATTACGTGCATGAAAACTGACCAATATTAATTAATAGCATTAACATTACAAGGGAGAAAATAATGCAAGTTAGGAAAGATAGAAGAGCGCCATCAGAAATAATTCTGAGAGGGGGATTAGACCAAACTATTCTAGTGTCAACGAGGTATTGGATTCGCACAATGAAACCTTCAGCTTAGTTGATCCGAAAAGCTAGTTATGATTCAAGTTGATAGGCATGGTCAAGGTACTTCTTGAGGATGGCCTTAAAAATCCTAGAAGCAAGATGAAGGATAGTATAAGAGTCTAAACACGTGAGACGGAAAGACACGTTGCACACGAACCCTTTTATTCTACCAGTTTTAATACCAAAACTCTAAGCTGGCTAGCCCACGCATTGCTCGCACAATCCTACAACCTTTCTTTCTCGATGCCAATAGGTTATCGAAGGGACTTGCGAAGGAGCTAACAAAAAATGTCAAGGACAAACTTGGGTGCTAGGAGGGGGTTTCATAGTTATTGTAAACTTACTTCCATGATATCGAAAATACTAGCTTGATCAACATAATAACTTGCAACTCAATCACAGAGAAGAATTAATACATAGACAAACAGACGAAGTTCTATCATTCAAGTAATACAACATTCAGAGGAGAGGGCACACGCATTCTTTCAACCCACATACGGTCAACGATAAAAGCTAAAACAAGAAGACACAAGCAGAAAGGGAAATCTCCCATCATGACATCCAACTGACAAATCAATGCAAGGAAAAGTGGTTCGATTTCACAATATTTTTAAATAAAATAACAGTAGAAAAGTGTAGAAATATCTTGCCTGTTTCTCCAGCTTCAACAGGTCGTACAGACTCCACACGAGCCAGCATAAAACAATAGCATGAGACAAGGATGTGAGTACTGCTGCTGGCGATGTCAAAGGGCCAAATGTGATAACTGGATAGACAGATGGGGCAGAAAATTTAACAGTTGAGTCCTTTCACAAAACCACCTCACACCGCCTCGTAGTACGCTTCTGCACTGGAAACAACTCGAGGAGATTGTCTTCCATCTTCCCTCGCTTCAGCAGTCCTATGAGGTCATCAAGACTGTTATCAACCAAGTATTCCTTGAAAAATTCTGTGATGAATAAAAGCACGATGCCCTTGGCCACAAGACAACCCAATTAATCCAGAGAAAAAGACCATACAGAATGACAAAGTTGGAGAAAAGAAATATCAAGAGACGCTCTCCTCGTAGTCTCCTAGCATTGGATTTACTGCAGGGTTTTTCTCACATTTCTTGCTCTGCCCAAGTAGCTTTCCATTTCCTTCAAGCAGTACTCTCCTGCTTTTCCCAATCTCCACCTACTCTTCTTCTTGCTTTTCATCCCAGAGATGCATACCATACATCAGATTTGATGAAGTAAATAGCACAGTCCAGTCTTCTTAACACTCAGAAAAGAATACTTTTTGAAAGTGAAAATAAAGTCTGATTCCTTCTTATCGCTGCAAGTTCCATATGATGCACCTTGTTATAGTGCAAATGTGCAGCCCATTGCTTACAGCCTGCTTCACTTAGCAGCACCAATAATCTCCATAAGAACATTGTCATTGGGATAAAAGTAGATTGAATAAAAAAACACATTTCCAACACTTCAATTACAATCATACAATGCCAATGCCATCCGGTGCCAATCTTAATCTTAATCTCACAGCATCATGTAGAGAGGGTGGGTTGAAGGTGTTACACATTCTCCTTACTACACACAACTCCCTTGTAAACACTTTACATATCTTCAACCATTGCAGACCTTCATTTCCGAGAAAGCCCTGTTCACTCAGCACATGTTCTGAATCTGACAAATATCCTGCTACCTTCATCTCCCAAGACGTTTTCTCCAACATTGCAGAGATCTCCCGTGCCTGTGGGTGTGATCTGTCACCTACACAAAAGCATGCACCATTTTATTGCCTTTAAACCAACTACATCCGAGTTTTTTTTTTTTTTTAATTCCTCTATCCTTCATCGATCTCCTACAAGCTCTCTTGCAAGCAAACTGTGCTTCATGAATATTCCAATATGAAACAAATCCACCTCGATGAGATCCTCTTCCATGAGTAACATCATGGAACAAGCAAGATCTCAGGAGAGGATCTCTCGTAATAAATTTCATCGGGTCTCCGGTAACACTCACACTTTGTCACTTAATCGATTTTGATGAAAATATCTTGAAGGAGAAATTCCAAATTGAGGATGCATTCAAAACAGAATAGAAAACAACATAGTTGGATGAACTGCTTGTTGGAGGTGCTCCCAAAGGCTTCTACCGAATTGTAGCTCACCTGTTTCCTAGCTATTTACTGTTGCAGGCACCGCTGTGGATCCTCGACAAGAACACACCTCGCAAAGACCCAAGGAAAGAGGGGAAAAATGCCTCACCGCACTTGTTGGTAGTCAGGCGCGCCAGGAGAAGGGAAACAGGCCTCCTTTTCACCCGAACGCCTCAGGAAACAATCAAGGAAACTCCATCCAGTCTCCTCACGCGGCCAGACCGAAAGAAAACCGTGGGCAGACCAAACAATCCTCCTTGTTCACGCGGTCAGAACACGTCAAGGGGAGCAGGTAGCACAGGGCGCAAGAAATTTGTGAATCAAAGGAATTAAAGGAAGTGGGGCGGCTGGCAGAGGTAAGGCCAGTGGGGGATGGCCACGTACCAGGTCTAGAAGGCAGGAAGGGGGGAGTGAGGGACAGTAGGGCCTAGGCAAAAGCAAGCAAAATTTGATTTTAAAACAGTCCCCTCCAATCCTGCACCACACACCTACCCCCCCATCTTTCCACGCAACCCCTCCACGCCAAGAAAGAGGTGAAGCTGACCGTGACAAGGTAGGTTGGGGGGCATTAGATTCTCCTCCCCTTAAGAAAGCATCGTCCTCGATGCGACATTACACATAGGAAAGGAAATGATTTACAACCAAGGACAGGTAGAGGAGACATTACACCCTATGGTTTAAAATTTAGCTGATTAAAGCACGACCACAGGGTAGCCTTAGGAACATTTGGTAGAAATTTTAACTTTAAATGTTCTATGAAGATTGCGTTCTTTCTTGTTTGTTATTTTCATTAGTCTGCTTTCCGTTAACATTATTCTTAGTTTAATTCCTTTTAAAATTTCATCATTGAAGAGTTTTGGTTTATTCTTTATTTTGGGTGCCCAACATGGACTGCTAACGCAAACCCTATCAGGCTCACAAGACACTACAGATTCACAAGTACACAAGTATATACTTCAAGATTGTATTACACCACAAAAGGTTACACAATTACAGAATAGAATAGGCACACTCCACATAACATAGTACTCGCACACATCAATGACTCGACATACCAAAATACTTAACCAAAACAAGATTACAATCCACTAGACATCTCCTCAATTTGCATCAATGAAAAACTCACATAACACCAAACAAATACCACAGTACATAGTGTCCACAAGGGGATCAATGACATGTCCACAACATCACAACACATATCCATCTGACATAAGTAACACATACATCAAAAGACCACTACCAAACATCACAATAACTCAACATATATCCCAAACATCAACCATACAGACAAATATCATAAGCCTCCCTCAAACTCTTATGCCTCCCTCAAACTCTTATGCCTCCCTCAAGTCTCTTATGCCTCCCTCAAACTCTTATGCCTCCCTCAAACTCTTATGCCTCCCTCAAGGAGGCCGGTTGTCCCCATGGTCCAAGACACATAGAGTTCGAACACTCCTAACCCAAGTGACATAATAACGCGTGGTTCAACAACCCGCTAGTTATATGTACCCCTTGGGGCGTACCCCCATACAACGAAGCGGGTCCATAGGTCCAACCAATCCATGGTGCATCCCATGACCCTATTCCACACATCACGACAATAGAACCAGCACAACAATCTAGTCAAGGTGCCAAGTGGCAAAGTACAAGCCTTGGGCAAGGCGGTAAAAATTCCAAATAGCCAAAGTTAGTATCAAAATCCCCCAGCTTAGTGCCACAAACCAAGGAAATGCCCAAATTGTAAGGCATTGCAATCAAGAAAAGATGCTGTCCTTACAAAATAAAGTAAAAGCTCAATTTACGAATAAAATCAACTTATAATAATGTCACATTACGATAATCTGTGTGGCCTTATCTAGCCACCAAAGGGGTACTCAACAAGTTGCTAAGACTTTTCGGAACATCAAGCCTCACTCGTAAAATACATATCAATAATACAACTGTCATCACCTCCATCTGAATCATCCCGCCACCCTTCGACAAGGCTAAACATAGTCATAGATACACTAAGGTTGCATACATACAACCACATAGGGAGAGAGGAAAGAATCACATGTTATCTACTAAACCGAGTTTTTGACTCGAGTTATTGACCCATGGTACACCATTCCTCACTCTTAACATACACTTCTACCGATTTCCCTCAGGTTCGGTTAGTGTAAGGTTCACAACATGACATACAACAACATCACTAACATAACGGTGGCACACACATAACTACCATAACGTCTCACGTATGGTATGTATACAGGGTAGATCACAATCATACATCCACAGGGTGCAATACATCACTTTACCACATTCTGCACCCAAAGTGCAATCACAATACGATAGGGTTCATACTCTCATCGTATGACCCTAAATCACGACATGAATCATTACATATCACATAACTCAGATATACGATGAACATAATAACATCACAACATAACATCCATTGCTACATAACAAGGTGGTACACACATTTCTTCAAAACATGGTAAAAACATCATGATACAACTCATCTCTTTTAACATCAATCTAGTCATACAACACATTGATACACCTACATATCACAATATGTCACAATATTCCAACACTATGTCATCCACATTAGAATTCTTTTCACACATCACAAACAATAATTCACACGTGAATTCTTCCTAGAATCCACAAGAAGGAGAGAGAATACTCCCATCCCCAAACATATCAACATGATCACAAACACGCACAAGGTGACATACCCATAATGTGCATTCACAATATCACAATTACGACAATAATCACATCACGTTTAAAGCACATTACTCTTCCAATATCTACCACCATCATGCAACATCATCATCATCACGCAGTATCATCATGTAACACCACCACCACCATGTAACATCACCATACAACACCAATCCGGCCCATAGGTTCGAGAGCATGAACCTACGCTCTGATACCAAAATGTAACACACCAAAAATACCAACACAAGGACAACACAAAGTGAGATACAAATTGGTAACGCCACAAAACTAGCCGACGCCACACTCACGATATCGAAAAAGACGATGCCGCAACAAACAAGTGACCCGAAAATGCGACAACAATTTTTTTTTGAAATTTAAATTTTAGCAAGGTAGAGGTTCGTGCTTAATTTGTTTTATCCGCAAGTTTCGAGACCTACTTGACCTCGGAAACAGATAAGCTCCAATCTTTTGCCTTGTATTACGATAGCAAAAAAAAGAATCTATATGGTTGTCGCATTTCCAAATACTCGGGCTTTGCTTCAAAATTTGTCATTTTTAACCCCTCCTTAACGGAAAACTTCATGTTTCAAAGATGGTGTTACAAGACTTCATAAGGGTATCTGGTCACTGATCCTGTATTCACATTATGATCCATTTTATAAGAAGGTAAAAGCATCCAGGGTAACGGTATGTATTATGGTTTTATTGATCTCTTTCTTTTGATATAGTTTAATGTATATCTCATTAAGGTATGTAGCATGGTTAACGCAAATATTGCTATTCTTGACGACCTTTTAGCAATATCTTAACATATAATCATCAATATCTCTCCAAAGGAATTTGATACTTTTAATTTAGGTGATAAATATAAATAGATATATTATCAAAATCTATATTCAATTGGATCTATGCGCCTATCAACCAGACATTAATATCCTCCAAATAAACTTTTTTTTTTTTCAGTGTCTATTGAATTTCAAATTATATTTAAGTTATATAAATACATATATATGACCAAAATTTTCACATAAACAATTCCCATACGCCTATATCCAAATTGACAAATTTGAAATTTGTACTAAAGGAGAAGAGTGAATACGGGGAAAAATAATATGTTTTCAACTATGCTAGAAAATTTTTGGTAGGGGCCGTGGGTCGCATCACCCAACCGCCCACCATTCTGCTCCTCTACTTGCATGCGAGACTTCTCCAAATGCTTTGGCGCGTGCTTTCCTTGTTTTCTCTTTTTTTTATTCTATTAGATTTGCAAAAACCATTGCTTTTACCAAATGGCCTCCATGAAAGGACTGCATTACGAGCCGCGTCTAGAAGGAAAGTTAATATGGTAGTTGACAGGGGGAAGCTACGGTGCATGAGGGAGGCGTGCATCCACCGTCCTAACCGCCCTTGGCCGTGTGAGGAAACCGGCAGAGTGTGGGTATATACACAGTGGAAACAGCCGTGGTTTTCTCCCTTTCTCCGCCCATGGCCGTGCCACAACCACAGTCCCCTTTCTTTTTTTTTTAAAATGGAGAACACATTAACAAGGCGTAGGTACGGGCGCTAACTCTATTTGACTCTCCTCGTGCCACGCATGATACAAGAGGCAAGGAACAAGGTAATGGCGCGTGCACAACCGGAAGAGGAGGCGCTCCAAAGCGGCGAGTTGTTTTAACAAAGCTTGTCTAATCTGCAACACTCTTAAAAAGGACAACCATAGAACTCGCTTTTAAGTAAATTGCGATAAATTTAAATATTCCTCGTGACAGTGCGAGCCTTGTGTATCAGCGTCTATCATCGCATATTTACTTGAGACGTTTCATCATTTTATTTTATATTAACAGTTATTCTCTTAGTCACGAATTAAGGGTGATTGACTGGTCTAGATTTTGAGACTAACTTCACATTTGTATGGGCAGTTGCAAGGCCTGCCATGCAGCTTGATATTTGTGGAGCTAAGACCACTTGTAGTGTCCTAACCTGTAAAAAAAATATGTATAAACTATTTGTAAGCTTTGCAACAATTTAAATATTCATTGTGACAGACCAAAGACCTTTGTATCAAGTTGTCTAACAGGTGCATATCTCTGAAACGTATCATCATTCTTTTATTATATATATATATATATATATATATATATATATATATATATATATATATATATATATATATTATATATATATATTATACAGATTATTCCCTTATACACGAGTTAAGGGTGTTTGATTGTCTTATTTTGAAGCTAACTTTACATTTGTTTGGGCAGTGGCGAGGCCTGCCATGTAGCTTGATATTTGTGGAGCTAAGACCACTCACAGTCTACTAATCTGTAAAAAAAAAACATTTAAACAATATTTGTAGGCATTGCAACAATTTAATTATTCGCTGTGGCAGTCAGTGCTTTGTGCATCAAGTTGATTCATTTCCTTCTACAATTGTCAATAACATTATATGGGATTCAAAAGATTTGATTTCATTCCTTTGATTTGTTTGTAATGGATTTTGCAATGAATGCATTGATGAATAAAACATGAAGGAACTAGAGCTTGAGAGGGTTTTATTGGCATTGCAAATCATTAAAAACTTAAGCCTTTCCAACAAGTATGCAAGAAGGAGTAATGCACTATATTTTTTTAATCTTTACTACACATTACTTTCAAGTATCCAAACAAATCTTAATATATTTCTTTTGTAATTTCTTCACAGATATTCTACAAGAAATCAACAACATTTCCAATAACTTTTGAGTGAGAAAACTAACATTTCAATACAACTTTCTTTCCTCCCTTATTTTGTTACAACACCTTTTTCTTCATGTGGAACATATTTACAATCATGTAAACACTTTTCAAGTAAAATTTGCATTCAATCATGTAAATACTTTTCAAGTAAAATTTGCATTCAATCATGTATCTCTTGGAGCAACTATAGGTTACAATGTCCCTTATTTTTGGAATGAAAACAAGATGATACAACTTTCTTTCATTTGCAAGTTTTACAACAAAATAATATATGTAAAGAAATGGAAAGGGTCTTCACAAGCTCCATAGTGTTCTTCATCCATGCTCCAAATCCCAAGTAGTTCAATCATAACCAAGATAGGGGGAGAGGCAACACTCTCCTCCCCACCAAATCTCAATGGAGAAGAGAAGAAATCTCCTCCATTGACCCCCGAGCCCCAAACACAACACAATGAAAAGGGTGGTCTCCAACTCAAGGCAACAATACATGCTTCCACAATACAAGTTCTTCACAACATTCAAGCTAAAATAGAAGAACAAAGAGACACACAATAACATCAAACATTACACAACAAGGCTTGCATCCAAGCCAACAAGAGAAGGAACTATGGGAATGTTTCCCTTATGCCTCCGAAATGAGATGAGATGCCCATCCAAAACCCTCCATAATAAAACACAAGTCCCTATGACTCTTATGCCTCCCTCAAGTACCCCTTTTTCCTCCCATACTCTTATGCCTCCCTCCTCTTATGGCTCCCTCAAAGACAAGGTAGAATGTAAACATTCCTACCCAAGATGGGCATCCCTCTCAAACTCCCTTCACAATATCCTAATCTACTCTTTTGCCTCCCTCATGAGTATTCCCATAGACCTATCCTATACTACACAATAAGCATTCAAACCATTTTTCACAATTTCCACAAAGTAAACATGCATTTCTTTTTCACAATTTTTAGCATAGAAGCAATAATAATATGAAAGCAAAAACAAAGGAGAGGGTTCCCTACCTCTCCATTGGAGAAGCCTACACCAAGAAACTTGTCCAAGCTCCTTCCCAAATCAATCCAAGCATGCAAGTCCAAAAACTCTCTTTATCTCTTTCTCCCAATTCCTCTCTCTCAAAATAACAAAGGAGAACTCTTCAACAACACAAAAACAAAGCTCTAACCCCCTCAACAAGAGAGGAAGTTTCAATAAATAGATCAAAGGTAAGGGTGAGGGTGATGTGGCTCCATGTAGGATGCCACATCACACATCCTCAAACCAACTCCCAAGGTCAACTCAAATCCCAAAGCACCATAAATGGGTGGTTGGGTTGAATGACAACCCTCTTCCACATTCAACCCTTTCCTATGTGCCTTAAGGCAAAATTAAATGCAAAATGAGGAAAATGCACTCCAAAGTCATATTTCCCTTCCCAAAATAATAAATAACCCCCTTTTTGGATTCCCAACCCATAGATATGGTTGGTAAGGGGTTTTGGGAAGTGTGGGACAAGTTTAACTTGTCCCACAAGTCCCCTAAAATTGCCCTCAATCTCAAATTCGAGATTCTAAGAGCATGGAGTGGTCAACACTCAAAACCAAGCATTCAATGCAAGAGGACACACAAGACTCAAGGAGCCAACAATCAAATTTATTACACCCACTTGACTTTCCCCAAGGCTTAAAAACTAAAACAAGATATTACATTAATCTAAACACACTTAACAAAAGTAATTTAACAAAAGGACTTCACATAAGAAATCACCTACTAAATCAAGTAAAACAAGTAATAAAATTCTTACCCCCTTGGTCACATTAGAAAATTTCCCCCACATGGAAATTTTCTCAACACATAAAAGAATAAAGGGTAACACAATACAATTTACTAGTTGCCTTGATGACCAATGTTGTAACCACCCGACATCCTGTTGTGTTTGGTCCCCAATCCCCCTCATGGTTGTGATCATGCTGTGTTTCCTACAAAAATGCAAAATACCCTCTTTGGCCTTGCGGCCATGTCAAAATATCCAAAATAACCATATGCATGAAATTTATTAACATCTATACGTAATTCAAGCAATCATTATTTCTAGGCCTAAATCACAACTTAATTATGCATTTCATCATTATCCAAAATTATAGTAATGTAAATTCAACAACTACATTCTATTCAACATGGCGAAGAAATTCAATGTTAGAACACATGCAATATATCCATATAAAAATAATATCGGAATCCAATAGTCTGTCCATGAGTCGGTGTAGATCATCACCGAAAACAAAATCCAATCATAATCCAAATGCATCTAGTCAAAAACATCATGCTAATCAACACAAGCATAACTCATGTCCATATCCAAAGTCTGCATAACTCAAAATGATAATCAACTAAGTGTCGTAGGGAAGTGGGCATTACATCCCCCTCCCCTTAGACTAGACTTCCTCCTGGAAGTCACTGAAACAAGTGTGGAAACTGAGCTCGCAATGATGTAGCATCCTCCCAAGTAGCAGCAGTCTCATCGTACCTGTCCCATTGGACCTGAACCTGATCAATCTCTGCCGCGAAGGCCCAGGGTCCTGCGATCTAAAATGCGCACGGGCTCCACCATCACCTACCCCTGATCCTGCACCTGCAATGCAGTCCAATCTAGCACATGAGAAGGATCAGAAACATATCTCCTAAGCACAGAAACGTGAAATACATCATGGATGCGCGATAAGCTAGGTGGCAGTGCTAGACGATAGGCTAAGGGGCCGAGGCGCTCCAAGATCTCAAAGGGACCCACAAATCTAGGAGCAAGCTTAGAACCTTTTCCATAATGGATAGGGCTCTTATGTGGCCTGACACGAAGAAACACCTTCGTGCCTACCTCAAAATCGTGATCTCGTCCTATCTTTGGTCTCGCATACTTCTTCTGTCTATCCTGTGCCTCCTGTAATCTCTGTCTGATCAGGGTAACCTGCTGCTCCATGTCCTGTAATAATGCTGGCCCAAGAGAAACCCTGTCCTCAATCCTGTCCCAGCTAAGAGGTGTCCTGCACTCTCTACCATATAATGCCTGAAAAGGAGCCATGCCTATAGAACTCTGGAAGCTATTATTATAAGCGAACTCTACCAAATACAGATACTCCTCCCATCTCGACCGATGATCCATCACATACATCCCGAGCATGTCCTCCGTAATCCGATTCACCCTCTCTCGTCTGTCCATCTGTCTCAGGGTGATAAGCATCTTGAAATTAATCCTTGTCCCGAGGGCATACTGCATGGTGGTCCAGAAGTGGGAGGTGTACAAAGGGTCGCGGTCGCAAATGATCTTCTCGCGGAATCCCATGTAGTCTGACAATCTCATCGAGATATACTCGTGCTACTGCACTTGCTGTATAGGTAGTCTTCACTGGAGAAAAGTGAGCTACCTTCGTCAATTTATCCACCGTGACCATGATGGCGTCGTGGTGGTATCTCGACGTCGGCAACCCAACAATGAAATCCATAGAAATGGTGTCCCACTTCCATTCCGGTATGGCGTGAGGATAGAGAAGGCCAGCTGGATGCTGATGCTCGGCCTTCACCCTCTGGCACTCTAAACAACGGGATACAAAAGAAGCTGTCTCTCCGAAGTCCTCGAGGGTCTGGCGAGACTCAATCTCACTCTCTCTGGGCTGCAAGGTAGAAACTATCCCGAGGAAGGTGCTTTGCAAGATCCTAATCCATGCAAATCCGTGCCCACTGAGGTGGCCATAGCCACATGTCTCCGCCTACTCAAGGCATCTGCAACCACATTCTCCTTCCCTTTCACATGCTCTATCTCCATGTCATACTCACAGAGTAGCTCCATCCAACGCCGCTGACGAGCATTGAGATTGGGCTGCGTGAAGAGGTGGCGAAGACTCAAGTGATCAGTCCTGAGGGTAAATCTCCGGCCAAGAAGAAAATGTCTCCATCGTACTAAGGCATGTACTACTGCTGCAAGCTCGAGGTCATGGGTCGGATAATTGAGCTCATAATCTTTGAGTTTGCGAGACTCAAAGGCAACTACTCTACCCTCCTGCATTAGCACTCCTCCAATTCCTGCCAAGGAAGCATCTGTGCATACGAAAAACTCTCCATGAGGATCCGGCACTGCAAGGATAGGTGCTCTCGTAAGGCACTCCTTCAGTGTACTGAAGGCCTGCTCACATTTATCTGTCCATACAAACTTCTTCCCTTTCCGCTGAAGAGAAGTGATGGGGTGCGCAATCCGAGAGAAGTCCTGAACAAACCTCCTGTAGTATCCTGCTAATCCCATGAAACTACGCACCTCGGTCACACTAGTGGGTGCTGGCCAATCCATGATGGCTCGAATCTTGGAAGGATCGACTGCGATACCTTCCCCAGAAATAACGTGGCCCAAATACTGCACCTCAGTCTGAAAGAACGCACACTTCTCCAAGTTCCCGTAAAGGCGCTGCTCGCGAAGACACTGAAGAACCTGGCGAAGGTGCTCCTCATGCTCCTCACGTGTGCGTGAGTAAATCATAATGTCATCAAGAAAAATGAGCACAAAGTGATCAAGGAAGGTCCTGAACACCCCATTCATCAAACTCATAAACACTGCGGGGCATTCGTCAAGCCGAAAGGTACTACTGTGAACTCATAGTGGCCATATCTCGTGCGGAAAGCTGTCTTGTGAATGTCTGTTTCCACAATCCTGAGCTGATGGTATCCTGACTTAAGATCTATCTTGGAGAAAATGGTAGCCCCCTTCATCTGATCAAACAAATCGTCAATGCGTGGAAGGGGGTAACGATTCTTGATCGTTACTTTATTCAGCTGACGGTAGTCAATGCACAACCGAAGAGATCCATCCTTCTTCTTTACAAAGATAACTGGTGCACCCCAAGGGGAAACACTAGGACGGATTAGGCCTTTCTCCAGAAGGCCCTCAAGCTGCAACTTGAGCTCACATAACTCAGGAGTAGTCATCCGATAGGGTGCTCGTGAGATAGGCTCTGCGCCTGGAACTAGATCTATATGGAAGTCAATCTCACGTGGGGGAGGTAATCCTGGTAGCTCCCCTGGAAACATATCGGCAAACTCCGATAAGATGGGATGATCATCGAGGGAAGGTCCCCCCGACTCATCCTCTGATCTGTCACTAACTGTAACAGCATACAACTGGCAACCCCGTCGCACACACCGCTTAAGCTGCATAGCGGAGATGGTGCGAATAGAAACGGGTCTCCTAACTCCTGATATCACTGACTCTACTCCAAGATCATCTATGCAAGAAATAGTCTTGTGGTAGAAATCCACTCTAGCTCTGTGAGCGGACAACCAATCCATGCCTAAAATGATGCCATAAGATCCTAATGGAAGGATCCTAAGATCTGAAGTAGTGGTGAAGGGTCCCAAATCCACTACACACTCCTTGACTAAGGAGTCTACAGAAATCTTGGCTCCAGAAGCCATCTCTACATCCCAACTATGGCCCTGCCTAACTGCCACCAACCTACAACGCTCTACCAAAGATGGTGCAATGAAAGAATCAGAAGAACCAGAATCAAATAATATAGAGGTGGAAATACCTCCAACACTACCTGTCGTCTCAATCACAGTACTCTGATGCTCAGCCTGGCGGTTCTCGACCGCTGCGTAGATCCGATGACTCCGTGCCATATCTCCAACAGTAGGCTCTGAGCTCTGTGTCTTACCCTTGGTAGGGTTAAGTGGGCAATCTCTCCAAATATGCCCAACGACTCCGCAACCATAACAGCCGCCTGATCCTCTCCAGTGGGAAGCGGCTCCAGCTGGTACTCTAGATGACTGAGATGCCGATCCTGATGATCCGGCTATGGACTGCTGAGGTCTCTGCTGACGAGCTCCGACTGACTGAGCTCTCGGTGCACCCTGTGTCCTGATGGGACCCCTAGGAGGAGGCCCCATACTACGTCCTCTCTGTGCATCGAATCTCTGAGGAGGTCGGTAAGGTGGGCGGGTCTGCTGCTGCTGCTGCTGCTGTGGTGGCCTAAATGAAGCTTGCCCTGAACTCTGTCCACCCCGTGGAGGAGGAACTGACCCCTTCGACCTACTATCCTGCATCTGCTGGATACGGCTCCGAACTCTATCTCTAGCCTGCTGTGTCTTCCCCGTGTCTCCTCTGCAATATAGGCCTTCTCCACGGCCTCTGCTAACGTCTGTGGGCAGTGAATGCGCACTGCGCCAGCTAAATCCAAGTTCAGGCCCCGGATGAACCTGTGAATCCGTACCTGCTCATCCTGCATATAATCGACATACTGAAGTAGGTCCAGAAATCGACTCTCATACTCAGCTACTGTCATCGATCCCTGACGGAGGTCATGAAACTCATCTATCCGCTGCTGAATAAACCTCCTAGGTAAATACCTGCTCCTGAACCGCTCCTCAAACAGCTCCCAGGTAATCGTCTCTGAGTCGACATGGAGCTTCTGCTCCTCGGTCCTCCACCAGACTCCTGCTCCATCCTTCAGAAGGTGGATCGCAACACGAGCTTTCGTGTTGCTACTACAAGGACAGAGCTTGAAGCATCCGCTCAAGCTCACCAACCAGCCTCTGCCTGGAAACCACCTATATCTCCTGAATACTGAGATGGTCGCAGCTTCAGGATCTCCCTGATATGGTCTGCAGCTGATGTAGTACGAATCCTAGGTCTCTCTGCATGCTCCTCCCTCTGTCTAGGGCTCCGAGACCTGTCCCTATGTCCTGAGATCCTGTCCCCATATCCCCTCTGTGGCGACTCTGCCCTAGCCGACTCTGCACGGAAATTCTCTGCTCTGTGCTCCTCGCTGTGTCGAGGGGATGCCTGGGCATCTACTGATGGCTCCAAACTATGTCTAGCAAGTCGTCCTCCCAAGGGCTCTCCGCGTATAGCGGCATTAACATCCTGAAGTGTCTGCAAAATCTGAGGCAGAAGGGCTGCTACGGCCTGCTCTGGCGGTGGTATGTCTAGGTCTATGTGAAGAGACCCCTCGCCCAATCCGCGCCCCCTGCACAGATCAAGGCGAGAGTTAGTTCACTGTACTAGGTCTTGTATCAGTTTTCTAAATTTGTTGTTTACTATAATTATCAACAATATGGTTTCATATTTTAAAAGAATAATGTTCTGTACTAAGTTAAGTGTTCCTGTTCTGTGTTTTCCTGCGTGTGCCCAAGGGTCCCAGCTTCGAACCCCTGGCTCTGATACCAAAATGTAACGCCACAAAACTAGCCGACGCCACACTCATGATATCGACAAAGACGACGCCGCAACAAACAAGTGACCCGAAAATGCGACAACAATTTTTTTTTGAAATTTAAATTTTAGCAAGGTAGAGGTTCGTGCTTAATTTGTTTTATCCGCAAGTTTCGAGACCTGCTTGACCTCGGAAACAGATAAGCTCCAATCTTTTGCCTTGTATTCCGATAGCAAAAAAAAGAATCTATATGGTTGTCGCATTTCCAAATACTCGGGCTTTACTTCAAAATTTTCATTTTTGACCCCTCCTTAACGGAAAACTTCGGGTTTCAGCATGGTGTTACAAGACTTCATAAGGGTATCTGGTCACTGATCCCGTATTCACATTATGATCCATTTTATAAGAAGGTAAAAGCGTCCAGGGTAAATGTATGTATTATGGTTTTATTGATCTCTTTCTTTTGATATAGTTTAATGTATATCTGTTGAGGTATGTAGCATGGTTAACGCAAATATTGCTATTCTTGACGACCTTTTAGAAATCTCTTAACATATAATCATCAATATCTCTCCAAAGGAATTTGATACTTTTAATTTAGGTGATAAATATAAATAGATATATTATCAAAATCTATATTCAATTGGATCTATGCGCCTATCAACAAGGACATTAATATCCTCCAAATAAACTTTTTTTTTGTGTCTATTGAATTTCAAATTATATTTAAGTTATATAAATACATACCTATGACCAAAAAATTTCACATAAACAATTCCCATACGCCTATATCCAAATTGACAAATTTGAAATTTGTATTAAAGGAAGAAAAGTGAATACGAGGGGGAAAAATAATATGTTTTCAACTATGCTAGAAACTTTTGGTAGGGGCGGTGGGTCGCATCACCCAACTGCCCACCATTACTGCCTCCTCTACTTGCGTGTAGACTTCTCCCAATGCTGGCCGCGTGCTTTCCTTGTTTTCTTTTTTTTTGATTCTATTAGATTTGCAAAACCATTGCTTTACCAGTCGGCCTGCATGAAAGGACTGTTCTGAGCCGCGTCTAGAAGGAAAGTTAATATGGTAGTTGACAGGGGGAAGCTACGGCGCATGAGGGAGGCGTGCATCCACCGTCTAACCGCCCTTGGCCGCGTGAGGAAACTGGCAGAGTGTGGGTATATACACAGGTGGAAACAGCCGTGGTTTTCTCTCCTTTCTCCGCCCATGGCCGTGCCACAACCACAGTCCCCTTTCTTTTTTTTTTAAAAACGGAGAACGCATTAACAAGGCGTAGGTACAGGCGCCTAACTCTATTTGACTCTCCTCAGGCCACGCATGATACAAGAGGCAAGGAACAAGGTAATGGCGCGTGCACAGTCCGGAAGAGGAGGCGCTCCAGCAGCAGGTTGTTTTAACAGAGCTTTTCTAATGCAACACTCTTAAAAAGGACAACCATAGAACTCGCTTTTGCAAGCATTGCAGTAATTTAAATATTCCCGTGACAGGCAGTGAGCGAGCCTTGGGTATCAGCCGTCTATCGGGCATATTTACCGAGATGTTTCATCATTTTCTTTTATATTAACAGCTTATTCTCTTAGTCACGAATTAAGGGTGATTGATGGTCTAGATTTTGAGACTAACTTCACATTTGTATGGGCAACAGCAAGGCAGCTGCCATGCAGCTTGATATTTGTGGAGCTAAGACCACTTGCAGTGTCCTAACCCAGAAAAAAATATGTATAAACTATTTGTAATCTTTGCAAAACAATTTAAATATTATTTGTGTGACAGCCAAAGCTCCTTTTGTATCAAGTTGTCTAACAGCATATCTCTGAAACGTATCATCATTCTTTATATATATATATATATATATATATATATATATATATATATATATATATATATATATATATATATATATATATATATGATTATTCCCTTATACACTATTTAAGGGTGTTTGACTGGTCTGATTTTGAAGCTAACTTTACATTTGTTTGGGCAGTGGCGAGGCCTGCCATGTAGCTTGATATTTGTGGAGCTAAGACCACTCACAGTCTACTAATCTGTAAAAAAAAAAAACATTTAAACAATATTTGTAGGCATTGCAACAATTAAATTATTCGTTGTGGCAGTCAGTGCTTTGTGCATCAAGTTGATTCATTTCCTTCTACAATTGTCAATAACATTATATGGGATTCAAAACATTTGATTTCATTCCTTTGATTTGTTTGTAATGGATTTTGCAATGAATGCATTGATGAATAAAACATGAAGGAACTAGAGCTTGAGAGGGTTTTATTGGCATTGCAAATCATTAAAAACTTAAGCCTTTCCAACAAGTATGCAAGAAGGAGTAATGCACTATATTTTTTTTTTTAATCTTTACTACACATTACTTTCAAGTATCCAAACAAATCTTAATATATTTCCTTTTGTAATTTCTTCACAGTATTCTACAAGAAATCAACAACATTTCCAATAACTTTTGAGTGAGAAAACTAACATTTCAATACAACTTTCCTCCCTTATTTTGTTACAACACCTTTTTCTTCATGTGGAACATATTTACAATCATGTAAACACTTTTCAAGTAAAATTTGCATTCAATCATGTAAATACTTTTCAAGTAAAATTTGCATTCAATCATGTATCTCTTGGAGCAACTATAGGTTACAATGTCCCTTATTTTTGGAATGAAAACAAGATGATACAACTTTCTTTCATTTGCAAGTTTTACAAAAAAATAATATATGTAAAGAAATGGAAAGGGTCTTCACAAGCTCCATAGTGTTCTTCATCCATGCTCCAAATCCCAAGTAGTTCAATCACAACCAAGATAGGGGGAGAGGCAACACTCTCCTCCCAACCAAATCTCAATGGAGAAGAGAAGCAATCTCCTCCATTGACCCCCGAGCCCCAAACACAACACAATGAAAGGGTGGTCTCCAACTCAAGGCAACAATACATGCTTCCACAATACAAGTTCTTCACAACATTCAAGCTAAAATAGAAGAACAAAGAGACACACAATAACATCAAACATTACACAACAAGGCTTGCATCCAAGCCAACAAGAGAAGGAACTATGGGAATGTTTCCCTTATGCCTCCCAAATGAGATGAGATGCCCATCCAAAACCCTCCACAATATACACAAGCCCCTATGACTCTTATGCCTCCCTCAAGTACCCCTTTTTCCTCCCATACTCTTATGCCTCCCTCCTCTTATGGCTCCCTCAAAGACAAGGTAGAATGTAAACATTCCTACCCAAGATGGGCATCCCTCTCAAACTCCCTCCACAATATCCTAATCTACTCTTTTGCCTCCCTCATGATTATTCCCATAGACCTCTCCTATACTACACAACAAGCATTCAAACCATTTTTCACAATTTCACCAAAGTAAACATGCATTTTTTTTTCCACAATTTTTAGCATAGAAGCAATAATAATATGAAAGCAAAAACAAAGGAGAGGGTTCCCTACCTCTCCATTGGAGAAGCCTAAACCAAGAAACTTGTCCAAGCTCCTTCCCAAATCAATCCAAGCATGCAAGTCCAAAACTCTCTCTATCTCTTTCTCCCAATTCCTCTCTCTCAAAATAACAAAGAACTCTTCAACAACACAAAAACAAAGCTCCAACCCCTCAGCAAGAGAGGAAGTTTCAATAAATAGATCAAAGGTAAGGGTGAGGGTGATGTGGCTCCATGTAGGATGCCACATCACACATCCTCAAATCAACTCCCAAGGTCAACTCAAATCCCAAAGCACCATAAATGGGTGGTTTTGTTGAATGACAACCCTCTTCCACATTCAACCCTTTCCTATGTGCCTTAAGGCACAATTAAATGCAAAATGAGTAAAATGCACTCCAAAGTCATGTTTCCCTTCCCAAAACAATAAATAACCCCTTTTTGGATTCCCAACCGATAGATATGGTTGGTAAGGGTTTTGGGAAGTGTGGGACAAGTTTAACTTGTCCCACAAGTCCCCTAAAATTGCCCTCAATCTCAAATTCGAGATTCTAAGAGCATAGAGTGGTCAACACTCAAAACCAAGCATTCAATGCAAGAGGACACACAAGACTCAAGGAGCCAACAATCAAATTTATTACACCCACTTGACTTTCCCCAAGGCTTAAAAACTAAAACAAGATATTACATTAATCTAAACACACTTAACAAAAGTAATTTAACAAAAGGACTTCACAAAAGAAATCACCTACTAAATCAAGTAAAACAAGTAATAAAATTCTTACCCCCTTGGTCACATTAGAAAATTTCCCCCACATGGAAATTTTCTCAACACATAAAAGAATAAAGGGTAACACAATACAATTTACTAGTTGCCTTGACGACCAATGTTGTAACCACCCGACATCCTGTTGTGTTTGGTCCCCAATCCCCCTCATGGTTGTGATCATGCTGTGTTTCCTGCAAAATGCAAAATACCCTCTTCGGCCTTGCGGCCATGTCAAAATATCCAAAATAACCATATGCATGAAATTTATTAACATCTATACGTAATTCAAGCAATCATTATTTCTAGGTCTAAATCACAACTTAATTATGCATTTCATCATTATCCAAAATTATAGTAATGTAAATTCAACAACTACATTCTATTCAACATGGCGAAGAAATTCAATGTTAGAACACATGCAATATATCCATATAAAAATAATATCGGAATCCAATAGTCTGTCCATGAGTCAGTGTAGATCATACTGAAAACAAAATCCAATCATAATCCAAATGCATCTAGTCACAAAACATCATGCTAATCAACAAAAGTATAAATCATGTCCATATCCAAAGTCTGCATAACTCAAAATGGTAATCAACTAAGTGTCGTAGGGAAGTGGGCATTACATACGGGATAACTTTTTTTTTTTTTTGACTTGCTTGACACATAACACGACATAACATGTCGTCACAAGGTTATAACCAACACTAGGAACCACTCGTTATGGGAGGACCACAAGGTCGGCATGGAAACGTTCACACCCCAAAGGATAATATACCTTTCTTTGTTTTTGACAAGACAACATAGAAGTCCAACGACAGAGCACTCTAACAAATAGGGCAAGCCACAGTAAGAATGATTGAAGGTTACTTATTTTGCTATAACACCCTTTAACTCATGACTTATGTTTTCGTAAAGATTCAATATATGATTCACACAAATTCATCTTACCAACAGAGTTAATTTCTTATACACTGTGGAGAAGTTCACTAAAAGTCTTCACTTTACGACAATTAGTTGTTTCGTTCCATTATTTAATAAGGGACTAATTTAATTCCACAAGGCTATCTGTCCATACATACATTACAAAAAAATTCTCATTACCTTGCTACAACAAGAATTCGTGTTCAACAAAATCAAGATGACTTACAAGGTATCCTGGGAAAGAGTTAAAGAGATAAGGTCGAGTTAAATTCCTCTTTAAGACGTCATTAGCTATTACCAAGGTTTAATTGGAGCTAGGGTTCTTAACCAGAACTAACAACAACTTTACTTAGGCTTTGCTAAAAGTATTAACAAGGAGTAAAAGAATTTACTTTCCAAATGGCTGAGAGATAGATTTTGTGGTTTCAAAATTGTTTTCTCCTGTTTATTAAATCTTATTATCTTCCAAAACTAACCATAGATTCCCTTTAAGTTCGTTTAAGAATTCCACCATGAAAGGGATAGTGTTCATTAGTGTAGCTAGGGGTATCAAGTTATATAATGTTACTTGCAATGATAGTCCCGCCTCAAGTTGGTGACCACTACGTTACTTTATTTGAATGCAACTTTTAATTTAACTTCCAGAAGTGTTTAAAAATCCCATGTTAGTTTACTTATGACACTTTATTACTAAGTCATGGCAAGGTTTAACTCAGAATTTATTCTCAAGGCCAAGTTGAAGCAACACTCATTTACGAGAACAAAACAAGATTACATCATTTCTTAAAATATTGATACTCCACAAGTCACTCAACCACAATAACCAAATTTTCTTATAATTTCAAAGATGGTCAAACAATACAAGGTTTCCAAAGTGCAGATGACAAAGTCCACAATACTTTATACTAAGACATTAATCCTATTTTAAACTTTCCACTGGACGTTAACAAAAGTTGAACAACATAAAAGGTTTCAAGCAAGGATCTTCTCAACTGAGGTTGGTGACAAAAGTCTACAAATCTATCCCTCATCTACACGCAAAATCCATCTGCAACAAATTTTCTCCAAGAGTCAGTTCACGAGAACTGAGCAAGATAAGGCTACACAAAACCACCATAACTATTATCTAACAATATCACAAAAAGGAAGCACTTTATTACAAGAATTGGTTCAAACCTCTAAACACTAGTAACACATCAAGTTATAATAAAGTCTTCATCATGCCAATCAAAGAAGGAGAAGACCTTGTACTTCAGTTAGGAGCAATACAACGAAAGTAATAATCATATGAGAATGGCCCTTGGCCCTATAAGGAGATATAAACAATCTAGCAAAGAACAGAATTCCCATCAAGTAAGTAAATAACAATAATTACAAGATTGAGATTTGATATAAATAGACCAACCATCTAGAATTTTATCAAAGGTACCAATGCATAGGCTAAAATAATACATTTCTAAAAGAACAAAAGTTGATCGGCCCAAGAAAGGGGGAAACACCGGTTTCAAAATTTAACACAAAAAGTCACCTATAAATGAGTTTCAAACCGGGATCAAATAGAGTATACACACAACATAAGTTTTGAAGCGAAGGAAAGGTATACGAGTTTTGACCATTAACTACAAGATTTTCCAATCATCCAAGAAGGGTCAAAGTCTTACAGGCTAGTAGCTAGCATGCGAGAGTAGAAGGGGGCTCTGTCTCACAATAGTATACAATAATGTCATCAACAATTTTTAATACACTAAAGGTTTGCAAACTTCCACAACAATTCTAATGTTTGATTAATTTAAAAATAAATTATCCATTTCCCGAAACAACCATATTTTACGGCAACCCTTGGTAACACAGTTAACCGTCGCACAAATAGATACAAGCATAATTTCTAAGGGACTTTATCAAAACAAAACCTTCCGCTATGAATTCATAAGATTATCACCACGAAAGTGAGTATTGGATTCACACAATGAAACCTTGACTTAGTTGATCCGAAAAGATAGTTATGATTCAAGTTGATAGGCATGGTCAAGGTACTTCTTGAGGATGGCCTTAAAAATCCTAGAAGCAAGATGAAGGATAGTATAAGAGTGTAAACACGCGAGACGAAAAGACACGTTGCACACGAACCCTTTTATTCTACCAGTTTTAATACCGAAACTCTAAGCTGGCTAGCCCACGCATTGCTTGCACAATCCTACAACCTTTCTTTCTCAATGCCAATAGGTTATCGAAGGGACTTGCGAAGGAGCTAACAAAAAATGCCAAGGACAAACTTGGGTGCTAGGACGAGGGGGGTTTCATAGTTATTGTAAACTTACTTCCATGATATCGAAAATACTAGCTTGATCAACATAATAACTCGTGCAACTCAATCATAGAGAAGAATTAATACAGAAAAAGCAGATGAAGTTCTATCAGTCGAGTAATACAACATTTAGAGGAGAGGGCACACGCATTCTTTCAACCCACATACGGTCAACGATAAAAGCTAAAACAAGAAGACACAAGCAGAAAGGGAAATCTCCCATCATGACATCCAACTGACAAATCAATGCAAGGAAAAGTGGTTCGATTTCACAATATTTTTAAATAAAATAACAGTAGAAAAGTGTAGAAATATCTTTCCTGTTTCTCCAGCTTCAACAGGTCGTACAGACTCCACACGAGCCAGCATAAAACAATAGCATGAGACAAGGATGTGAGTACTGCTGCTGGCGATGTCAAAGGGCCAAATGTGATAACTGGATAGACAGATGGGGCAGAAAATTTAACAGTTGAGTCCTTTCACAAAACCACCTCACACCACCTCGTAGTACGCTTCTGCACTAGAAACAACTCGAGGAGATTGTCTTCCACCTTCCCTCGCTTCGGCAGTCCTATGAGGTCATCAAGACTGTTATCAACCAAGTATTCCTTGAAAAAGTCTGTGATGAATAAAAGCACGATGCCCTTGGCCACAAGACAACCCAATTAATCCAGAGAAAAAGACCATACAGAATGACAAAGTTGGAGAAAAGAAATATCAAGAGACGCTCTCCTCGTAGTCTCCTAGCATTGGATTTACTGCAGGGTTTTTCTCACATTTCTTGCTCTGCCCAAGTAGCTTTCCATTTCCTTCAAGCAGTACTCTCCTGCTTTTCCCAATCTCCACCTACTCTTCTTCTTGCTTTTCATCCCAGAGATGCATACCATACATCAGATTTGATGAAGTAAATAGCACAGTCCAGTCTTCTTAACACTCAGAAAAGAATACTTTTTTGAAAGTGAAAATAAAGTCTGATTCCTTCTTATCACTGCAAGTTCCATATGATGCACCTTGTTATAGTGCAAATGTGCAGCCCGATTAACTTCTGACAAACCGCTTCACTTAGCAGCACCAATAATCTCCATAAGAACATTGTCATTGGGATAAAAGTAGATTGAATAAAAAACACATTTCCAACACTTCAATTACAATCATACAATGCCAATGCCATCCGGTGCCAATCTTAATCTTAATCTCACAGCATCATGTAGAGAGGGTGGGTTGAAGGTGTTACACATTCTCCTTACTACACACAACTCCCTTGTAAACACTTTACATATCTTCAACCATTGCAGACCTTCATTTCCGAGAAAGCCCTGTTCACTCAGCACGTGTTCTGAATCTGACAAGTATCCTACTACCTTCATCTCCCAAGAGGTTTTCTCCAACATTGCAGAGATCTCCCGTGCCTATGGGTGTGATCAGTCACCTACACAAAAGCATGCACCATTTTATTGCCTTTAAATCAACTACATCCGATTTTTTTTAATTCCTCTATCCTTCATCGACCTCCTACAAGCTCTCTTGCAAGCAAACTGTGCTTCATGAATATTCCGATATGAAACAAATCCACCTCGATGAGATCCTCTTCCATGAGTAACATCATGGAACAAGCAAGATCTCAGTAGAGGATCTCTGTAATAAATTTCATCGGGTCTCCTGGTAACACTCACACTGTCACTTAATCGATTTTGATGAAAATATCTTGAAGGAGAAATCCCGAATTGAGGATGCATTCAAAACTGAACAGAAAACAACATAGTTGACGAACTGCTTGTTGGAGGCGCTCCCAAAGGCTTCTACCGAACTGTAGCTCGCCTGTTGCCTAGCTATTTACTGTTGCAGGCACTGCTATGGATCCTCGGCAAGAACACACCTCGCAGCACCCAAGGAAAGAGGGGAAACACGCCTCTGCACTTCTTTAGGTAGGCTGCTGCGGCTAGGAGAAGGGAAACAAGCCTCCTTTTCACCCAAACGCCTCAGAAACAATCAAGGAAACTCCATCGAGTCTCCTCACGTGGCTGACCCGAAAGAAAATCGTAGGCGGACTAAACAATCCTCCTTGTTCACGCGGTCGAGAACATATCAAGGGGAGTAGGTAGCACAGGCGCGAAATTTGTGAATCAAAGGAATTAAACGAAGTGGGGCAGGCATGGCGGAGGTAAGGCCAATGGGGATGGCCACGTACTAGGTCTAGAAGGTAGGAAGGGGGCGGTGAGGGACAGTAGGGCCTAGGCAAAAGCAAGCAAAATTTGATTTTAAAACAGGTCCTGGAATCTGCGCCACACACCTACCCCCATCTTTCGACACAACCCCTCCACGCCAAGAAAGAGGTGAAGCTGATTGTGACAAGGTAGGTTGGGGGGCATTACGATTCCACTCGCTTTGTAGCTTCATCTCGACCCAACACTTCATTCAACGTGGCACAGTAAGGCGAGTATTAATGGCGGTGACCACAAAGGACTCAAAATTTGCAAAATGCAAGGGGGCGCATAAGATCTGCGGATCTAAAAGTCATTAAATGAAGATATGCGGCCAGGTGGCTATTAAATGAAGATAAGAGCTAAGAGTAGCCCAGCACGCCAAAGGAGAGGGGGTTTCATGAAATGGCAGGTGGCTATTAAAGCCACCCACCCCCAACCATATCTTTTCAAACTTAATTTGGATTGTGATACCCTATTAAATCTCTTGACTTTTTTTGTGCAATTTTCAAATATGATTAATCTCCATTTAAGAAAGTAAATTCGAATGATCACAATATTATAAATATCCCTCAAAATGACTTTCATGAGGAAGGGGTGGTTAAGCTATTTAATCAAAAGTAATGTTTATTTTAAAAAAATATTGTAAAATGTGATGATTCTTCATATAAAAAAAAAATATATTTATTTAAATATATAGCGATTATAAACTTGTTTCTCTTAAATCTTGATCTTCATGCAAAAAAATTTAGTCATATTTTTTTTTTCGGGTTATATGTTTGTGGAAGCAAGTTCTTGGATCGTAAATCGTTTTCATGGCATCACATAAACATACTTTATTATCTATATATTAAAATATTTTTAATTATTTAAAATAAATACAATACATATTAATTTAATAATTATAAAGCACAATACACAACACAATACATAACTAAAAATACAATTCAACAATAAAAAGTATTAAATTACATTCCACATTTAAAATATGCATTATTAAAAGTCCATAATAATACATAAACATACTTTATTATCTATATATTAAAATATTTTTTAATTATTTAAAATAAATACAATACATATTAATTTAATAATTCTAAAGCACAATACAATACACAACTAAAATACAATTTAACAATAAAAACATATAAAATTACATTCCACATTTAAAATATACATTATTAAAATTCCATAATAATACATTAACATACATTATTATCTATGTATTAAAATATTTTTAATTATTTAAAATAAATACAATACATATTAATTTAATAATTGTAAAGCACAATACTTTACACAACTAAAATAAAATTCAACAATAATAATTATAAAGCACAATACAATACACAACTAAAATACAATTTGACAATAAAAATATATAAAGTTACACTCCACATTTAAAATAACAAATAAATATATATATATATATATATATATATTCTTTAATTATTTAAAAAATAAAATAAACATTATTAATTATACATTAGAATACAATATCCACATTCAATAATACATATTAATTATAATATAATATAAAAATATTTTATTTAAAATTAATATAAAATAATACATAAATAAAAACATAATTTTACAATTATTTAATTATACATTAGAATACAATATCCACATTCAATAATACATATTAATTATAATATAATATAAAAAATATTTTATTTAAAATTAATATAAAATAATACATAAATAAAAACATAATTTTACGATTATAATTACATTCCACATTTAAAATATATATTATTAAAAGTCGATAATAATACATAAACATACATTATTATTTATATATATTAAAATATATTTTAATTATTTAAAATAAATAGAATATATATTAATTTAATAATTATAAGCACAACACAATACACAACTAAAATACAATTGAACAATCAGAAATATTAAGTTACTCTCCACATTTAAAATAACAAACATATATATATATATATATATATAGATATATATATATATATATATATATTCTTTAATTATTTAAAATAAATATTAATTTAATAATTAAACACATAAAATTTTAAATATCTTTTAATTATTTAAAAATAAATAAACATTATTAATTATACATTAGAATACAATATCCACATTCAATAATACATATTAATTATAATATAATATAAAAAAATATTTTATTTAAAATTAATATAAAAATAATACATAAATAAAAACATAATTTTAGAATTATTTAATTATACATTAGAATACAATATCCACATTCAATAATACATATTAATTATAATATAATATAAAAATATATTTTATTTAAAATTAATATAAAATAATACATAAATAAAAACATAATTATACAATTATTATAATCATATTGATATTTTATTTAATTATTATAAATAATTATAAACACACAATACACATAACAATATTAAATTCCATATTTAAAAATATATATAATAAACATTTTATTTGTATAATTAATAATTACATTATATTAGTAATAATATTATATAATGTATATTAATTATACATAAACACTATTAACTATTTTATTATATTTTTATATTTTATAACAAACACAACTTATTTAAAATAAATATAATACATATTACTTTATTAATAAAATTTATAAATATATGTTTTATACTTTTCATTATTTAAAAGTATATTTATAAATTTTGGTGGTTTTAAAAATAATTATTTATAAAAATATTAATTAAATTTTTGTGTTTCTACTCCAAACATTATAAAAGTATACTTTTAAATTTTGGTGATTCTAAAAATAATTATGTAACGGCCACATTTTTCCCACTAGATCCCACGAGAAACATGATAGCAAAACAAGAAAAATTATGGAATAATTCTTTTTGAAAGGTTCTAAGGCCTTAGCTCATATTTTAATTAAATTGATTACAAAATTTTAAACTATCAATTGGAAGTCGGGTCTAAAATAATAATTAGTTCTCGTCGGCCCAACCCTATTAAAATATTTCGATTTGATTTCCCTTATTAAGTTTTGTTACTTACAACAATTATTAATCCATTTTACTTTTTCGCTAATCAGCCCCAAGGGTCTTATTAAATATATTTATTGAATGGTCCCAAAATTTAATCTAACATTTTATTAGGTAAAATTAATAATCTCCTATTTTAAAATAAATCAAAATAACATGGTTTAATACCTAAGGTGTCAAGGGTACCCAACATGGTCTAACCCCTTAGGCCCCATTTAGCATTACACACACATCTTTTAATAAAAACATTCCCACCTAAATACCCCATCACTTAAGTGATGTAGGGTTCATCCTACACCATTAGATCTAATCTTTCCTAGCCCTTAGATTTAGGTTTGGAAAAAGTAACCCTAGAATCCTTATGGAATACCATATATTCATTTCTTTGACCTATTTTCTTATTTCTCTTATTTTGTTTTGCAGGTTAAAGAAGGAGGAGAACAAAATGAAGCCATGGAGGCCATTAGAGAGGATTGAAAGCTCTCATTTGATAGGTTTTCGTGATTAGAGGAAGGATCTATCCAATTCCTTTGTGGGTTTTCGTCCCTCTTCTCTATTTGTTTTTGAATGGTCTTTTCATTTGCAGATTAAGTTTATATACAATGAGTATATACCCATTTGGGGAAAACCAGTATATGTTTCAAAAAAAAAAAAATTGTTTTTATTTCACATTAAAATACCCCAAAATTTTCAGGAGATCTTTGTTTGATTTAAATATATATAATTACAATTTATTTTATTTTATTTCAAAATATATGATCGTATTATATATATATATACATATATATATATATATATATATATATATAAGATTGAGTTTTTAAAAATTTTACGGTCACGAAAAAACTCGGTGCACACCGACAAGCGTGAAAAGAAGGGGCTGCATAAATGATAATGACTGCATATATTTTAGTGGGAGGGGGAGCTAAGTGTTTTTATTATTTGGAGCGTTTAAAATGTGTAATAAAACATAACAAATAAAACAGACTATAATGTCGTTCATTGTGCTCTAGGCGGCGGCCTTTCCCCTCAGCGCGGGGCTCCAAAATAAGGTAAAATAAAAAAATTTATGCTATGGTAGCTGGCAGTGGTTGAAGCGCCTTTCCTCCTGGTTGGTGGCCGCACCTGCCCATTTATTAAAACTTTGACTTACCATCTCCTGTCACGTGGTCTTCTTCTTCCCCTTACTGAACCACGAATGCTTGCTTGCGCTCCATCAGATGTTGCAACAGATGAATTGCTACAGCGTGTTCTGGACAGTGGATTCTCAAAAATGGTGTTGTACAGGCAAGAATCCGTGGGCGCAGAATTGAACTTCTCCTGGGAAGGCCGTGAGGAAGCATTTGACTGTATGCAGCAGCTACAGGGTAGAAAAGTAAACTTATCTCAGAAAATCAGTGGCCCAGAGAGAGCTGAATGCGACAGCTGCTACAGGGCGAGCTCAAGGAACCGTTGGTGTTGATCCTGGTGTTCTGGTTGCACATGACTAGTCATGATCAGTTGTTGCAAAACCTTGCAGACTTTCCCTTCTCTGTATACGTGAATCCAATCTCTCCTTCCTCTCGTGCCTTTTTCCTTCTCTTTCTTGCCCATGCATGTAGGCCCTTTGCTTAGTGTTTCTTGTGTTCAAAGTTGGTTTTTTTAGCTATGCCTGAGTCGAGAAGATGCAAGTGTGTCCGTGGAGAGGGAGAGGACTGGCGTGCACGTCTTTTCTTGTTTCTACAATCTGCTCATCCTCCGGTTGCAGGCTTGCATTCTATGAGGGGTTTTTTAACTTCGTTTTCCTGCTCTTTATCTTTTATTTCGAGGAGTGGTCGTATTGATTAAGACATTGAAAGTGCTTGTTCCCGCTATTTCACTTATGTCTTTGCAAGATCTTGCAGCTGTAGCAGAAAAACGAGGTAAATTTTTAGTTGAGCTGTCTTACCTTTTCATTTTGGAAAGCCGCTTCCAGCCAGGCTGCAGGCCAATGTCTTTGCTTATTGGTGACAGTTATGTTGCTCTAAGTTGGGTTTGATATAGTGGTTACAGTTGAAGCTGCAAGATAGGGAAGTAGGCGTGTTACCTCCACGTTCATTGGGTGTTGTATGGTGTGTTCTTGTTGGGGATCCATAAAGCATTTGCTGCAATGATAATTAGCTAGGCAGCAGGCATGTTGCAGTAGTAGAAGCCTGTTTGAACGCTCCAACAAGCAGGTGGTCCAACCTTGTTGTTATTTGTTCAGCATCGATTACACCCTCAAATTCGGGATTCTCCTTCAAGGAGACGGATCACACCCGCGGGCACAGGAGATCTATGCAATGGTGGAGAAAATGTCTGGGGAGATGAAGGTAGCAGGATATTTTTCAGACTCAGATCATGTACTGAGTTTTGTTTCTTCATAATCCTTTTGTGGCAGTGAGGGTGTTTCCAGCAGACCTAATGAAATTTATTTACAAAAATTCTCTATTGAGATCTTATTTGTTGTACGATGAAACTCATGGGAGAGAACCTCATAGGGGCCGAGCTGGTTCATATCAGAATATTCATGAAACACATTTTGCTTTGCAATGATATGAGCTTCTTCAACGAGTCACTATGTTGGCAGGCATAAAGGGTGCTGTTGGAATTATCACACCTTACAGTGCAGCTGCAATGTTTGCACCGAGAGTTTGATGCTGTCCCCAAATCTGATGAAGGAAAAGGATTGTGTATCAATATGGTAGATGCCTTTCAGAACCAGGAGCGATGTAATCTTTATGTCTTGTGTCGAGCTTGAAACCATGGTCGGTGTTTAGCGTTCTAGCGCAAGTGCTCTCGGGTGAGTGGTAGCGGTTTGACTCTCACCCCAAAGCATTGCATTGAAGCAATCTATTGTTTGGACAGCCACCTTTTTGCATTCTTCTAGTCGTGCCTTCAAAAGGGAATCCTGGTGTGGAATATTGCGAAAAGATGAGCGAAGCGAGAGGATAAAGCGAGAGGCGTGTGGCTGTGGCAGAGTCCTTGTTGGATGCGTTAAAACAGGCAAGATAGACTAACCATATACATAATATGCTAGTATCTAATAAACCTCTTGAAATGAAACTTTTTCTTTCTAGAAATTGGCTTAAATCCGTGATTTGTGGATTTGCATTCAGTATGTGGTTAATAGTTGTTACTTCTGGATTTGCCTCTGTTGGTTGTTCTTGTTGACGTGATCAACCCATTTATATATATAAAACAAACAAAGGTTCTCAGTGTATGCTTTGATTGATCATATGAAATATATATATAATATATAATTTTAAAGTTACTTCCTTCTGCAAAAATGTCGTTGTTTCTTTTGTGAACCTGGGTATGTAATCGCCCCTAGAACGTTGCAGCGTTGACTAGTATTGGTTTCCTGTTATGTTGTTGTCCTAGAGGAAAACATACAGTTAAATTATTATTATTATTTTTATGATAAGCGTGATTATGCACTTCGTGTATTGTGTAAATTATTAGGGCTTTTGGAAATTAGAAGTTCAATTTATATGCTTGTTAAGAAGGAAGTTTTGGGCCGAAAATATGTCACAGGTTGATAGAAGGGAATAAATTATTGATAGAACCCCATTTTGATTCTACTCTTTCTATGAGTAGAATTTGATAAAATTAATGACCTTTATGGTGTTAAGATATGGTATGTTGATGATTCCTTGTGTGATCGATTTAATCATGTATAGACATAATGCCTTGATGGAGTAAGGTAATATCTTTCACGGTTCGTGAAAGTTAAGGTTTTCATCAACTGCTTAAGGTAACATGAAGTTCCTTAATTTGGTCAAACTTGTTTTGTACTTCCTCCTTGATGAGTGACCTTTCATTGAAAATTTATAATGATTGTGATGGAAGGCCGTGAATATATTTTGTTGTCAAAAAGGGAAAAGAAGTTATGGAATAGTTTGTTTATGTGTCGAACGTAATAATTGTGATTACATCGTTATAGAGTTCGTTATTGGAGGATATCTATCTTCAATGGTATGTTATGTGTTTAATCTCTGCATAGGTTACCATAAACTTAGTGATGAGATGTAAATTAAGGAGAGTTGAGAGACCTTTTCCTTGTATACATCGTTTATGATATTAGGAAGTGAGTTGACGTCGGAAAATTTCAACCAAGTCTAGATTCATGGTTATGTTCCTCTAGAACGGGAGGGTTATAAATCTAAGGTATTATGAAAATTGCAAGGATGTGTTTAGAGTACTAGATTGCCTATTCAACTTGGGTATTAATGGGGCTTTTCATTATTTCGCCTGGTTATGTTCGATGAGGTAAGTTTGTTAGGCAATATCTATTCCTGGACATTCTTACCGTCCTTTCCACTCATCCTTATTAGCTATGAAGTCACTTATTACCTAAGATATAATGGTTGTGGGTTTGAATATAAGATTTTCATCCTTTAAACCTTTTTGATTACATGATGGAACTTTGTTTTTACCCTCATTGTTCGTTTTATAGCCTATTAGGCCTATGGCCCTACTGAGGCGATTCCAAAACTATATTCTTTTTGGCATCTAAGATCGGGTCTGGTTTTTATCTTTTGACTTCACCTTGAGAATGTGGTTGATGGGTTACACTTTAGTTTTCAATCACGTAATCTACGGGATTATATGATTGAAATCCTTATACTCTCTACTTTTGTGTCTAATCATTTAAATTTCATAGTCTTGCGTATTTGGTTGTCACTTTTTGTAGTTTTAGAGGTATTTTCATAACTAAAACTTATGTTTTTCTTCTTAGTTGATGTGTTGAAAATTATATCTTGTTTCAAAAGGTTGTCATAGGTTAGCACTTTGATCCATTTCCTGAAATAGAATGTTTCCTTTCATGGTTTTGTTAGCTAGTAGCTTATTGTTGCTATGTATAGTCTTATCTTGCTCGGTTCTGCGAACCGACTCAGGCTATTAATTGTTACAGATGGCTTACGTGGTTAGATGATGGAAAGACTTGTAGATTATTGCTTCAATCTTGGTTATGATGTTCCTTTGTACGAATGTGTATTATGTTATAAAATTTGGAAAGGGCCTTTGGACATTTTAGAAGAAGGGTCAGTGCCTAGTAAATGTATTGTAGAGTATTGTTGTTGTAACTGTTGAAACTTTGGTTTGTTTGGTTATCATGTGAAAGATGAAATTTGATTACCGCTTGGTTATGGGATATTCTAGTGAAATTTAACCCTTAGTATAGTAGCGGGGCATGTCCCATGTTATTACTCTCTTGCTCCCTAGTCATGGTTCAATAGAGATGGTATGTTCCTTTGATTTGTGCATCATGTTGGAATGAATTGATATAACCTTGTTTTGGTTCCGCAAATGAGTACTGTTAAACTTTTCTCTTGAGTTAAAATGTTGAGTTGTAAATCCTCCTAAGGCTTAGTAGCAATGAGTTGTAAGCACTATAAAGTGAGCTGGATAATCCTGATAAAAGTTAAACTAAAAATTTATATATATGAATATATTAATGTAGATGTGATCTACTCGATAGCATTGAGACCTGGAACAATCAAGAGGAAACTATCTTTGTAACGAAATATGATTACTTATTTCTTTCTGAGCAAACCAATAATCACTATCCTTTTTCAGTGAAACCTTAAATGATCTCATGGTGAAATCAATGGTTAGAATTTAGAAAATGATAGGATTTAATAAGTAGGAGTGAAAGTGATTAATAAAACCTTAAGTATCTCTTTATCGTTTGAAATGTTCCCCTTTTTCAAACTTAATTAAGTAAAGTCTAGATGGAACATTTAACCAATCTCGATAAACTCTTAACTTCAATGAAAGTTTGATAACAAACAATTTGACCCTGAAGCTAAATTCTGCTGTCCTATTCTGTTAATCCTTGCCTTGATTCATGGTGATATTTCTTAAGCAAGGTCAAAGTTTGATCCTTAAACAAGAAGGTTATTGTTATGAACCCTAAGCGGTACTTCCCACTCAATCGGAGCTTATGCCTTCACCTGTGCATAGAGGTGTGGAACATGTGTTAGTGACTTGAGCAAGATTAATTAACCTTGTAAGAAATGGAAAATGTTCTAAAATCAAATGAATAAGAAAGATTTGGACATAAAATTTGATGATCCTAGTTTGGAAAGCTTGGCCTTAAGCTATTTAGTCAATAGTTGAAAATAAAGAAGTTCTCCCTTGTGAAAAGAATTGTGTGAATCATTACATGAAATTTTATAAGAACGTAAGTTAAGAATTAAGAGACACTTTAGTAAACAAGAAAATTTAACAAGAAATTCCTCATGGGTTGCCCTAGCTGTGAGTGTGTCATGTGGATTGGACTTCCATGTTGTCTTGTCAAAAGAAGAGTACATTGTCCTTGATAGGTGTGAACGTTTCCGTGCTGACCTTGTGGTCTCCCCCGTAACAAGTGGTTCCTAGTGTTGGTTGTAACCTTGTGATGACATGTTGTGTCAAAGCAAGTCGAAAAAAAAAAAAATTATCCTGTATTTCACTGTGTTGTCCTTGTGTTGGTATTTTTGGGTCGTTACACATGCACCGTACTTTAGAGACTTCACACAAATGTCTTTTTTTTTAATTTTATTAAAAAAACTAGAACCTATGGCAAACAACATAAGGCCCTTTATTTTGTGTCCCTTTTATAAATATTAAACCTAATTCTTACTAGGCCGACCAACTCATTCTCTTTAATTAATATAATAATAAAACCAAACTCCCACACAGCCATTTTAAATGGCTTTCAAAGCAAATTCTCTTTTGTTTTTCTTTATATTATATTTTTAACTTAAACTAATGCTAAAATATTCCTTCGGTGCTGCATTCTATTCTATCTTTAATTATTAATAAAGACTATTAGGTAATATGTATTACTTTATATATATATATATATTATTAAGAAATTATTGACATTCATTAATAACTCTTAGATGATGATGTTTTAATTTTTAAGAAAATAATCAAGTTATATAGTTAATGTGGATGTATTTATATATTAATAATATGTATTTGCTTAGAATAGGGTATTGTAAAATTTTATTTTATTTTTCTTTGGAAGAATAACTATTGTAATTTATAATTTTCGATAGATAAAATAAATTACATACACTTAGATAGATTTGTATTGCCAAAATTTATACTTACATACGTCTAAACAACTCATTTCTTTCATAATCATTTGTAAAATGACTATAATGGTATACGGGATTTTAATAACTCTCACATCAATTTATATATGCAGGTATAAGAAAAATAACAATTTCCTTTACAACCAAAAGACTTTTCGACCTTAAATTTGTCTAATATTTCTTCTTACAAAATCATTGAAATATGAGAAACACAAGGTATAAATTTTTTAATTTTTTTTTGTTTCTATTAACACAACTTGCCAAATACAAGAGGATCACATGCATTTTCACCCAATAACATTTATCATATCAAAACAAATTTACCATACAAGAGATTTCCTTAGAATTGAGATATCTTACTCTTGTTATTACAAAACCATTACAAGGTTCCCATTTTGATAAGGTAATGCAAGCCATAATAAACCATTTACAAGAATCTAACCAATGGATAAGATTACATCCAATTTAGTGTTGGTAAAATATAAAAGTTGTAAAGCCATAATAGATCAAATTTCAACTCCACATTCCTTTTCCGAACAAGATAACTTCTTCTATTGAGCTCCATCATCTCATCAAGCCATGCACACAACAAAAGGGGAGTAGGCAACACTCTCCACCCAACCAAAATACCTAATGAGGGAGAGAAGCCTTCTCCCTCATTGGCCCCCGAGCCCCAACAAGGAAGCAATGAGGGCTATTTAGACAACCATGGCAACTCAAAAATGGCTTCCACATACACATTAAATCAAGACAACAATGAAATAACACAATACCAATTTTACAACAAAACAACCAATATCAAAACACAAAGGCTTCATACTAAAGCCATGGAGGAGAAAGGAACATGGGGTTCTTCTTATGCCTCCCAAGGGCTTGGGTGTCCACCTATGAGCCTCCAAAGTTTCATTACAATAAACACAACAATCTTATGCCTCCCTCAAATAATATCCACCACTCTTATGCCTCCCTCAAGAAATCAACCCACTCTTATGCCTCCCTCACTCTTATGCCTCCCTCAAGATAATAACAAGATAAATACAAAACATATTTATCAACAAGGTGGACATCCCAACCCAAATCCCTCCTAAAATCCCAATAAATTTTCTCTTATGCCTCCCTCAAGTTCTACCCCCATTTCCATATCTCCAACAACCTAAAGAACAAGCCTGTAACAACCCAAAAAAAATTCACACGGAAAACACAATAAAAGACAGGATTTGTTTTTTTGACTTGCTTTGACACAAAACACGACACAACATGTCATCACAAGGTTACAACCAACTCTGGGAACCACTTGTTACAGGGATGACCACAAGGTCAGCACGGAAACGTTCACACCCAAAAGGATAATATACTTTTTTTTTTTTTTTTTTTTGACAGAATAACATAGAAGCCCAACCACAAGACACTCTCACAGCTAGGGCAAGCCACAGTAAGAAATGATTGGAGGTTGTTTATTTTGATAAGACACCCTTTAACTCATGACTTAAGTTTTCAAAAGGATTCAATATATGATTCGCACAAATCATCTTACCAACTGAGTTATGTTCTTACACACTGTAGAGTAGTTCACTTAAAGTCTTCTCCTTTATAACAATTATTTGTTTTATATATTTATTTGATAAAGATCTTAATTTAATTCCATAGGGCCATCTAGTCACACTTATGTTACTAGAACTCGTTCATGCCCTTATGACAACATCGGTTCACGTTCAACAAAATTAAGAGAAAATTACAAGGTACCCTGGATAAAGTTAAAGGAAGAAGGTCAAATGAGTTCACCCTTAAGACGTCATTAGCTCTTACTAAGGTTTAATTGAAGCTTGAGGTTTTATATGTAGTTATTAGTGCTCTTACTTAGGCTTCTTCGAAAGAGCTTATCAAGATGAAGCTACTTACTTTTAAATAAACCGAGAGATAAATTGAGTGGTTTCAAAATTTTCTTCTCTTACTTGTTAAATCTTATTAGAAACTAACCATTGTTTTCCTTTAAGCTTGTCTTTAGCATTCTCCAAAAAGAGTAGTGTTTACTAGTTCAGTTAGGGATAACATGTTATATAAAATCACTTTGCAAGGATAGTCTCACTCTTGATTACTTAAGGCATTGTTTTTTTTTCAAGGGATCTAAACCACAACATATTTCATTGAACAAAAAGTTTAGGTAACTTCTGTAAGGAAAAGCCACCCCATTAAAACTTACATATAACCCATCAATACAAAGTCTTAGAAAGATTTAATTTAACACTTAATTCTCAAGATCAAAGTTTTACAATGCTTATGCCAGTGAAAGGATTGAATAACATTTCTCACTAAGAAGAGTTACCAGCCAAATTACAAAAAAGGACAAAACTACTTCTTCACGTAATTCTCTGAACAATTCCAGGCAAGAGGTCATATAAACTCTCTTTGCAAGCAATGTTACACAATTTACAACACATTGGACATTTTCACAAGGAACTTCATAAATTGTACAGATGAACCTTTAACACTCTTTTCCTCTAGTCTACTCGCATAATCCATCTGCACAAATATTAACTAGAGTCGGTTATTAGAACTGAGCATGTTAAGACTACCCATTGCAATAATAGGCTAACATTTTATAATATCATGAAAGTAAAATTCTAAACTCAAGAATGGATCAAATCACAACCACTAATCAATATGTTTCACAAGATGAAGATATTTATACCATCCAACAAGGAGGAATCCCAATATTCAAGCGAGAGAGATATTCCAAAGATAATCAAGGTGAGACCTTATTGGTGAAGGAAACAAGGCTGAGAGTATTGAGATTTCAGTCATGTAATCCTATGGGTTACGTGATTGAAATCTAACACCCAAACATCATTATATTATTATTAACCAAAAGGATAAAGATCACCAAATGACTTAACATATTCAAAATTGTTTGGTAACAAGACTGCATTAACACACATCCTTGTTTTAGGAAGAATATAGGCCCCAACCATATATGAACACAAATCAGTCAAAGATTAAAGTTAACTTCACTCGACTGAATAAACCAACATACATATAATACTCACAACACAAAAACTAAATCTGAAGATTCAAAATACCAAGTAATTCTCATCGAACCTAATTATTTTTCTTCAAGAAGTTAAATAAATTAGATTCTATCCAACTAAATTACATTCAACAACTATAGTTGGATTACACAAGCAAGGATCAAGAAGAAGTCTTTTCACCAAAGGTTGTTATTATCTTACATCACATAAACAGTAATAAACCCATAATCCACCACTCGTATGATTGTTGTAAGAGTTAAGGACTTAGCTCACTAAAATATGTAACTGAGTCGATTCCTACCTTTTCCATTTTCATACAAGTCTAACCCAATTCGAAGAAAGGTAACCATTCTATTTTCATACATGCCTCGATCGACACTTACTCATAAAGTCCCTACCCGAATTATTGAAGGTTTTCTAAGCTACAAAATGGATTTAATAGAAACCCATTGTAACGCCCCATAGGACTACTTGCACGAGACCAAAATACATTCCGGGTTTAGGGAGAGAAAAATTATGAAATAAAATTTTTTTTTATTAAATTAAGTTCAGGTTAAAAGAAGGCAGTTACGGGGTCGGAGATGCTCATCGATCTATTAAGATCACCTCAAATTCAATTTCAATACTGTATCTTCGTTTCTTTCCCCAACAAGGTTCTATAGTTTTATTTAAGAGACTTCGTTAGCCTTTCAATCAAGACTCCATTAATCCCGGTTAGACTAAATTGTTTAAGGACCCTTAATTAAATATTAAATTTTAATAATGCAAAGACCTAAAGTCTTGTAGTCCGAGGTCAAACAAATAAAATAGTTATTTACTTGCTTAGAGGGTCAAGTGTGCACAACTTTTGCTAAATTCTCCCCCTTTTATTTCTATTTATCTTTTTAATTCCCACCAAAAGAAGCCCATCACTTAAGTGGTGTAGGATATATCCTCCACCATTGGATCTATTTTCTCCCCACCCTTAGATCTAGGTTGGGCAAGGAAACCCTAGAAATCCTTATGGATTGCCTTATGTTTTTATTAGGAATACTTCAATATTTTGAACATTATTATTGTGCAAATAATGAGTCCTGACAACTTGTAGAGATCTCTTAGAGAGATTCTAGGTTTGTTGAGTGAGAATAGGTATTGGGAGAGATAAGTGGGATCTTTGCCGAGTGATCATGAGAGAGATATGAGGATAGAAGTTGACTCCTTACTTTAAGGATGTCATTTACCTATATATGTATGTAATCCCTCCAAAGTGTAATAGATCCTGAAAGTTTTCATAACAAAACTCCATTATTCTATTTCCGGTTTTATTCTTATTAAATCTTTCAAGCTCTATATTTTATCCTTTCTTTTTCTAATTTCCTTCCTACACCCAAAGCTCTCATTTCATTTTTATTTTATTTTCACTTGCAGGTTAATGGAGAAGGAGGAAGGAGCTCATCTATGGAGGCCATTATAGCCATGGGAACTCTTCTCAACAAATTTTCTTGCTCGGATCTTTGATGTATGAGTCCTTTGTAAAGATCTGCTCGATTTTGGGTTGTTTGGGTTGCCCAAAACTCTCTGGGCGTGGATTTAGTGTGAGTGTATATATATATATATATATATATATATATATATATATATATATATATATATATAGTAGAGGAGAGAATGCATAGTGTTAGCCATGGTAGAGGGCCGAACACACATGCCGCGCAAGGCAAAGGCCGTATTTTTTGTTATTTTAGTTTTTTTGTTTGTATATATATAGCGCAGGGGATGCTTAAAATGGGCGCACATCAAAGAGAGGAATAATTTTTAATGGGGGAGGGGCGCCGACCCCACCCCACCCCATATACTAATATGGGTTGGGGGTGGGGCGCGCCCCCCCAACCATCTAAGCCAACCCTAACCTCGCACACAGTATACTATATATATTCTTTTTGTGTGTTTTAAAAAAATCCGGTTGTTTGATTTGCTATTTCATTATTATAATTACGTATATATATGTATATATATATATATATATATATATATATATCTATATATATATATATATATATATATATATATATATATATATATATATATATATATATATATATCTATATATATATATATATATATATATATATATATATATATATATATATATTATATATACATATATATATATGTATATATGTATATATGTATATCTATACATATATATATATACATATATATATATATAGATATATATATATATATATATATATATATATGTATATATATATATATATATATATATATATATATATATATATATATATATATATATATTGTGCACATGTGGGTGTATGGTAATTGCACTCTTTTTTTTTTTTTAACACAAAGACAAGGTAAAATTAACAGTTTATTAATAAATAAAAAATTATAATATTTCTCATTATTAACAATAATTTCATCAATGAGGGCATTAAAATAATACTAATATTATCAAATAATAATGAATCATATGTGGAAACATTGACAAGTGAAAGAAAAGAAAAAGAAAATATACTTAAACTCTTTTCCTCTCATGATTTGATAATTATAGAATACAAAATAGAAACGAGTAAGCTTCATTTCTTTAAACAATGTTGACATAATTTACAAGTAGTCCCAAATAAGCAATTCTGATTACAATTTAATACTTAGACTACTTGTTATCCAAATTAGAAGTAATTGTGTTTTAAATTTTCCATCTATCAACAAGAAAGAAACTAGCTTTTACTACACATATAATTTGATTAATACAATGAAATAAAACCAACATTTCACAAGAAGGTATTTACAACCAATCTCTCTATTAGTATATTCACAAAATTATCACAAGCCTTTTGTACACATCATTTCTTTATTATCTTACAATCCTTTCAATAATGTAAACATCTTGCAAGTAAAATTTTGCATTCAACCATGTGACTTTTGGTGCAATATAGATTACAATGTCCATTATTTTTGAATGAAAACAAGATGATACAACTCTCTTTCTCCTACAAATTTACAACAAAATAAAGTATATAAGGTAAATGGAAAGAGTCTTCACAAGCTCCAAGGTGCTCTTCATCCATGCTCCAAGTTCCAAGTAGCTCAAATCACAACCAAAATAGGGGGAGAGGCAACACTCTCCTCCCAACCAAAAACTCAATGGAGAAGAGAAGCAATCTCCTCCATTGACCCCCGAGCCCCAAACACAACACAATGAAGGGTGGTCTCCAACTCAAGGCAACAATACTTGCTTCCACAATACAATTTTCTTCACAACATTCAAGGTTTAAAAGAAGAAACAAAAGGAAACACAAATAACACAATACTTTTCACAACAAGGCTTTCATCCAAGCCAACAAGAGAAGGAACTATGGGAAAGTTTTCCTTATGCCTCCCAATTGAGATGAGATGCCCATCCAAACCCTCCACAATAAAACTCAAGCCCCTATGACTCTTATGCCTCCCTCAAGTACCCCTTTTTCCTCCCATACTCTTATGCCTCCCTCCTCTTATGGCTCCCTCAAGGACAAGGTAAGAATGTGAACATTCTTACCCAAGATGGGCATCCCTCTCAAACTCCCTCCACAATATCCTATTCTACTCTTATGCCTCCCTCATGAGTTTTCCCATAGACCTCTCCTACACTACACATTAAGCATTCTATCCATTTTTCACAATACACAAAAGTAAACATACATTATTCACAAATTTAGCATAGAAGCAAACAACAATATGAAAGCAAAAAGGAGAAGGTTTCCTACCTCTCCATTGGAGAAGCCTAAACCAAGAAGCTTTGTCCAAGCTCCCTCCAAAACAATCCAAGCATGCAAGTCCAAGCTCCTTTCTTTCTCCCAATTCTTTTCCTTTCAAACTAAAAAAAAGAACTCTAAAAAAAAAACTCCAACCCCTTCAACAAGAGAGGGAATTTCCATAAATAGTCAAAAGGAAAGGGTGAGGGTGATGTGGCTCCATGTAGGATGCCACATCACACATCCTCAAACCACCTCCCATAGTCAACTCAACTCCCAAAACAAAAAATGGGTGGTTGGGTTGAATGACATCTCTTTTCCACATCCATCCCTTCCCATGTGTCTTAAGGCACAAATAAATGCAAATGGAAGAAAAGTGCACTCCAAAGTCATATTTCCCTTCCCAAAACAATAAATAATCCCCTTTTTGGCTTCCCAACCCATAGATATGGTTGGTAAGGGGTTTTGGGAAGTGTGGGACAAGTTCAACTTGTCCCACAAGTCCCCCAAAATTGCCCTAAATCTCAAATTCGAGATTCAAAGGATTTGGAGTGGTCAACACTCAAAACAAGCATTCAATACAAGAGGAAAACACAAGGCTCAAGGAGCCAACCATCAAAATTAATTACACCCACTAGACTTCCCTCCAAAACTTAAAAATTAAAACAAGATGTTAATTTAATCTAAACATACTTAGCAAAAGTAATTTTTTTAAAAAATATCACAAATAAAATCACCTACTAAAGTAAGTTAAAACAAGTAAATAAAATTCTTAACCCCATGGTCACATTAGAAAATTTCCCCCTCATGGAAATTTTTTTCTTAACAACATAAAGAAAACAAAAGCAACACAATACAATTCACTAGTTGCCTTGACGACCAAATGTTGTAACCACCCGACATCCTGTTGTGTTTGGTTCCCAATCCCCCTTTAGGTTGTGATCATGTTGTGTTTCCTGCAAAATACAAAATACCTCCTTCGGCCTTGCGGCCATGTTAAAATGTCCAAAATAACCATATGCATGAAATTTATTAACATCTATACGTAATTCAATTATCCATTATTTCAAAGTTTAAATCACAATTTAATCATGCATTCCATCATTATCCAAAGTTATAGTAATGTAAATTCAACAACTACATTCTACTTATCATGGCGAAGAAATCCAATGTTAGAACACATGCAATATATCCATATAAAAATAATATCGGTATCCAATAGTTTGTCCATGAGTCAGTGTAGATCATACTGAAAACAAAATCCAATCATAACCCAAATGCATCTACTCACAAAACATCATGCTAATCAACGTAAGTATAAGTCATGTCCATATCCAAAAGTCTGCATAACTCAAAATGATAATCAACTAAGTGTCATAGGGAAGTGGGCATTACATCCCCCTCCCCTTAGACTAGACTTCCTCCTGGAAGTCACTGAAATAAGTGTGGAAACTGAGCTCGCAATGATGTAGCATCCTCCCAAGTAGCAGCAGTCTCATCGTACCTGTCCCATTGGACCCGAACCTGATCAATCTCTCTGCCGCGAAGGCCCAGGGTCCTGCGATCTAAAATGCACACGGGCTCCACCATCACCTGCCCCTGATCCTGCACCTGCAATGCAGTCCAATCTAGCACATGAGAAGGATCAGAAACATATCTCCTAAGCACAGAAATGTGAAATACATCATGGACGCGCGATAAGCTAGGTGGCAATGCTAGATGATAGGCCAAGGGACCAAGGCGCTCCAAGATCTCAAAGGGACCCACAAACCTAGGAGCAAGCTTAGAACCTTTTCCGTAATGGATAGGGCTCTTATGCGGTCTGACACGAAGAAACACCTTCGATCCCACCTCAAAACTGTGATCTGTCCTATGTTGGTCTGCATACTTCTTCTGTCTATCCTGTGCCTCCTGCAATCTCTGTCTGATCAAGGTAACCTGCTGCTCCATGTCCTGTAATAATGCTGGTCCAAGGGAAACCCTGTCCTCAATCCTGTCCCAACTAAGAGGTGTCCTACACTCTCTGCCATATAATGCCTGAAAAGGAGCCATGCCTATAGAACTCTGGAAACTATTATTATAAGCGAACTCTACCAAATACAGATACTCCTCCCATCTCGACTGATGATCCATCACGTACATCCTGAGCATGTCCTCCAAAATCTGATTCACCCTCTCTGTCTGTCCATCTGTCTCAGGGTGATAAGCTGTGCTGAAATTAATCCTCATCCCGAGGGCATGCTGCATGGTGGTCCAGAAATGGGAAGTGTACAAAGGGTCGCGGTCGCAAATGATCTTCCGCGGAATCCCATGTAGTCTGACAATCTCATCAAGATATACTCGTGCCACCGCACTAGCCGTATAGGTAGTCTTCACTGGGGAAAAATGAGCTACTTTCATCAATTTATCCACCGTGACCATGATGGCATCATGGTGGTATCTCGACGTCGGCAACCCAACAATGAAATCCATAGAAATGGTGTCCCATTTCCACTCTGGTATGGCGTGAGGATAGAGGAGGCCAGCTGGATGTTGGTGCTCGGCCTTCACCCTCTGGCACTCTAAACAATGTGACACAAATGAAGCTACATCTCTCCGAAGTCCTCTCCAAAAATACAGCTGTCTCAGGGTGGCGTGCATCTTCTTCACCCCGGGATGGGCGGAGTAAGGTGCACGATGAGCCTCTGTCAAAATGTCATGTCTCAATCCTCCATCTTTGGGAACATAAATTCGACCTCTGTGTCTGAGAAGACCATCTGCCTCTAGTGAAAATCCATCAAACCTCCCCTCAAGAGGTCTCTGAGACTCAATCTCTTCTCTGGCTGCAAGGTAGAAACTATCCTGAGGAAGTTGCTGCAAGATCCTACTCCACAAATCTGTGCCCACTGAGGTGGCCATAGCCACATGTCTCCGTCTACTCAAGGCATCTGCCACCACATTCTCCTTTCCCTTCACATGCTCTATCTCCATGTCATACTCACAGAGTAACTCCATCCAACGCCACTGACGAGCGTTGAGATTGGGCTGCGTGAAGAGGTGGCGAAGACTCAAGTGATCAGTCCTGAGTGTAAATCTCCGGCCGAGAAGAAAATGTCTCCACCGCACTAAGGCATGTACCACTACTGCAAGCTCAAGGTCATGGGTCGATAATTGAGCTCATAATCTTTGAGTTTGTGGGACTCAAAGGCAACTACTCTACCCTCCTGCATTAACACTCCTCCAAGTCCTGCCAAGGAAGCATCTGTGCATACGAAAAACTCTCCATGAGGATCTGGCACTGCAAGGATAGGTGCTCTCGTAAGGCATTCCTTCAGTGTACTGAAGGCCTGCTCACATCTATCTGACCATAAAAACTTCTTCCCTTTCCGCTGAAGAGAAGTGATAGGGTGCGCAATCCGGAAAAAAATCCTGAACAAACCTCCTGTAGTACCTGCTAGACCCATGAAACTACGCACCTCGGTCACACTAGTGGGTGCTGGCCAATCCATGATGGCTCGAATCTTGGAAGGATCGACTGCGATACCTTCCCCAGAAATAACGTGGCCCAAATACTGCACCTCAGGCTGAAAGAACACACACTTCTCCAAGTTCCCGTAAAGGCGCTGTTCGCGAAGACACTGAAGAACCTGGCGAAGGTGCTCCTCGTGCTCCTCACGTGTGCGTGAGTAAATCAAAATGTCATCAAGGAAGATGAGCATGAAGCGATCAAGGAAGGTCCTGAATACCCCATTCATCAAACTCATAAACACTGCGGGGGCATTCGTCAAACCGAAAGGTACCACTGTGAACTCGTAGTGGCCATATCTCGTGTGGAAAGCTGTCTTGTGAATATCCGTCTCCGCAATCCTGAGCTGATGGTATCCTGACTTAAGATCTATCTTAGAAAACTGTAGCCCCCTTCATCTAATCAAATAAATCATCAATGCGTGGAAGGGGGTAACGATTCTTGATCGTTACTTTATTCAGCTGATGGTAGTCAATACACAACCGAAGAGATCCATCCTTCTTCTTCACAAAGATAACTGGTGCACCCCAAGGGGATACACTAGGATGAATTAGGCCTTTCTCCAGAAGGCCCTCAAGCTGCAACTTGAGCTCACATAACTCAGGTGTAGTCATCCGATAGGGTGCTCGTGAGATAGGCTCTGTGCCTGAACTAGATCTATATGGAAGTCGATCTCACGTGGGGGAGGTAACCCCGGTAGCTCCCCAGAAACACATCGGTGAACTCTGATAAGATGGGATGATCATCGAGGGAAGGTCCTCTTGACTCATCCTCGATCTCTCACTCACTTGAATAAAGATACAACCGGGAACCCCCCACACACACACCGCTTAAGCTGCATAGCGGAGATGGTGCGAATAGAAACGGGTCTCTTAACCCCTGATATCACTAACTCCGCCCCAAGATCATCAATGCAAGCAATAGTCTTATGGTAACAATCCACTCTAGCTCTGTGAGCAGACAACCAATCCATACCCAAAATGACGCCATAAGATCCTAATGGAAGGATCCGAAGATCAGAAGTAGTGGTGAAGGGTCCCAAATCCACTACACACTCCTTAACTAAGGAGTCTACAGAAATCTTGGCTCCAGAAGCCATCTCAACGTCCCAACTACGGCCCTGCCTAACTGCCACCAGCCTACAACGCTCAACTAAGGATGGTGCAATAAAAGAGTCAGAAGAACCAGAATCAAATAATATAGAGGTGGAAATACCACCAACACTACCTGTCGTCTCAATCACAAGATACTGACGATGCTCGACCCGCGGTTCTCGACCACTGCGTAGATCCGATGACTCCGTGCCATATCTCCAACAGTAGGCTCTGAGCTCTGTGTCTTACCCTTGGTAGGGTTATGTGGGCAATCTCTCCAAAGATGTCCAACAACACCGCAACCATAACAGCTGCCTGGTCCTCTCCAGTGGGAAGCAGCTCCAGCTGGTACTCTAGATGACTGAGATACAGATCCTGACGATCCGGCTATGGACTGCTGAGGTCTCTGCTGACGAGCTCCTGCTGACTGAGCTCTCGGTGCACCCTGTGTCCTGATGGGACCCCTAGGAGGAGGCCCCATACTACGTCCTCTCTGTGCATCAAATCTCTGAGGAGGTCGGTAAGGTGGGCGGGTCTGCTGCTGCTGCTGCGGTGGTGGCCTGAATGAAGCTTTCCCTGAATTCTGTCCACCCCGTGGAGGAGGAACTGACCCCTTCGACCTACTATCCTGCATCTGCTGGATACGGCTCCGAACTCTGTCTCTAGCCTGCTGTGTCTTCCCCGTGTCTCCTCTGCAATATAGGCCTTCTCCACGGCCTCTGCTAATGTCTGTGGGTAGTGAATGCACACTGCGCCACCTAAATCCAAATTTAGGCCCCGATGAACCTGTGAATCCGTACCTGCTCATCCTGCATATAGTTGACGTACTGGAGTAGGTCCAGAAATCGACTCTCATACTCGCCATCACATCGATGCCTGACGGAGGTCATGAAACTCGTCTATCCGCTACTGAATAAATCTCCTGGGTAAATACCTGCTCCTAAAACGCTCCTCAAACAGCTCCCAGGTAATCGTCTCTGAGTCAACATGGAGCTTCTGCTCCTCGGTCCTCCACTAGACTCTTGCTCCATCCTTCAGAAGATGGATCGCAACACGAGCTTTCGTGTTGCTACTACAAGGACAGAGCTTGAAGCATCCACTCAAGCTCACCAACCAGGCCTCTGCCTGAAAACCACCTGTATCACCCGAATAGTGAGATGGTCGTAGCTTCAGGATCTCCCTGATATGGTCTGCAGCTGACGTATGACGAATCCTAGATCTCTCTGTATGCTCCTCCCTCTGTCTAGGGCTCCGAGACCTGTCCCTATGTCCTGAGATCCTGTCCCCATATCCTCTCTGTGGTGACTCTGCCCTAACCGACTCTGCGTGGAAGTTCTCTGCTCTGTGCTCCTCGCTGTGTCGAGGGGATGCCTGGGCATCTACTGATGGCTCCAAACTATGTCTAGCAAGTCGTCCTCCCAAGGGCTCTCCGCGTATAGCGGCATTGACATCCTGGAGTGTCTGCAAGATCTGAGGTAGAAGGGCTGCTACGGTCTGCTCTGGTGGTGGTATGTCTAGGTCTATATGAAGAGACCCCTCGCCCAATCCGCGCCTCCTGCATAGATCAAGGCGAGAGTCAGTTCATTGTTCTAGGTCTTGTGTCAGTTTTCTAAGTTTGTCGTTTACTATAATTATCAACATTGTGGTTTTATATTTTAAAAGAGTCAGCTCTGTACTAAGTTAAATGTTCCTGTTTCGTGTGCTTTCTGCGTGTGCCCAAGGGTCCAAGCTTCGAACCCCTGGCTCTGATACCAAGTGTAACGCCCGTAGGACTACTTCGCACGAGACCAAAATACATTCAAGGGTTTAGGGAGAGAAAATTATGAAATAATTTTTTTATTATTTTTTTTTAAGTTCGGTTAAAAGAAGGCGGATTCGCGAGGCATCGAGATGCTCATCGATCTATTAAGATCGCCTCAAATTCAATTTCAATACCGTATCTTCGTTTCTTTCCCCAATAAGGTTCTATAGTTTTATTTAAGAGACTTCGTTAGCCTTTCAATCAAGACTCCATTAATCCCGGTTAGACTAAATTGTTTAAGGACCCTTAATTAAATATTAAATTTTAATAATGCAAAGACCTAAAGTCTTGTAGTCCGAGGTCAAACAAATAAAATAGTTAATTACTTGCTTAGAGGGTCAAGTGTGCACAACTTTTGCTAAATTCTCCCCCTTTTATTTCTATTTTTCTTTTATTCCCACCAAAAGAAACCCATCACTTAAGTGGTGTAGGATATATCCTCCACCATTGGATCTATTATCTCCCCACCCTTAGATCTAGGTTGGGCAAGGAAACCCTAGAAATCCTTATGGATTGCCTTATGTTTTTTATCCTTCTTTCTTTTTTTTTTAATTTCCTTCCTACACCCAAAGCTCTCATTTCATTTTTATTTTATTTTCACTTGCAGGTTAAGGGAGAAGGAGGAAGGAGCTCATCTATGGAGGCCATTACAGCCATGGGAACTCTTCTCAACAAATTTTCTTGGCTCGATCTTTGATGTATGAGTCCTTTGTAAAGATCTGCTCTGATTTTGGGTTGTTTGGGTTGCCCAAAACCTCGGGCGCGTGGATTTAGTGTGAGTGTGTATATATATATATATAGAGAGAGTAGAGGAGAGAATGCACATATGTTAGCCGTGGTAGAGGGCCGAACACAAAGGCCGCATAAAGGTAAAGGCCGTATTTTTTGTTATTTTAGTTTTTTTTTGTCTTTGTATATATGGCGCAGGGGACAAGTTAAATGGGCGCGCACAACAAAGAGGGAAAAGTTTTTAATGGGGGAGGGGCGCCGACCCCACCCCCACCCCATATACGAATATGGGTTGGGGGTAAAGCGGCGCCCCTCCCCCAACCATCTAAGCCAACCCTAACCTTGCACACAGTATATGCCTATATACGTTATATATATATATTTTTTTGTGTGTTTAAAAAAATCCGGTTGTTTGATTTGCTATTTATATGTATTATATATACATTACGTATATATATATATATATATATATATATATATATACACACACACACACACACACACATATATATATATATATATATATATATATATATATATATATATATATATATTATATATGCACATGTGGGTGTATATGTAATTGCACTCTTTTTTTTTTTTAACACAAAGAAAAGGTAAAATTAACATTTTATTAATAAAAACATTTTTTTATAATATTTCTCATTATCGCTACTATAATTTCATCAATGAGGGCATTAAAATAATACTAATATTATCAAATAATAATGAATCATATGTGGAAACATTGACAAGTGAAAGAAAAGAAAAAGAAAGTATATTTAAACTCTTTTCCTCTCATGATTTGATAATTATAGAATACAAAATAGAAACGAGTAAGCTTCATTTCTTTAAACAATGTTGACATAATTTACAACAAGTCCCAAATAAGCAATTTTGATTACAATTTAATACTTAGACTACTTGTTATCCAAATTAGAAGTAATTGTGTTTTAAATTTTCCATCTATCAACAAGAAAGAAACTAGCTTTTACTACACATATAATTTGATTAATACAATGAAATAAAACCAACATTTCACAAGAAGGTATTTACAACCAATCTCTCTATTAGTATATTCACAAAATTATCACAAGCCTTTTGTACACATCATTTCTTTATTATCTTACAATCCTTTCAATAATGTAAACATCTTGCAAGTAAAATTTTGCATTCAACCATGTGACTTTTGGTGCAATATAAATTACAATGTCCATTATTTTTGAATGAAAACAAGATGATACAACTCTCTTTCTCCTACAAATTTACAACAAAATAAAGTATATAAGGTAAATGGAAAGAGTCTTCACAAGCTCCAAGGTGCTCTTCATCCATGCTCCAAGTTCAAGTAGCTCAAATCACAACCAAAATAGGGGAGAGGCAACACTCTCCTCTCAACCAAAAACTCAATGGAGAAGAGAAGCAATCTCCTCCATTGACCCCGAGCCCCAAACACAACACAATGAAGGGTGGTCTCCAACTCAAGGCAACAATACTTGCTTCCACAATACAATTTTCTTCACAACATTCAAGGTTTAAAAGAAGAAACAAAAGGAAACACAAATAACACAATACTTTTCACAACAAGGCTTTCATCCAAGCCAACAAGAGAAGGAACTATGGGAAAGTTTTCCTTATGCCTCCCAATTGAGATGAGATGCCCATCCAAACCCTCCACAATAAAACTCAAGCCCCTATGACTCTTATGCCTCCCTCAAGTACCCCTTTTTCCTCCCATACTCTTATGCCTCCCTCCTCTTATGGCTCCCTCAAGGACAAGGTAAGAATGTGAACATTCTTACCCAAGATGGGCATCCCTCTCAAACTCCCTCCACAATATCCTATTCTACTCTTATGCCTCCCTCATGAGTTTTCCCATAGACCTCTCCTACACTACACATTAAGCATTCTATCCATTTTTCACAATACACAAAAGTAAACATACATTATTCACAAATTTAGCATAGAAGCAACAACAATATGAAAGCAAAAAGGGAGAAGGTTTCCTACCTCTCCATTGGAGAAGCCTAAACCAAGAAGCTTTGTCCAAGCTCCCTCCAAAACAATCCAAGCATGCAAGTCCAAGCTCCTCTTTCTTTCTCCCAATTCTTTTCCTTCCAAACTAAAAAAAAAAAGAACTCTCCAAAAAAACTCCAACCCCTTCAACAAGAGAGGAAATTTCCATAAATAGACAAAAGGAAAGGGTGAGGGTGATGTGGCTCCATGTAGGATGCCACATCACACATCCTCAAACCACCTCCCATAGTCAACTCAACTCCCAAAACACAATAAATGGGTGGTTGGGTTGAATGACATCTCTTTTCCACATCCATCCCTTCCCATGTGTCTTAAGGCACAAATAAATGCAAATGGAAGAAAAGTGCACTCCAAAGTCATATTTCCCTTCCCAAAACAATAAATAATCCCCTTTTTGGCTTCCCAACCCATAGATATGGTTGGTAAGGGGTTTTGGGAAGTGTGGGACAAGTTCAACTTGTCCCACAAGTCCCCCAAAATTGCCCTAAATCTCAAATTCGAGATTCAAAGGATTTGGAGTGGTCAACACTCAAAACAAGCATTCAATACAAGAGGCAAACACAAGGCTCAAGGAGCCAACCATCAAAATTAATTACACCCACTAGACTTCCCTCCAAAACTAAAAATTAAAACAAGATGTTAATTTAATCTAAACATACTTAGCAAAAGTAATTTTTTAAAAAAATATCACAAATAAAATCACCTACTAAAGTAAGTTAAAACAAGTAAATAAAATTCTTAACCCCTTGGTCACATTAGAAAATTTCCCCCTCATGGAAATTTTTTTCTTAACAACATAAAAAAAAAAAGTAACACAATACAATTCACTAGTTGCCTTGACGACCAAATGTTGTAACCACCCGACATCCTGTTGTGTTTGGTTCCCAATCCCCCTTTAGGTTGTGATCATGTTGTGTTTCCTGCAAAATACAAAATACCTCCTTCGGCCTTGCGGCCATGTTAAAATGTCCAAAATAACCATATGCATGAAATTTATTAACATCTATACGTAATTCAATTATCCATTATTTCAAAGTTTAAATCACAATTTAATCATGCATTCCATCATTATCCAAAGTTATAGTAATGTAAATTCAACAACTACATTCTACTTATCATGGCGAAGAAATCCAATGTTAGAACACATGCAATATATCCATATAAAAATAATATCGGTATCCAATAGTCTGTCCATGAGTCAGTGTAGATCATACTGAAAACAAAATCCAATCATAACCCAAATGCATCTACTCACAAAACATCATGCTAATCAACGTAAGTATAAGTCATGTCCATATCCAAAAGTCTGCATAACTCAAAATGATAATCAACTAAGTGTCATAGGGAAGTGGGCATTACACCCATTTCATTTGATACTTGAATTTAAACAAACAAGGGGTAGTCTGTTGAAAATATTAGTGAATCGACACAAGATCCTCTACCGTGACCCAACTCAAGTCACCAATCATAATGTTAACAAATCGTGAAGGAGGAATACAAAAAAATTACTCTTCCTACGAACTATGCCTTCTCTTCCGTCTCTAAAACAACATATGAATAGCTTGGGCATACCCATCTATTTCACGACTGTCTACTCGACCTATCCTCATAGTCGCTCCAAAGAAAACATCTGCTACTACAAAGTTCGATTGAACTCTTTTATCTTATGATACAGTGACTCACGTCATAGGATCTGTATTGAGCAATCAATATTCCACTCACGTAGGCCTCTAAGAAAACATCATGCTCACTATGCGAGGTCTACACACAGATTCAGCCCAAGAAAAGCTTTTACCAAGACAAAAACAACACTTAGCCTAAAACTGGCCATGAGTCGACAAATCTACAAATATCCACTAATGTTATTCATGGCTCAAGTTTATATCTGCTACTGCTGGTTTAGAAATCGAACCCAACGGCCATTGATCACTATTGTCTCTAAACGTCACCCGAATTGAAGAATTAAGCAGGAAACACCTAGGTTAAAGATCTAACACCCACAGTATAAAACTTCAACCATTATTTTGCTATCACATAGCAGTTACTCTTTTATTTCGAAAAGAAAAAAAAACGAGGCAGAAAGGAATGTATACATGCTATCACAGTTGCTATCAGGGTAAGAAAAACAAACAACTCCCAACAGTCCTTCCTTTCCTTCAATCTGGGTCGATTCACAAGGAAAAAAGCAAGCCCATTCTAAATGCCATAACAGATAAAAAAATAGAAGGACCTTCAATTCATGACATAATAAAAGGGTAGCAGAAGATTGCAAGGGGCAAGTTTAACATGCCTAGTTTAAAACGCCATCTCAATATGCATCTGATTGTTTCAATGCAGCTGCTTGCCCTTAACCCAAAGTGCTCTGCGAGCTCGTGCTAGCGCCACATTCACGTGGTGAAAAACAACTACAAGGCCAACCCCATGATTTGAAGCTCGGACACAAGACATAATGATTACATCACGCTCCCAGCTCAAAGGCATCTACCGTAATGATAAATAAACCTTTTCCTTCATCGATTTGAGGACAAAGCATCAAAATCTTGGTGCAAACATTACAAACGTAGCTTTGGAAGGTGTGCTAATTCCAACAGAAACTTTATGCCTGCGCTAACCTCGGTGACTCGTTGAAGAAGCTCATATAAAGGCAAAGCAATTTGTGTTTCATGAATATTCTGATATGAAACAGATCGACCTCTATGTGATTCTCTTCCATGAGTTACATCGTACAACAAGTAAGATCTCAATAGAGAATATTTGTAAATAAATTTCATCAGGTCTGCTGGTAACACCCTCACTGTCACATAATCGATTTTGAAGATACAAACTCAGTACATGATCTGGATCTGAAAAATATCCTACTACCTTCATCTCCCAAGACATTTTCTCCAACATTGCATAGATCTCTTGTGCCCGTGGGTGTGATCTGTCACCTTGAAGGAGAATCCTGAATTGAGGATGCAGTCAATACTGAACAGATAACATCATAGTTGGACAACCTGCTTGTTGGAGGCGCTCAAAAAGGCTTCTTCCTTACTGAAACGTGCCTGCAGCCTGGCTGAAAACTGTGGCAGGTCTCTGCTGTGGATCCCGACAAGAACACACCTCACAGTGCCCCAGGAAGTGGAGGTAATACGTCTACTTCACTAGCTTGAAGCTCCATTAAAAAACACCACCACTGTCTGAAACAACAAGAAAATAGCAAGATTGTTCCATGCACACATTAAAATTCCATGAGCCACGATGCTTGAAAAGAGAACCACAGTGCCTAGCTAGACATTCCTTCTGCACAAAGCGGCCACTCATTCCTCTTCTACGAAGAGGAGGAGCCGGTGGAGGTGTTGATAGTGAGGAGGGAAATCTCATCGACCTTGGGCCTAAATACAGCCAACTGAGACGCTTTAGACAACAACGCCAAACGCATATCACAGGGTGAGAGCTCCAGCTTGGTCCTCGCCTGCGTGTCGATATAGAAGGAGTCCCTATCTCTGCAGAAGGCTATACCAAACATAAATCCATCCTTCTTCTGCACCAATGAATCCGAGCATGGACTAAAAACCCTATTCGTGTCTTCTGAAACGCCATACTGTGGATCCCGTTAACATCACAATAATTGCAACGGCACTTCCATAGATCCCATCATCATCCTCCACACCAACAATAGGTAGGAAGAATTTATTTCTTAGAAAAGAAAACAAAAACAGTCTGTCCTCCAAAAATACAGATCCTAAAAAAATCATTTTTGAGCCAGCAAGGGGGGACGGAGTCCTAGGACGCAGAGAGGGAAGATCTGTCCAACCACTATCCAACCACTCCTCACATTAACTCGGGTCAGATCGGATACGGCTTCTGGATCTTAAAAGATTGCTTGTATTCTCATGTAAGGAAAGAGTCAAGTCTGAAAGGGACGTTGGGGGAGGAGTCACCTCACACTCACAGCCAACAAAAGAATTATCTTCCAGTATTGCGTGGCAGGGAAGGAAGATACCCTTCTGCCCACCCACCGCAACATTTGCCATAATGTAAATGTATGCATTTTAATAATATTCTATTTAATATATGTACATATATAAATATTGTCTTACTTGCTATTAAATTTTACTTTTGTTTAATAAACTATCTCCATTTATTTATTTGATTCGGTCAAGTTAAACAATATTTAATTAATCTATATATTTTGTTTGGATTTGTTTATTGATCTCCTCATTGCCATTATCCAACCAAAACAAAGAAAAGAAAAGAAAATTAAATAACTTCAGAAAAACTAGTGTCCATGAAGGTCGTCAAAGCTTCAGTGAGATAAGACGACTTGGATCCGATACCTCTAGGGACATATGAGAAACTGGAGGAGTACACTCTTGCATCGAAAACTAGGTGCGACATTACAAAGCCCATTTCCAAACAAGTATAACCAATATAACAATGAACATCTACACACAAGAGCACCACAAAATAACAAGGTAAAAACAAAGGTGGAAGTATACCTCACAAATGAAGAGTACCAATACACAACAAGCTCCAAGCCTTCAAAATCCTAAGCAACCACCATCCACTCCAAGCTCCATTCTCAAGCAAGCTCTCCAAAATTACAAGCATTCCCAAAAGAAAAAAAAAAGTAAGTAACCCCCAAATCCTCCCACAAAATGAAATAAATAGCCAAGAATGAGAGAGGGGTGATGTGGCTCCATGTAGGATGCCACATCATCTCTCCCCCAACTCACATCACCAAGGTCAAACCCAAACCCCAAAGCATAATAAATTGGTGGTTGGGGAAAAGACCACCATCTTACACACTCAACCCAACCCACACCCCTAAAGACAACAATTAATTACCCATGTAAGAAAAGTGCACATAATTTCTCTTTTCCTCCCTAAAAACACAAAATAGGACCTAAAATAAGTCCCTCACATCATAGGCCTAGTGGGTGGGTAACTTTAAGAGGTGTGGGACAAGCTTAACTTGTCCCACAAGTCACCAAAATGGCCTAGAAGGTCAAAATCTGAATTTCACATGAGAGATTGAGTACACACTACTTCAAAACAATTTAATTCATTCTCATCCCACACACATTAAAGCTACCAACTCACATTTATTCCCCCTTTTGTCACATCCTAATTAACACTAGTTAAATAATTTTAATTAACTTAAGAGGGGTGTTAAACAATAATAATAAAGTGACTCCACATACTAATAAAAATACAAAACTCACAAATAAAATAAAATCAACAAGACAAAATCACAAACTTACCCAAGGTCACTATTGAGGTCACCCCCCAATGGGGACCTCCAAAATCAACAACAATACACAACATACGAATACACAAGTTGCCATGGTGACCTATTGCCAATACCCCACATTCCTTCGTTGTTGGTCTCCTATCCCCCGTAGTTTGTTGTGCTATAATTTCTGCAAAATCCAACAATACCTTTCTAGCCTCGTGGCCATATTAATGACATTGAAATAATAAAACACATGCATGTATACATAATAATTTACATCATTGAATATCATAATTAAACCAATGTTAGAATCAAGTAATTCACCAATTGTTTAATTTTCTAACATTTCGATTCTAACAATCCATCAATTTGTACTAAGATCACAACATCAACAATCATCGATAAATATCCATAATTTATTTTCAATACATCCATATAGTAATGTAATAAGAACATCGAATACGATATACGAATCAAGCATATAAATTTACCGCAATAGTCACATCATGTCATAAGTCCTAACATATATGTATTGTCTATCTCATTAGTGCGGAATCACAACACCCATGGATGTTGATCGATTTCTAGTTTGATCATACTAGCATCCAAAGTATGATTGCACAACATGGAATCCTTTCTCCAAGTGTGGGACTTGCAAAATGAGAAAGGAATCTCCGTAAAAAGCGCTGGTTCCTATTCCTAAACTACCCGCCACAAGCTATTCCAGTGCGGTGCAAGCTAATCTAATCATAATCTAACCATGCCAAAGAGACAGAGAGAGAGAGAGAAAAGGGAAAAATAGACCCTACACTATAACAATGATACACCGAGAAGCAAAATGTTGAACATCTATCAAAACTGCCATGGAACAAGGAGAGGTGAGTAATGGGAAGGATGGATAGATGCATCACAAACCCAAGGATAGATTTCACACAGAAAATCTCCCAAAACTCTATAAACACGCGCCATCCCTATAATGAGTATTAAAACATGCACAAATACTTTCAATGAAGAGAGGCAAAAAAAAACCAAGTGAAAGAACGAACAATGATAGACGGATGCATCACGAAACACGTTTTGTTGCTTGAAGTTTGCATAGAACATCATTTTAATGGTAAAAGGAAAAACGCCATTACAGAGCGGGGAGGAGATTCCAACTCCATTTTCAACCCCGGAAAGAAAAGAAGTGCAGAGTGAAAAGATGAACCACCTTTGAAAAATGAGCCAAATCGCTTTTTACAATGCATTGGTCGAGCCCAGGAGAGAGAAAACGTGAAAAACGTGGGAGCCATTCCTCATTGAATGCAGATGTATTAAATATAGCATGGGCATCCTTACAGACCCATGCCCTGACATTTTTGGCCGTGCTGGAGAAGAATGCGACCCATTTCGCATTAAAACTAGTTGTTGAAACGTCAGTTCTAGCCATTACCATGCGCCAAACACGATTCTTGATTTTTTCTCTCCAAACTGAACCAAAATTCAATATTGACCCTAAAATCGTGTAGATAATTTCACCATCTATTCATTGATATAGAGAATGTGAAAATCTGAGCTCTGGATCAAAAGATATGGCGATTTCAAGATTTAGGGCAAAAAAGGCCAAAACAGATCGGTGGGAAAATATTTGAATTTTTTCCGCGCTCAGGCACTGGATGACACATGTTGGGATTTGATTCATCTGCGGGCTCATCCTTTGAAAATTTATTTTGGGCCCTTCCTTAATTTCTTGCCACTTGACACGTGGCACTATTTTATTGCTCGGGCACGAGGGGCGCACTTTGTCCTCCAAAATTTGGTATTTTTCACTTTGGGAAAATTTTCCCATTTCTCCTCACGCTCCACCACTCAAGTGCCACATGGCACAATTTCATTGATACGGGCCCTTCCTGACCATTTCCCTTTTGTTTTTGCCTTTGAAATTTTTTTCAAAATTTTCCCACCGGTCCGATGAGGTGAAGACACGTGTCGAGATTTGATTCGTTGTGACTCTCTTTCAGATTTTCACGTCTTGCGCGTACTTTTGGCCTCGAATGTCCTGCACCGTGCGAAACAAGACTCGTGCAATTTTTTCCACTTTCGGTCGTTTCGATTTTCGCGTCCCACGCGTCCCGACGTCCCAATCGTCCCCGCGAGATCCCTAGACTAGGACTTAGCCGATTCTCTTCATTTTTCCAGCCCCAAAGCTTGGTACAATGAACCTCGATCTGACCCGAACCCTTCAAACTCAAATGCCTTAACACGCTCTTACTGAACCTTATTTTTGCATTTCTTTCATTTTATCAACTCTGTTGGATTCCTTCTTGGATGGGAGAGTTAGAAAAAGGCCGAGGGGACCCCAAAAAAATGATTTTGGGCCTTGAATCGATCTACTTGCTCGGGATCCGAATAATCTAATGCATGTTATCAAAATTACCACAGGGTGAATTTTGGATAACTTGGTGACTCAATGGGTCATCTCCTCGCTTTGGATGAAATTACCAGCTTGATCAAGCATCCATTGGGCATGGAGTCATGAGTTGTAACTGAACCGATCGAAATTTGAAAACCTCCTCTCGAGCCACTTGGAAACCCATTGAAATTGAGTCGTTCTCACCAAAATGCCATCAAATGGACTGCAAGAGCAAACCCAGACCACAAAAACTATGTACAAAACTGAAAATCGTACATGCTCCAAATGGAACATGCAGAGTATGCACAAGCACTTCTTCTACTAAAAGCAAACCTACCTACTCTACTCTAACTGGAGCAAAAGTGGGCTAAACAAACCCGATGAATCGTTGTGTAAAATAGCTTCGTTTCTTGAAATTGGAAACCATGCAATTGATTTGGCATTGAACATGGCTGATTGGATGAATGGAAAATCAACAAGAAGTCTGGTCTTCCACCCAAATCATCAAGGTATCGGGGAAGGAAAATTCAATACCTCTTTTAGTTGTTCTCGCATTTGGATTGGAGAGGTATGACAGGCTGATCCTTGGTACTTTATAACTCATCCTCATGCTTAAGAGCAAGCATGACTGATGGTGACTTCTCCTTTGGCTCCAATAAAGCCAAATCCCGATTGGGCAAGGTATGGTCCATTTGATATGCCCATAGCTCGATTTTCAACTCCAAAAATGTAGTCTTCTTGTAGACCTCCTTGAATGGATGGTGTGGAAGCAATGGTAGAATCTTTGTGCCCTTTCTCTTCCTCCAATGAAGGACATGAAAGATTAAAATCTTTCAATCTTGGTTCCAAAGAGCTGCTTTATAAGATGCGAGTGCTGCGCCGCAAATGAATGTTCTCCTTCATGACAACGACTCAAGTGTTTGGAATGTGGATGATGAAAGAGAGAATGGTGGAAACTCAACCGGCTCTTCTCCATCAAAACAACCCTCCAAATCGACGAGATAAACCGCCTCATGGTCAGTCTTGCTTGCAAATGCTCCACTTCCTCCATGGTGTCTTCTTGATTAGTAACTTGACCACCATGGTTTCTTTCATCCTCCAACATTGAGTTTGAGAGATAAAACTCCTCTTGATACTTATAACTTGAGAGAGGTGAAGTAAAAAGAAGAACTAAAGGTTCACACAGCACTCGCTTTGTGCTCAAAGCCCTTGGATCTGCAATTTTCTTCTCCACAACTAGAATGTGCTCCTCTTCTTTTGGATCTGGAGTAGCTTCTCCTTTCTCTACTACTTGAAGACAATCTTTCTCTTGATAGAACTCTTCCTCTAGCACGAAGTTTGTCAAGTCAAACTCTTCAATCTGCTACTCTAGAGGACAAGTTGGGACTGCAAGATCTTCTTATGAGCTTTCTTCCTTTATCGCTGATTGTGCAACTTGAATTGAATCAGCATTCCCTATAAATAGAGTTCCAACATGGACACTACTTTCTCGAGCAAACCGATCACGCTGATCCGCTTCTTCTTTTTGCTCTTCTTCCGCTGCCACAAAATCGGTCTTAACCACCATTTGTTCAACCTTAGCCTCTTCGTAGGTGCCCAAACCCTCAAGTTGTCTCATCATTGCTTTTTTGTTGGGCTCCTCTTCTTGCTGTCCTTCATGGCCGATTTTTGCAATTTCTTCTTCCCGACATGGAATTGGGAATGCAAGAGGAGGGATGGGTTGTAACTCAATTGATTTGGCAATTTTTTGTGGTGGTAGAGGAGGTGAAACCTCTTGTTTTTTTAGGGAGAGCGTATTTCTTTTAGCTCTCATAGAGGGGATGACTTTTTGGAAGGAAAAAAGAAAGAAGAATTGAGGTGTGGTGGAAGACTAAGAGGTGGAGACATGGGATTAACATTTGGGACAGCAAATGGGGAGTTTAAAATTTGCAATTCCAAATGAGATGATACTACTTGAGTAATAGGAAGAGAAAAACCGGATGATGGTGTAGAACTTACCCATTGACAAGGTTGTTCAACAATAAGTGTATAGACCTTTATTTCTGCTTGTCCATTGTGCAAGTTGGGGCAACATCTTCATCATGAAGTCCACTTCTCCCGAGGGATGAAGTGTCTTGGAAAAGGGCCTCCCCATGGACAAGAGTCCTGTAACCAATTCCCGAAAGCTCTCTTTTGAGTTGTTGCTCTGGACTATACCATCTTTACCTCAATCTTGTGGATTTTCTCCAACGAGACCAACATCTTGCATCTGATTGTCTTCATTATATGCATACTCTTGCTCTTAAAAGCTCCATAGCCAAACCGATTTTGACATTGCTGCTCATATGGGTATGTATGCTGATTTGGAGGATTTAAAAACATGTTGGAGGTGGGAAACATTGCTGTTGTTGTAAATGTAAGTTCCATGATGGAAACGAAGTCATGATTACACAACTTCATGAAATAGAAAATAATGAAAGGGATGGAAAGAAGGATAGATGAGAATGGATGAAAAATAGGTCTCGCAACTTTAGAAATGGGTTGCTTTGATCGATGGAGTTGCATGGATGTGTTTGCAAGTGCTTCCAAACCCCGAAATCTTCACAGAACACACCAACCTCGCAAAAGATGAAGTGGAAGACCTCTAAGGTCCCACCGGACATGCAAAAAGCTGTTAGTGCAGAATCACAAAGACACCCTTGGATGTTGATCGATTTCTAGTTTGATCATACTAGCATCCAGTGTGATTGTACAACATGGAATCCTTTCTCCAAGTGTGGGACTTACAAAAATGAGAAAAGAATCTCCAGAGAACGCTGGTTCTTATTCCTAAACTTTCCAAAGCAGAAAGCTAAGCTAATCCTAATCTAACCATGCCAAGGAGACAGAGAGAAAAGGAGAAAATAGAGCCTACACTAAAATGGTGATACACCGGAGAAGGAAAATGTTGAACATCTATCAAAACTACCATGGAACAAGGAGAGGTGAGCAATGGGAAAGATGGAAAATGCGTCACAAACCCAAGGATAGATTTCACACGTAAAATGTTCCAAAACTCCATGAACACAAACTCCAAACCCGTAATGAGTATTAAAACATGCACAAATAATTTCAATGAAGAGAGGCAAGAAGAAATACAAGCAAGGATGGACAAATGTATCACGAAACACATTTTTGTTGCTTGAAGTTTACACAGAACATCATTTTAATGTTAAAAGGTAAAAACACCATTACAGAGCAGGGGAGGAGGTTCAAACTCTATTTTCAACCCTGGAGAAGAAAATAAGGGAGGGTAGAGGTGAAAAGATGAACCACCTTTGAAAAATGAGCCAAATCTGACTTTTTACAATGCATGGGTCGAGCCCGAGAGAGAAAACATGAAAATGTGGGACCCATTCCTCATTGAATGTAAAAGTATTAAAATAGCATGGGCGTCCTACAGGACCCATGCCCCGACATTTTTGGCCATCTTTGGAGAAGAATGCGACCCATTTCGCATTAAACCGGTTGTTGAAACGCCACCTGCCATTACCACGCGCCATAAATGTTTCTTGATTTTTTCTCTCTAAACTGAACCAAAATTCAAGATTGACCCTAAAATCGTGTAGAGAATTTCACTAGCTTTTCATCGATATAAAGAACGCGAAAATCGAGCTCTAGATCGAAAGATATGACAATTTGAAGATTTAGGGCAAAAATAAGCTAAAACGGATCGGCGGAAAATATTTGAATTTTTCCGCACTCGCCACTGGATGACACATGTCGGGTTTTGATTCATCTCGTGAGCTCATCCTTTGAAAATTTCTTTTGAGCCCTTCCTTAATTTCTTGCCACTTGGACACGTGGCACTATTTTATTGACTCGGGCACGAGGCGCGCACTTTGTCCTTCAAAAATTTGGTGTTTTTCACTTTGGGAAAATTTTCCCATTTTTCCCAGCGCTCCACCACTCAAGTGCCACATGGCACGATTTCATTGACGCGGCCCTTCCCGACCATTTCCCTTTTGTTTTTCCCTTTGAAATTTTTTTTTAAAATTTTCCCGCCAACCAATGAGGTGAAGACACGTGGAAAAATTTGATTCGTTGGTGGTTTTCTCTGCTTTTCGCATCCCTCACGTACCTTTGGCCTCGGATGTCCCAAACTGTCTCGGATGAAAGTCTCTGTTTCGACCGAGATCGGCGGTTCACGTCCTCTCGTACTTTTTTGTCCCAATTGTCCCGAACCACAGGACAAATATCTCCGAACCACCCGAAATGGGTTGTCTTTCGGCTTTTCCGGCTAATCCATGCGTAATTTTAACCGGATGTCCTAGACCACGCGAAACAAGACTTAGACAATTTTTTCCACTTTCAGCGGTTTCGGCTTTTCGTGGCCCACGCGTCCCGACGTCCCAACTGTCCTGCAGACCACCTGGACTAGGACTTAGCCAATTTTCTTCATTTTTCCAACCCCAAGCTTGGTACAACGAATCTCAGTATGACCGAACCCTTCGGACCCAAAATGCCTTAACACAGTCTTACGAACCTTATTTTTACTTTTCTTCCATTTTATCAACTCGTTAAGATTCCTTCTTGGATGAGAGAGTTAGAAAAAGGCCGAAGAGGACCCCGAAAAACATGATTTTGGGCCTTGAATCGATCTACTTGATCGGAACTAAATAATCTGATGCATATTATCAAAATTACCCCAGGGTGACTTTTGGGTAACACTATCCAAAAAGTAAAACAAGTGTATCCTTGTCCATCAAAAAATGTCTAATCTCTATTATGATATCAAGGTCTAGGGATCCAATAAAGAGTGACCAAAACCAAACAATAATAATGACATAACAATCGATCTCAGTAACAAGGTAACTATTCTAGATCATCATCATCATATCCTTAAATTCCCATCAAGGTCCACAATACAACCATATAGTCAAAATAATAATCAAAACACAATAGTAATCATGATGTCCCGCACATCATATTAGTATTCTAACTAGAATACAACATCAAGGTTTAAGATTATAATCAATTTGAATTTGATAACACGGTTGCTTCGATTAATCGAAGAGAAGTTGGCATTACAAATTATTTATAAAAATATTAATCAGTAAACATATCAATTAAATTTTTGTGTTTCTACTTCAAACAATAGATTTAAAACATATGTTCAAATATAAAGACATAAAAAACTAAATTGTAACACCAAACTAAATTGCATAGAAAATGTGTAAACTAAATAACATTTGGAAAAAAAAAAAAAAGATATTTTTTAAAAATTAATTTAATTGATTGATGGAAATTTGTAAAATATCATTATAATGAGAATTTTAATTAAAATCCATCTTATTTGTGTTAATTTGTGAATCCTTAATTTGTAAATTATTTAATTGGAAATTTGTAAAATGTCATTATAATGAGAATTTTGATTAAAATCTATCTTATTTGTGTTAATTTGTGTTAATTTGTGAATCTTTAATTTGTAAATTATTTAAATACAAAAATTAATTTAAATTAATTAATATTAATATTTATAATAAAATTGTTTATTTAAATATATTATTTCATAACGACTTAAAAACAAAAATAATTCTAAGATGTAAATTTGTAAAATGGCATTGTTTCTACTCCAAACAATATATTTAAAACATATGTTCAAATATAAAAACATAAAAAAGTACATTGTAACACAAACTAAATTGCATAAAAAATGTGTAAATTAAATAACATTTGGAAAACAAAATCAAGATATATTTTTAAGATTAATTTAATTGATTAAAGAAATTTGTAAAATATCATTATAATAAAATTTTCATTAAAATCCATCTTATTTGTGTTAATTTGTAAATCTTTAATTTGTAAATTATTTAATTAAAAAATTAATTTAAATTAATTTATTTATTTATATTAATATTTTTAATAAAATTGTTTAATTAAATATATTATTTCATAACAACTTAAAAACAAAAATAATTCTAATTAAATTACCCGTCTCAAACATTTAAAATCTATCCATATCAAAATTAAAAATTAAAGTAAACGTAAATTTTTTTCCCAAAAATATAGAGCCAATTTATTTGTTTCTTTAAAAAATAAATAAAATATAATAAAAACACTCTCATTTGATCATTACAGTGCATTAGTAAACAGTTTTTCACAAATAAATAATGGCACGCTGCCCACATACAAAAGTGAAAAGGTTGTGAAGTACAAAATTACTAGACATCATTGTAGGTACTTAGTGGCAGCCAGAAAATAATATTTTAAAAGTGTAAATAAGTTATACTAGAAAAAGAATGTAGGTACTAAGTTATAATACAAATATTTAATATATTTAATAAAAGTACAAACTTTTCCCATTGTGCGAGACATGATTTCCCAAAGAAGAAAATTCTAAAATTCTAAAATAATATAAAAATAAAAATAAAAACTGCATCGCACAAACACAATCATTGGAATTTTCTTATGTTACAAATATGCAGATAATTAAAAAAATGAATTATGCGACTGACAGAATACTGCTGCCTTATACTATCCAAGAACAGATTGTGCCACACAAAATGATATACTAATACCAAGAAAATTAAAAAAATTAAATTGAAATAATATTTAAGCTTTTAAAGAAGTATTGAAAGATTCTTGAAGCTTCTACCAAAGTTTAAACAGTGCTCTCAAAACAAAAGTAAGGTAATTTAAAAATTTTGATGTAAAAACATGAATTATGCACTGAAGAATACTGCTACAAAAAAATGAATTATGTGACTGACATAATACTACTGCCTTATTATTAGTATACCATCCTTGCCACACAAAAATATATATTAATACCAAAAATTAAAAAATTAAAATTGAAATAACATTAAGCTTTTAAAGACGCTACTACCAAAGCTTAAACAATGCTCTCTAAAAATTTTAGATGTAAAAGTTACCTATAATAAACACAACATTATCATTAACATCATTAGTATAAGGAGAAGAAGGTAATAAAAATAGAAATAGGGCAGAATTTCACTAACAATATGAAAAAGGTGCTTAGGTTTATATCTAACATGATCAGTAAAAGACACTCCTAAACAAAAATTTAAAATCTATGAATATTAAAATTAAAAATTTAATTTAATTTAATTATTTAAAAAAAAAATTAGTCAATATTTTAACTATTGAAATTAATAATTAAACTTTCATTTTAAAATAATAAATTTTAAAAATAAAAGAATTAAAAAATACCAAAATAACAAAAAATATACTACATCAGTAAACAAATTTTAACAAATAAACCATGCCAACCCTGACTGATAAAACTGTAAAAAGTAGGGAATTACAAATGTCACAAAATTACTGGACAGCTCTTCGGAGACATCATTGTAGTCGCAGCCAGAAAACAATGTTTTAAAAGGGTAAAAAATTATATTATAGAAAGAATATCCAAGTTATGTGAAAAATATTTTATATATTTTATACTTTTCCCACTGTGCGAGACGTGAATTCATGGAGAAGAAAATTATTACATTATAAAATAATATAAAATTAAAAAAATATGCTTCGCACAAACACAATCATCCGAATCTTTCTTAGGGCTTAGAAATATGCAAATGATAAAAATCTCTGACAACAGATATTATACAACTGACAAGACTTTCCAGAGAACAGTGTTCCTCATACAAAAATGATATTAATGCCAAAAATTTAAAAAATAAAATTTTAAATAATAGTTTTTAAGTTTTTGACTTAATTTTCAAGCTTCGTGAGTTTTTCAAGCTTCTGCGCTAAAGTTTAAACAATGCTAATTAAAAACATTTACATGTAAAAAATAAAATTAACTAAATATTATTATTAACAACATTCGATTAGCATTTGGAGAATAAGAGCTAATAAAAATAGAAATAAGGCACGACTTCAGTAACAATATGTTCTGTACAAGCATTACATTTAGGCATTGCAATTCACATACACGCCACAGAAACAGAAACAAGGACACGCTAAGAATGAGGTTTTAATACTTAAAAAGGGTTTGGGATCATATTTTTATTGCAATATTTAGTTCCGTCTAGTCTTTAAAACACAGTTATATCAGGAATAAAATGAAATAAAATGAATCAAATTTAATAGGCGTAACAGGGAAGGATATTTCGTAAAATTAATGACACATTCCACTGGATCTGTTCAAGCATTACATTTATTCGTATTCCATAACTAAACTAGGAATGTTGATTTTAAAATGGGCTTGTGCTCCTTTTTTATTGCAAATATAGTTTCATATAGTTTTCAGTTTTACACAGTTATTTTAGGGAATAAAATGAATCTTGCACCCTTCGTACTTAAACCATTACAATTTGAGCAGGTTAATAGGCAAAAGCACATGGATAAACAAATCCCGAAAAGAAAATGAAGATCTAAAATCAGAGAGCCAATAAATATTACCAAAAAGGGTCGATCAAATATAATATGCGAAAGACAGAGGCATAGTTTTCAAAGAGATCACAGAGGCTTTTGTATTACTGTCGCCTCAATCACATTCACAGATTTGGTCACACTCAATACTATCAATAACATACTCTGACTTAACATCACCATATATAAAATCAAAATACCATTATACTAAAAATAACAAAAACTTGAATGTTCCTTCTTAATAATTCTCAGAAAATCTTCTAGGTGTTTTTGTGAGCACATTAATCTTCCAGGCAGTTCTGTGTTTCTGTGACAATATGCATTCACCACTAAAAACACATGAGAAGAACACGCACCTAAAACAACCCAAAAGAAGGGGTACGAAGAAATAAAATTTAAAATAAATAGCATGAAATTAAGGTGTGGCTTTGCAAAATGATGGAAGGAATGAGGTAAGTTTCTTAGCCAGGGTTCTACTAAGAAAGAGCCTAAACTAGCATAGCCAGGAAAAATAGAGTTCAACAGCACTACATCCTATGTTATGGCCAGTTCCTTGAATATCCCATTGAACTCTGATAAATAAGAGTAAAATCCTTGGCATATTTAGTTTAACTAGTAAAAAAACTGAGAAAAGATTTACCCCTATGCATTTATTTGAAAAGTAAAGAAATAGGCTATGGAAAATAATGGTAAATAATTCTGTCATGCCCTTATAAACTAAACCAACAGAAATTCAAACAAAATATTCCAATAGCCTTTGCCCTTTTAATTGATATTAAAATTATAGTAAAGCATAAACTGATATTAACAATTCTAGTAACACAGAGCAATCTCTGTAACACATAAAGCTATAGAAAAGGAATAAAATTATATTTAAACCAAAAAAATCCTTCTCAATCGAAATCTACGGAAATTCATACCTAAAATTTAGTTTTAGCCTCAAATTAAAATTTCATACCTAATGCATCGCCTAAACAGAAGTCTGCCAATCCCAATTAGATAAAAGTTGGTCAATCACAATCAAACAAAATGCGTAGCCTTGCAGACGAAAACTAGAGCTTATGTACTTAATAGAAATATACAATAAGACTTTAGAATTAAAAGACAAGGCAAATAATTTTCTTCAATCTTTTTACTACACAAAATGCAAGCATATATGATACCTGCATATGTCATCACCGACTCCCACAGCACGCATGTGCAAAGAATCACAATCAAAGTTAGGAAATCACAATCAAACAAAATGCCCAGCCCTGCAGACAAAAACTAGAGCTTATGTACTTAATAGAAATATATAACAAGACTTCAGAATTAATATATATAATTTTCTTCAATCTCTTTACCGTAGAAAACGTAAGCATATATGATACCTAAACATGGCATCACCGACTCCCATAGCACGCATGTGCAAGGATTCACTACCTGCAAGCATGTGTAATACACCATCAAATATCTCACTGAACCCTCAAATAGATAACAAACTATATTTCATTAGAAAGCATATGCTATCTAAAAAAAATTCAGGAATAGATATCAAAATTTTGTTTCCTACCAAATCACAGTAACTTGTGTACGAAAAATTTAAAATGAAAATAGATCAGAGACATAAAATAAATTTCATATACTAAAATAAATAGGCAACAAGCGGTTATATACAGTTAAAGCCATTAAATTAAAAGACATTGAAAAATAACTACAGATGTATTCCATTATGAATGGTACAAGGCGCCGTAAGTAGCCAAATAAAAAACCAAAGTTAAATTGCTAGAATGGATGTTTTCGCAAAATAACAGATAGTTAAATGGATGCAAAAAAGAGAATAAAGGTCTGTTATGTAAAAACCATAGCCTAAAAGAAACTACCTTACACAATAGCGATTGCTTAATTAGATCTGGTGGCTGTGTATGATTTTCTGGCACACAAAAATTGTGAATTAAAAGGCTAAGATACACTCTGCAATTACACCCTGCATAAAATATAGGTCATATGTCACACCTGTACAGGATAACTTAGCTGACATCCCACTGAACACTGAAACTTAAGAAAAGACATGTAATAAAACAAATAAACCCTTCCACATGCCATTAAAATCCTACTACACACATCTTAAATAAAACATAAACGATTAGATTAGCCCTTCCACATATCAAAGTACGCTAAACACGGCATTAAAATCAAAGAGAAAAAAACAAACATGATATCAATTGAGTAGAATGAATCTTACCGTACAAAATTAAGCAGAAAATCTGAATGCAGACCATGATATTCTGGTCATATTCTACACTCAGTCCAGTGACAGCTTCAAAATATGCAAAACAGAGGAGGACAAAAACAACACAGACATCTATACAACAACAGAGACGCATCAAACGCACAAAACCAGAGACAAACAATAACACCAACACAGATGAAAAAAGACCAACATAGATGAAAAAAACCAACACAGACGAAAATCAAACGAATAGTACGACCAAAAACCAGGCTCACAATACATTACATTTGGGGGAAATCATTTGATATTTATAGCTTGCACGCATCAACAGCTCTTCCCACTCCCACCGACATATACTTTCCAGCTGGCCACCACATTAACTTTCGTACTGTTTCTTTTCGCCCGTTGAAGCTTTTGAAACATGACACGCCTTTTCATTTATGCACGCGGTTTAAATTTGGCAGCAATTTACACATTATTAAACATAATCCATTATGACTACCCACCACGAGAGAATATGCTTTAAAACTGATTTATGAGCTCCCCTAGCCATAAATAAATCTCAAAAAATCATTACGTATGTACTTTGTGCCCTTCCTAGAAAGTTTTTAAAATATTTTAACCCTTTTTTTCATGGTAGGGAAATATGGCTATTACTAAGGATGTTCATTAGTCTTAATTTTTTTATGAAATAGAATTATATATTAGCAATTGCATGTGGAGGTTGTAATGTAAACACCAAAAGGTAGGTGTATTGAGCGAGGTTTGTATTTTGATATGAAGAGAAATGGATGGGAAGAAAGGAGATGCTTTTATGAAGGACGTGGAAAGGAAGAGAGTAATTTTTTTAGTTGATAGGAGGAAAGATGTATTCACTATAGCCCCGGCAAAGAGAAGGAATGAAGGAGAGAAAAATATATATAAGTATAATGTTGTAACATTGATGGTTTAATTGAAAAACAATTGTTGTTCATTAGTTTGAGATTATCAATAACAAACGATATTGAAAATGAGAAGCAAGCGCGAAATAATTTTTTTTTGAAAAGACACATACATTTTTAGTAGGAGGAAAGCCTAAGGTGAAATGATAAAGGAAAAAAGAGAGAATATATGTTGTGGTAAGGAGTGGCAAGTAAAGGGTGCATATTTAGGCAGAGCGATGAAGTTGAGTGAATTCAATCTCGATTCTTCATTTCTACGTGCTCGAATCATAGGCACTCGAGCCATTTTTTAGTATTGTTGAAATGACAATGGTGGAGAAATGTGAAGATCTGCAAGTGAGGGTACTCTAGAAATTGTTGTGAATGTAAGACCTTGTCTCTCATTGTTGCTAATGTTGACAGCGCTTTATGGAAACTAAGGCCCTGAGGACTTGTGGATAGTCAATGTGCAAGCCACTTTAAGTGGAAATTATCCGTTATTCCCTCTTGTAATAGGGGCACTTTAATATGCAATAGGTTAGACAGATCCCAAGATAGGCCAATGTATCTATCAAATTTGATTACAATAAAGAGTGAAAGTTTAGGTGGTGGCATGGATAAGTCGTAAATAATGTTGATGATTGTTCATGTTGCACCATTTATAAGGTGTGTTTCAACCCACAAATTTGTGATAAGCATGATGAGAAATGCCTTCAGGTGTCAATGTTGTTTCCATAGTAAGGAAAAATTGCTCGAGATAAGTGGAGGTTTGCACACGTATCCTAAATACTTAAATACAAGGTTAATGTAAACCAAAAAAATTTAATGCAACACATGGATATGGGAAAACGCTTTTGTATGATCTAGTACACACTCAACTAAAGCGTAGACATCACGTTTAAGGTTATGTACATTCAAGTGAACGCAACACATGTATAATTAAAACAAAATACTATTATGAATAGTTGCAACTTTGTTGATTTGAATGACAACAAGTAGAAAAAAATATTCCAAATAAAATTTTAAAAGATATAAACAAATTAATTTTCTAAACATCCTTAAAAAAGAAGGCATTTACAACCATAACTTGTTATATGTAGAGAATTTCCATTTAGGCATGAAAGTAAAGTATTTTACATGAAGTCATGGAGCTACATAAACCGATTGTGATTTCAAAGGTGCATACAACAACGAAAGTTGTGTATAGAATGCAAACGTGTATGCAAGCTAAATTTGACATAAATTGTAAACTTGCTCGAAATGTAACTAACCTTGAAGCAATGCCAAATATAAATGTGAATCTTTATAAACAACATAAAGTGCAACCTTTTATAGAATGTTAAGTAGAATGTTTATATTCTATGATATTGTACATTACAGTAAAGGTTACGTGCATTAAAGTGAATATAGCGCATGTATAATAAAATAAAATAAAATTTAAATAGTTACACCTTTGTTGATTTAATGATCAACAAGTAAAATATAAGGCTTTCTTAACAAATATTCCTAAGATATGCGAAAAAATAATTTATATAAATCCAAAAAAAGAAGTCATTTGCAACCCAAACTTGTTAAATAAAAAACATTTCCAATTATAGTGATTTACATTTAGGTTCTTCCCAAATTAAATTTTAGAGGATATAAATAACAAATTAATATTCTATACAATGACAACAAAAATAAGGCATTTACGACCGTAACTTGATATATGTAGATCATTTCCATTTAGGGATGAAAGTAAAGAATTTAACATGAAGGCATGGAGTTGCATAAACTGATTATTTTCACAGTGTATATACAAACATTACAGTAAAGATTATCTACATTCAAGTGAATACAACGCATATAGTAAAAAACATGATCCACATTGAAGTGTTGCAACTTTGTCAATTTAAGGGTCATCAAGTAAAAAAAGGGATTTGTAAACAAAACTTCATGAGATACACAGAACAAATTAATTTTCTATAAATATATACAAAATAAGGCATTTACTACCAAAATTTCTATATCATTTCCACAAGTACATAAAAACAACATTGTTATATAAAATGCAAACATTTATGTAAACTAATTTTGACAAAAGTTGTATCCTTGCATGAAATGTAACTAAACTTGAAGCAATATCAAAATAAATGTGTAACTTTATAGTTTGATGCAAGGTATATAAGTGCACAGTTTTGGTTACTAATTGCATATAAAGAAGCATAAATCAAGAACTAAAAATGTGAACATGGAGTGAAAAACCTCTTGCATACATAAATATAAATGTTATAGCCTATGATATTGTATAAAAATAATTTTATGTATACAAACATAATGAAAGAGCTAGTTATAATATTGTTTTATTGTTCAAATTTAGAAGCATTAAACAATAACAAAAAGTTATGAGAATGGATTTACAAAAGATCATTTTTTCCTTATGTCTTTCCAAAATATATACATGAATTTAAAAAAACAAGTTGCATATTCCAATTTAAAAATATCTAAAACAATGACCATTACAAGCTATTTTTTAAATAATATTTTTTATTAAGGGTAAAGGTTTTTTGACTGGGATCCCACCTAGGTACATAAATGGCTTGAAATCCTAGATAAAACATTGATAAACCAAAATACAAAAAGAAGTAGCTGCCCAACAACATGAGAGAAACTGGGTAGGAGAAACATTATTCTTGTGAAGAGAATTTTTCTTGTTTTACATTGTTTTCCACCCATCTGAAACCTCCTCAATGGGAAGGATAAAATCCAAAGCATCAATCGCCGGTATGTGTTATTTTCTAAAGTAAAGATAGGAGGGATATTTTCCTTTGTCGGTTTACTGAATTTGATTAAACATTTTTCTTCGGCTGATTTTCATCATTTAATTTCCCCTTGTTTCCATCAACACAAATTTCACTAAGGGGAGTTTCTAGAACTGATTTGGCCACTTCTTCCGAATCAACGTTTGAATCAAAATTTTCTTTGGCATCGAAAACCAAATGTTCGGGAGGCCAATTTTCTACCAATTGGCTCTCTCATTTTTGGTCTTTGCCATCTAACAATCAACAACAAGATGACCTATTGTGAAACATATTATGTTTCGAAAGGTAAATCCTCATAGTCTAAAGGATGTTTCCAAGTTTGGTTTTGAAATTTACCCTCAATGTTCGCAGGAAGGTTCTTAAAGGTCTCCATCTCGATTAAGATTATGGCATAGGTTGTGTGGGTAAAATAGAAGGTGTGTGATTAAATGAATAAAAATTTTCGTAACAAATTGCCAATGGATATCAAACATGGGCTAAGTGCACCAATTTGGGGGCCCAAAAGGGGGTCTTAAGTGGACGCATTTTTTTGAAAAAAACCAAACTTCAACTTGTACAAGTTTTTTGAAATAGTTACACTCAAAATTGGAAGATGCTATAAAAATATGAATCGTAGCATTTTGAGTCTAGTTTCTAAGCTACTAACTTTTATTGAAAACGGATAAGTTTAAGTGGGTCAAACAACTAAAATACTAATAGATGCTCCTGTTTTGTTAAAAAACATAATAGAGTGACTTTTGTGTCCCCTACCATTTTTAGCACCATTTAGTATTTTTGAAAATCCTTTAGTAGAAAGATAGCTAGGAGCATCTAGTTCGGGATCCATTTTTTTAAAGATTTTTTTAGAGAATATTTTTTTATTTATGATTTTTCTAGTACGAAATTTTATGTTTTGAAAAATAATGGAACTCCAACCGTGCCCCCTAACTACTTCAAAAATATCGAAAATTAGATTTTTTTGAATATGTATAGAATTATGCCTAGTTTTGGTTAGTATAATTTTTTTAATTTCGATCACCCAAAAAAAGATACACCATGAAAGATAGACGTATTCACACTTCAAAAATAGCTATAAAAAGGCATAGTTAGAGAATAAATAATATGGAAATCTTATATTAGTCGAAAATTTGAAAAAATATATTTTTAGAAAGAAGAGACTCTGCTCTACATCGTGGTACAATTTTTTTAAAATGGATCAACTGTTTTATTTTGATTTATCATAGAGGAAGTGTCATTTTTACATTTTCTTATAAAAACTTGTTGTTTGTTGTGTTTGTGCAGTTCATGCCTCACACTTGGGGATCCAAACCGGATCCCAAGCCTTGAGGCATGGCTTGGGAAAAGAGAAAACATAAAACACATACGCGTACGCATTTTTCTTTGTTTTATATATTGTGGCCCCCAACATCCCTTTCATCTCTTTCATGGGAATTCTGCAAACATTCTGTTTTGTCTACAATATTCTCTACATTCTTGCATGATTTTTTAGTATTTCATTTTGTCCCCTACCCCACTAGTTGATTTTTTCTAATCATGGGCGATAAACGTCGAGCTAAGGACAAGAGGAAAGTCAAGAATAAGACACCAGATAAATTTGGAAGAGAAGAGAATTAAAAAAATGAAGAGAATGCAAAAAACTTCGAGCAGGGGAAAGGTACATCCACTATATCAAATGTAGCTAATGTATTAGAAAATTGAGATGAAATGCATAATGAAAATGTAGATAATATCGATTTTTCAATGAATAATAATATTGAATTGAATTATAATGTTGGTATGGATGAAGAAATTGATATGAATCCAATTGTTGAACCCTTACTTGAGAATCCAAATATTAACCCCGAAATTTGTATAAAAACACCGAATGAAGAAAGTAACCTTGTAAACAGAATCTTCACCTATAAGAAAACCTCCTTCCATTTCACGAATAAAACCAATTCACTTAATTGAAATTGATGAAAACATTATTAAACCAATGCCTAACAAAATGTCTGAAAGAAATGTGAGAAGAAAAGCTAGTGAAATTTGGGATAATTACTTTGAAAATTTAAATGACACACAAAGATGCCAATTATTTGTTTCATTAATGAAATTAATTAAGATGAGACCTATAATGAAGACCCTGGGGTTAAAAACATCTAATGTTGTTGATCAAAATGCGTCAATTGTTGAAAACATACATAAAGCATACCACATTGTAGGTGGCAAAAACGCACCAAAGATAGTAATGCTACACGACGTGCACTAACTAATTGTATAGTAAGTGATAAAATAGTTAATAAACGCTTGATTAGAAAAACAAGCAGTGCTTTGAAGCTAAACAGAAAAACACTAATGAAAGCAATAGAGAGACGTAAACGTCTTGAGTTAGTCAATAACACTGACTATTGGGCTTTCTCTAGCAGACTTCCATGAAAAGACAAGAACACATCTAATAAATTTTAAAAGAATTAATTGTAAAATTTTGGAATGAGAACAAAAGGATGTCATTGAATAGAAGAGGTACATTAAAAAGAAGAATAGGTTCTCGAAATCATGAATCGTGTGCAAAACATTTCTTAGATATGGCTCAAATAGAATTGTTCTCTAAGTTTAAAAATGAAAATCCACAAATTAACATTAGCCAAAGATTATTTGAAATGAGAAAACCCTTTTATGTGAAAATCAATCACTCACATACCACTTGTTGTTGCAGGCATCATGTTGAATTTTCAATTCATTATGATATTTTTGTCAAATACGTAGTTTTTTCCATACTGACATCATGTTGCGAGGAGTGTGGAATAAATGTCCCACAAAAATATTCAAGGAATTCATTCTAACAATATTTTTGAAAAATCAACAAGGCAATTTTTTTATAACAAAGCATGTTTGGATGGAACATGCAATGTATGCGGTGGCTTGCCAAATCTAAAAAGTTATATCCACGAGGAGAGTACATATTCAATAGGAAAAGAATTGGTTGATTTCACCAAATATAAATCGGTGGCATATCAATTAAAAGATAGAAAAGAATCTAAGAGGTGTGAGCTTGTTAGAAAACAATTACATGTCGAGAATATATGGTAAAATTCGGAGATATTTTTTTATGAGTATGCAAGGCACACACATAGAACTTGATGGTTGGATGAAAAATTCAAGTTAAGCAAGGACACATTCCCACTTGGTACTATTGTTTCAGTAGTTGACTTCGTAGAGAATTACACATTGCAGCCACAAATGAAGGTTCAGTCTCAATATTATAACTCAGTGTAAGTTTCTATTTTCGTGCATATAACATTCATGCACTCTCCAGAAAGCACTGAGCAAGATCAAAAAATATTAAGAGATTATCATTTCTACATCAATGATGATTGGACACATTCTACAGAATATGTACAAGGGTGTTTCTAGGTGTTTTATGCGAACTTGAATGGGAGGAACATTAGTTTCGATCAACGTTACATTTGGTCGGATAATTACACATCACAATTCAAGAATGCACGAGATGTTTTATTGGCTAAGCAGGATGCAAAAAGAAACAAATGTATA